>CM022952.1:76110524-76433717 GCA_012931725.1 Litsea cubeba | reverse complement strand
GGCACATCGCCGGGCTCGATCTGGCATGGGCCCAATGGCAGTCAGGCCACACAATTTTCCTAACAATATCCCACTTGGCATGAATGCCATGGTTGACAAACGTGTCAATGTACATCAAATGTATTTAAGTCCCATGTGCATCACATGCCTCACAAATTCATTAGCAGGCAACGGTTTGGTGAGAGCATCAGCCATCAATTCCTTAGAAGGCAAATAAGAAATTTCAATTTCTCCATTCTTAGCCTTCTCCCGAACAAAATGATATTTTATCTCAACATGCTTTGATCGGCTGTTAAATTTTGGCTCAGTCACCATAAAGATGGCAGACGGACTATCTACGTTCATTGGGACAGGCTGATCCTCACTGATTAAATCAATACCACATAAAAAAGTTTCTTAACCAGACAGCCTCCTAAACTGCAGTACTACAGGCTATATACTCTGCCTCGGCCGTAGACATGGCTGTTAAGGTCTGTTTCTTGCTACCCCAAGAGATCGCACCTCCCCCCAGAGTATACACATAGCCTGTGGTTGACTTTCTTTTGTCTAAGTCACCGGCCCAATCCGCATCGGAATAGCCACGCAATTTCAGGTAATCACCTTGATAACACAGTTGCAACTTCAAGGTGCCTTTGATGTACTGTAGAATCCTCTTAACCGCATACCAATGAGGTAATCCAGGGTTACTTAGGAATCTACTCACGAGACCCACGACGAATGCAACATCCGGTCTCGTACACAGCATCGCATACATGATGCTTCCCACAACCTGAGCATAAAGCTTGCCCCGCATTATTGCCTTATCTTCCTCAGTCGTGGGCCCCTGTTTGCTGGATAATTTTTTATTTTTGCTAATGGGAGTATCGACTGGCTTGCACATCATCATATCAAACCGTTTTAACACAGTTTTCAAATAGGACTCTTGTGACAAAGTCAATAACCGATTCGGCCGGTCACGGGTGATCTTTATGCCCAGTACATAAATAGCCTCACCCATGTCCTTCATCTCGAATCTTGACTGCAACCATTGTTTGATTCCATTGACGGCATCCAAATCGTCACCAGCAATCAGGATGTCATCCACATATAATGAAAAATATAAATAATTACTCCCACTGCGTTTAACATAGAAACATATATCAACACTATTGGGGATAAAACCAATTTTACTTATGGCCTGATGGAATTTCTTGTACCACTGCCTCGATGACTGTTTAAGTCCATAGAGTGCCTTTTGTAATTTGTACACCTTGTCCTCATGACCTTGCACCGAAAAACCCTCAGGTTGTTTCATGTAAATCTCTTCATCCACTATTCGCCATTCAGGAAAGCAGTTTTTACATCCATTTGGTGCAATTCCAATTCATGATAAGCCACAACCGCCATAAGGGTCCTAATGGATTGGAATTTTATGACCGGGGAGAAAGTTTCATCGAAAGAAATTCCTTCCACTTGCGTGAAACCCTTGGCCACCAACTGTACTTTGTATTTATCCAAGAAACCATCCGAATTCAATTTCTTCTTAAGAACCCATTTACAACCGATCGCCTTTCGACCTTTGGGTAGATCAACTAATTGCCACACCTGGTTCTTACGAATTGATTCAATTTACCAATTGAAGGAACTTGTTGGTCCCAGATGGGTGTCGGAACCGAACTCGCCGAGAACCTTGTGCATTCTGATGTGAGGTAGACCTGCGAACTCGCTGCGAATGCTCTCAGATCTTCTGGATAATCAACCAAGAGTTCTGATCTCCCTTATATAGAGCAATCCCTAGGAGTTACAACTCTATCCGGACTCTACCTCTCTTGAAATCCCACATCTCTTGACCAGCGTGGGAGTTCTGCCAACCAAGAGTCTGAACTTGATCCAAACTCTATCACCAAGAGTTTGATCCTTATCTGACTCAACCAGATCAAGACTTGTTGGGAGTTCATCCACGGCACACCGTCAGGCTCGATCTGGCATGGGCCCAATGACAGTCGGGCCACACAATTTTCACACAATTTTCCTAACAACACTTGGGTTCACCCCTGGGTGTAGGTTCTGATGAAACTAGCCATCTACCCGGCGAGGCTAATCTTGTGGCGAGTATGGGCAATGACGTGTTCAAGCGTGATACTGGGCAATTGTTTGATGCTGAGGATAAGCCCCACAAATCGGCAAGAGAGGTGGGGAGTCTGAAGCTTGCTTCAAGTGTAATTGTTGATGCCTTGGTTGCAGCAACAGAGGAAGCATCTCTTGATCTAGTATTGGGCAAAAGAGTGGGTAACACCTTTGGGGCAGCGGAAGATAGAGTTTTCCGTGGTTGGAGGTAAGCTTGGTGGTGTTCGATCTTTTTGTGTTTTTTAAGTGTTTTGTTGCTCCTTATGTATGATAATTTATTAGTCTAAATGTAAGGGGGTTGGTAGGCTTTAGAAAAGGCTTACCGTTACAAGATGGTTATAAAGCAGAAAGTGGGTTGTTTGATTTTGAAGGAGACTAAGGTGGATTCTAACATCCATTGAATTATTTGAAGGTTTTGGGTATATCGTAGGTATGCTAGAAACTAGTTTCACTCAAAAGGAGCTTTAGGTGGGCTAAATTCTATTTATAATGAGATAATTTGTATTGGAAGATGGCTCTGATACCATTTTGTTGAAAGATAGCTCCGATACCACTTTATTGGACAATGGAAGTTACACACTAGCTACTGCTTATACAACTTATATATACAAATACAAATTAGAACAAGAACCCACTTTAGAGATTTTACACAAAGACACTATTACAATGCTTATAAGCTACACTCACAAATACACTGCTACAAGGCTTTCAAGCCACACTCAACTTACAAAGACACCTATATATAACTCTCTTTAAGTCTGCACTCTTACAGGAGGAGACTCACTATACAATCACTCAAGGCACTAAAGCACTCAACACTCACTTAGCACTCAATGCACTCACTCACTTCCAATGGAGCTCTTAATCACTAACACTTCACTTCACACTACTCTCACTTCACTTGCGTATTCAAATGACCCGAGCGCTCCTATATTTATACCCATGTATGGTCGATGGGGGCTCTCTTCATGTGGATGAGAGAGGGTCCCCGTGGCCCATCCATCATCACATATTGAGGTCGGTTTCTAGATGACTCTCAATGAGGTCGGTGGGGGAGAATCCTAGATAAGTGAAGGCGCTAGAAGACTCAAGAGTCTTGGAGAGACAAACCAGTCGGTGTTTGACTGACCATGGACGTTCTTAATCTTTTAAAATAAAAACTGCTTTCATGCCAAGCTTTGTCCTTAATCTTGTGAATGCGTATGTTCATAAAGCCTTAGTGAAAATGTTTGTCACTTGCTTTTCAGTGAGTTCCATATACCCATTGGTGACGATCTCCCATAGATCATGCGATCTAAATAGCACACTTATGATCTGGATACTTCAAGTCTCGTAGTTCTTCTTCATCAGCTTCGGAATCTAGGGTTGAAGCAAGCCTAAAGCCATCTCTACTTGTAGGAGGAACCTGGCTCTGATAGCATTAGGAAGATGGATCTGATACCACTTTGTTGGAAGATAGCTCTGATACCACTTTATTGGACAATGGGAGATACACACTAGCTACGGTATGCATATACAACTTATACAAATTACAACAAGAACCCAATTTAAAGATTTTACACAAAGACACCGTTTGTTTTTTAAGCATGTAGGGGCTATGATTCTAATAAAACAAAGGTGTTAGCTATCTTAGAAGCTCTTCGTGTTTCTCAAGACTCTTCCATGGAAAATCTCTTGTTGAGAGTGGTTCTTATAATGTCATTGCTTGGGTGTCTAATTGGAAGGCAAACACTTGGAAATTTCTATTCTTTTTTTAATGAAATTCATGTTTTATCTTCTAGATTGGGCATTGTTTTCTAACACAAGCTAAGATCAGCCAACTCTTTCTCAGATGCTTTGGCGCTGGGGGTGGGGGTTGAGATCGCCTCCTCGAGTGGGCATTATTATGTAATTGTGGAGTGGTTGAGGGGACATTTCTCTTACACCTTTTTGTTTTTGCCCGCTCTTGTATGTCCTTTATTTTTTAATGAAAGTCTTTGTTCCCAATAAATAAAAAGTATTTTGCATATACCACCTAAGGTTTCTAGGATTTGTAAATAAGCCCCTGTGGTTTTAGTATTTGTAAATAGGCATGTGACATTTAATTTTAATACCTTCCATGTTCCAAAAACCAATTACCCTAACGAGCACGAACAACCACCATAAAGTTTGTGTTGAGTTTTTATTAAAATGACGGCTTTGCCCTTACATCCAGTAAACAAAAATGACTATATTATTTTACAGAAATAATATTATTTTATCTCGATTCTCAACGGTCTCTCTCTATCTCTCTCTCTCTCAATAACTCTCTCATACACAGGAAGCAGGGCCGGTTTTGAATTTTTCGGGGCCCAGGGCAAGAGTAAAAATTAGGCATCTATATATATAAACTTAGTGATGGCCTCATTCATTTTTCAACCAATATCTAATATGTCAAAATTAACTAAAAATTTAACATTCAAAGCATATAAATTCAAACTTCAATATATAAACATTCAAAATAAAAGGCTATAATGTATAATCAAGACAAATACTTGTAAGTTGTAACAATTCAATAGTTCTTTTACAAGATAAATACTTATAATTTGCAAAAGGTTCAGATGACTAAATGGATTAAAGGTTCAAATGTTGATTATGGGGCCCACAAAAGCTCAAAATAAATAAATCTAAGGCTATAAGGTTTCATAAACTTTTTATTTTAGTTCCAAATCAAGAGTAATATTGTTGCATTCAGGGTGGGTCAGGGACTTTTGTAACAAAGCTAAATGCTAACTGGCCATCAAAATTTTAAGTGGGCCCAATTATGATAAATCAAAATCAGTTAATTTTGCATATAACATTACACATTTTTCAGTGTGCCTAATTATGAAAAAATAAAATTGTGTTAGACAAGGAATTGTGTAATAGTAAACTGAGCATCAAATTTTTTTTAGTGGGCCTAATTATGAAAAATTAAAATTGAGCATATCTAATAATTTTAATATTAATTTTATTTTTCAATTAATCTTGTTAATCTCATTTTTGGGCCCCCCTGAAAAATGGGCCCGGGGCGAGCGCACTTCCGGCCCCCCTTCAGGGCCGGCCCTGACAGGAAGCCTCATCATTATTTCAAAATTTTCATCACTCTCTCAATAACTCTCTCATACACAGGAAGCCTCATCATTATTTCAAAATTTTCATCAATCCAATGATGGGTCCTGGATGGATTAGATCAACTATAACCAATTATAAGTATATCATTTTACAAGAATAATTTTATTGTATGTCGATTCTCAACGGCCACTCACTTATTAACTCTCTTATGCACATGAAGCCCAATCGTTGTTTACAAACTTTCATCAATCCAACGATGGGTTGAGGATGGATTACATCGGTTATAACCAATTATAAATACAAGTGTTGATTGTCTTTATGACCAATTTGGATTTAATGAAATGAGCCTTGTATTAATAAAAATATAATTACAGCAAGGTTATTCTCTCCCACAAAATATACTATAGTAACTATGAATTTTACAAGCTATAGATAAAACTAAGTCCAACCTTTTGAAAATATACATATGGGGATAATAAATAGAAGGGCAAATGTGTCATTTCACTCTAGAAACTTATAATAGTTTGAAGGCTATTGATTTTGGGGACACGAAAGGTATTATAATGAAAGAATAGGGGGCCTATATATTTACGAATAATAAAACTACAGGGGCCTATTTGCAAATTACAAAAATCTTAGGGGGGTATATACAAAATAGAGTACAAATAAAAGAGAAATTAACAAAAAATTCCCCTTAGAACAAAATAGAGTACAAATAAAAGAGAAATTAACAAAAAATTCCCCTTAGACTTGTTGAAGATCAAAACGGCCTTCAAATTTTAATATAGACCATATAGGTCATCCCGCCACTTTTTTATCCTTTTTTCACATTTCCGTTGAGCAACGGTATCCTCGTTGATTTATACACAAGAGGGGATACCACTTTTTTATTCTTTTTTTCACTTTTTTGGTGAGCAAGGATGTTCACAAGTAGGTGGGGATAACCCTACTCATTAGAATTAAAACATCTACCAAACTAAGTGTTTTGACAAAGTTGGGCGGGGATATCCCGACTTAACTAAGTGTGCTAAATGTGTTGGGCGGGGAATATCAAGTGGGGTATTTCTTTTCTTTTTCCATCTCAAATTTTATCAGTGCCTTGTCTCTCATACGATTTATAAGGGTTTGAAAGGTATTAAGTAATAGGAAACTAGTGTCTCACTTAAATGGGGTTTTCAACGTCCACACTAGGCAAATTGAACCATGAAATTGTAAGAGGCAAGACGAATATGCTACACAAATGACCTGCATGCTTGCTGATCTCAAAGATGTATATGAAGTGCTTTTGGTAGGTATTATTTATAAAAGAAAATGCCTTTACAAGTGAAGAACGACTACAAGGCTCAATTGGGGTGGCCATGGTTGAGGGATAAAGAGGGAATAGGAAGAGGCAAAGAGAAAAGAAGGGGAAGATGGAGGGAAGAGAAGTAACTTGGGGTCACCTTGTGGTGGTCAATGCTCGTCAGTCGCCATTGATGAAGGAGGGAAAATGTTCAGGATGAAGGAAGGAAGAAGAAGAGGAAGAGGAAAACAAAAACTAGTGGGGGAGAAGAGATGAGGGAGAAGAAAAAAGAGGGAAGCTCGTGGAGAGAAGAGGGGAGGAGGAAGGAAAAAGCTTAGGAAGGAGAAGAGTGGAGGAGGAAGAAGAAAGCTCATAGAGGAGAAGAGATTTGGGTGGATTTTAAAGAACACGAGAGAGCAGGGATATCCCGCTCAAGGAATTTAAAAAAATAAAAACAGAACAGGGTCCCTAAGACTATTATGGTAGATCAATATACTTTTGTTTCTTTTTTTTATCTCCACTCAGTCCAAGAGGGTTTTTCCGGTACAATCCTCTAAATAAAAAAGGAAGAAGGTTTGCGCATTGTTAAGTGACAAAGACTATACCTGCATTTAAGTATTCTCCGACAATCTAGAAGTGTTGAAAAGCTAGTAAGGGGAGAGTTTGGATCCCCTGTTTCGTCCAATATGCATTTGCCAACTGTACAAAATCCCTTCCTTGATTTTTTTTCATTCCATCTGCTTAATATCTCTTCCTTGATTTTTTTTTTTTTTTTTTTTTTATTCTTGAGAGGGTGCATTAGCTGGCATAAGATTTTGCACAATTGACGAATGCATATTAAATGAAACAATATCTCCCTGTTTTGTAGAAATAGGGATTCGGATCTGAATCCGGACTCACTTTTAAAAGGCCTACAAGAATATTAATGAGGTGGCTAAGAGGGTTAATCGGGTTGATTTCAAATTTCCCCACTATCATTTAGATAAACTTGAATTTTCTAGGAATTAGAGTTTTTTTTTTTTTTTTTTTTGTTAAACAATACTGAGTGGAAAATGTTGAGATGGGGATTCGAACAACAATACATTCTCACAAGTGGTCAAGAAGAAAACAATTAAGCTACGCTATGAAATTTGACTCTCGTTTTAAATTATATATTAATCTGAAGGACTCTGGCTTATATATTTCCCAGCGGGCCAAGCTTGAGCCAACACCCTACAGCCCGATTCAGGTATGGGCCGGGCTTGGATATACAAATTAGAAGCCGGGCCAGGCCTGAATATTCCTCAACCCGGCGCAGCTCGGCCCATGAACACCCCTAAGGCCAACATCACTGGTATTTTGTAATTTTGCATTTCCTTTCTTATGAGAGTTTCTTTTACCAGAAAAAAAAAAAAACACCATTGTTTTTACACGAGCGCATAATTGCTTTAAGTTAGTCTAATTTTATACTGTTTTAGACATTAGTCATCTCTAAATTTTACTACTACATTATTTTGCAGAGTGTATGCTCATTAAAATGCAAGGATCCGAAACCAAAGGCAAGGATCATTTTGTCCACCTGATATTTCATGTTCTCCTAATCCAAATCCGAACCTGGCTCCTTTGATTGCGATGCATCCAGGTGGGGCCGAGGAGAGGCGATCATTTTACAAGTAAAACCAACCAGCACTGTAGAGTGTTGCGCAATGTAGTTGTGATCATGGCCATCTAGAATATGAATCCAAGACTGGACTGGGGAAGCAAAAGTTTCAACTCAAGCCCTGAACCATCCAGTCAGAATAGAATGTCAGATTCAAGATGGGTTGGCTGTGGAATTGCCACCTCTTGTTCTGGTAACTAAAACTTGCAGGACTTGGATGAGATTTTACCTGGTCCATGCACAGAATATGCAAAATGAGTGTTGCTTCCTCAAATAACTCACCATACCAGTAAGAAATTCTGAAGCAATTGGGAGCTTTTTCTAATCTCTAACTGGAGTGGGTACAATCTAAAGAGTTGCACTAAACTGAATCTTGGCCTAATGATCTCAAGCTATCTGGACTGGGATGGAGTGAAGATGGGTTGCTTATAAAAATAGAACCCACAGATAACATGACTTAGAACAATTGGCTAATATTTATATGATGCAGGCAATATGGATTTTGAAAGAGAATGTCTCTTTCTATTTGTTGGGAATTCCTTGAATCTTTAACTAAATCACCTGCAAATCCAAAACAATCTCGATTACAAAACTGAAAAACTACAGCACGCAAACAGCATGGATGCAAAGAAAAGAGTTTTTTTTACTAACTACACAACATCCTGCATCTCCTTGACCAGAGCAACCTTTAGAATTTATACCCAAGTGTATGATTTCTTTTTTCTTTCTTTCTTTTCTTTAATCCTTTTTTTTATTTGTTGGGAAATAACACTACACTAAACTGGCCCCTCAGGTACTCAATCCTTAGACCTCACCATTTAGAGTTTATGTTATTTGCGCTCCACTCGATGCTGATTTAGCTGCAACGTAGAGTTTGTTGATCCACTTTATAGAGAAAATATATGGGCCATGGTTTGGTGATATAGTGGGATCCACAATTGATAATGCCACAAAACTTTGAACTCACAAACTTAACAGACAAATCTTTTATGTAGCTACTATTATAAAATTTCTTCCATGGTCCAGATAGACATCACTTTCCAGGTACAAGGGGCAGTGAGATATACCATTGTGTCAGCAAATGGCAGATTCACGATATCTCATCCAGAAATGAGAGGCAATGAAATTGTCGCAAATTTACAATGCCTCACAGAAGAAACTTTGGCTGAATATTTTGTGTACCATGAATGTCATAGTACAATAATTTATCATCAAAAGTCTTTTTGATTATTGGGCCCCATAGTAGCATGAAGACCACACTCATCATACCACCGTCATCATCAAAGCCTTGTCTCAAGTATGTTGGCTAGAAGACCATGCTTTTGGGTGTGTTTTTTTTTTTTTTTTTTTTTTTTTTTTATAACCCAAGGTTTCTCCCGCCCAGCACAGCCCAGGAGCCTTTGGCCCTGCGCCCGAGGGACACTTGACCCTCACTAACTACTACCCTCCCAAAAACAAAACAAAAAAGAAGAAAGAAAGAAAGAATTGGAACTCACCCTAATTTCACACTTAAAACTGATACAAGTCACACTAGAAGATTTGATATGGAACCTAAACAGACAAATATTATTTAATGCAATTTATGGGTTAACTTTCCAGTCAAATTGAGGTTACAAGGTGGTTTGACACAATTTGGATGAGTCTACAGGTCTAAGTTTTAAAATGAAATAATCAATTTGCAAGCCATGATAGTGTCTGGTCTTGGCAGGTGTTGCCGTTCATCTTTATTTTACTTTTGAACTTCTTTTACCACCAATTAAAAAATAATGGCACAGATACTAGGGCTAGCAATGGGTGATGATGAATTCGAAATTCGGGTCTTTCAGAGGCCTCCATGTGATGACTCAGAAGAAACAAGGACATAATCACTACATACCTCTAATTGCCAATGATCTACTCCTCGTCTGCTTTCCTGACTATATCTTTCAAAACAGCTGAATAGTTCTCATAAAACTGCAAGTAATAAAAAGGGAGATAAATTTCTTCATTAACTGAACAATCAAATCTAAAGAAAGTGGATTTTCACTTCTCCATATTATAGTCTGAAATTGTGATTTACCAAGGACAATCTGAATGTACCCTAGTTGGCAAGCAGTTTAAATCAAAGTTTTAAAACTCCACCTACTCATGTCATTACTGAGCAATCCAATACAACTTGACCAAGTTGAGTGATATGATTCTGTGAACGAAACCAACTTTTATAGTCATGGTTATTTATTCAGCAAAGGACTTCAAATGTTTAAACAGAGCAGAAGGTTATCCGTACTGTTACGAACTTAGTTGCATGAAAATATAACCACATCAGAAAGGGTGCTGCCTTTAAACTGTTTCGGCCACGTATCATTATTGGGGCCAATATTCATTGCAATTTAGAGGTACATCAAAATGAACCAAATTTTGCCAATTCTGTTTAGAATCAACAAATTCTAGAAAGGGATCAGATCATTCACTGGTAGCAAAACATGATACTGATGCAACTGTGGCAGTTTTGGTGGGGCTACTTCATTTAATTATGCTAGGTCCACATATCAGCTGTTCCTCATTTTTTTAGAAAATCTACTCTGCAACTGAAGTTAGACAGGGTCCATACCCATCTCAGTGTCACTGAAACAACTGGACCATGTTTCTCTCTCAATAAAAGCATTTAGTTACAGATGCAGCATTAAAGCAAACATCAAGCAAATTTTTGAAACAAATATATTGGCATTACCCGGTCAAACTGGAGTGTATCACCTCCTGCTTTCTTCATTTCAACTACAGACAGCAATGGGGAGACTTCGAAAACCTGTAAATGGGTTTCTCAACATAACTATGAAAAGCAACCAAAAAGCACGAGTATAGAAAGGAAGAAGTATGCATCCTCCTTACTAAATTCATCAAAAGATTCTGAAATTCATTAATTGAAACAAAGTGAATCAACAGTTTGAAGAGCATCCATAGAAAAAAAAAATTAATTTCAGCATGCAATCCAAATTTGAAATATATTGTTCAGCATTTCAGCTTTTAAGTCCATGTTTTCTGTTATAAATTTTTCTTATCTTTAAGAGAAAAAAATTCCACTGGATGCAAAATATTAAAAATACTCTAGTGATTCCCAAAATTCGAGGAGGGGTGGGCGGGGAGGGGAGACGGGGGAGGGGGCGCATTTTACTCTGTTTTGATAAGGTATGTCAGGGTAGAAGAATGCCTGATGCAGTTTATATTATATACTGTCAAATTTTAGCATCATTTCACTATGAGTTGCATATAAATTGGGAATTGAGACTGGGTTTACACTTTACAGAGCCCATAGCGTAAAATTAAGAGATCGTGATAACTTTTAAACTTGATGTGTTAGTAAGTAGGTGTTAAATCATGGACAAATGCCAAACATTTATATCAAAATGAGGTAGCAATAATTAAGAAATATCCATTACTAAGAAGAAAAAGATGTCAAGACAGGACTGGACAGGACATGTTCCTGAGAGTTCTATTTAAGAGAAACATAATGCAGTAGTAATAATTAAGAAATATCCATTACTCAGAAGCAAAAGATGTCAAGACAGGACTGGACAGGACATGTTACTCAGAATTCTATTTGAGAGAAATGAAGGATTTATTTTATTTATGAAGATTATCTATGACATGCACACAGTATAGGGTCATTTGTATAACTATGAGCTTTAAATAGGGTTTTGATCATTTTCTTAGGAGGAAGGATAAAATAAAATCCTACACTACCTCTGTAGAGATGGCAAGACCCTTCCGATCCAAGTCATTTCCCTCTAGCCTCATCTTCAACTCATCAAGAAAAGCACATCAAACAAATTATGACATAAATTCAAAGACAAGCATCAATTATTCATATTTATCATAACTAAGCATACATATTTCCAAGTTCCAACAGCAAGTAATAGAATAAGTTACTTCATTTTTTTAATAAAACAATTATAAACAGGTGGAATAAACGGAATTATCACGCTTATAGAAGGAACTACCCGCTGCTTAGAGAACTGAGAAGCAGCGGCAGCAGGCAGTAAAGCCCTACTGCTTCTTTGGCTGATTTGCTGCTGATACTGTTAGTAGCAGCAGTAGAAGCAGCAGATCTATATCATTGAATTGTTTGGATGCATTATGGATGGGGTAGGACCCAAAACTTTCTCCATGGAACTATCCAGTGCCTCCATCAGTGGAAGTCTCTCCAATAAATGGAATCACTGAAAAGTGAAGCTACAACAGAGTCCACATTCAGCAGATAATTTTCATCATGGCCACCATCAAGCCAAACATAGAGGGGTTAGATTGGACCGTCCAAGCAGAAAGACTTTCTACGCATCCCCAATCAACGATAACCTATAAGATCAATGCTCTGGATTTCTAAGGTTTGGTTCAACATTCAAAAATGTAGGGCCCAAGGACACCATATTTATCCTCAAACCGAGGATCAAAAATTCCTTATGAAATTAATTAGTTATATTAAGATATGTATGCAGTGTGACCAAGTACTCCTAGCCAACCAATTATCCAAACAGGATTCCGAAACCAATACTTTTTTTTTTCATTCTCCTTTTTTTATCTATTATTTTACAAGGGATTTGAACACACTCACCCACATGGCCACACACACTACATGTCCCTAACCAGCTGAGCAACAGCTGGGACCATTTTCCTATGCTATTTATACTAAGGTCATTATAGTTACTTTCGTAAAGGCTCCACTCCTAACCTGTGGCTAGTGCACAACATCTGGACCAGAATCCAACAGCCTAAAAACCGCTACAATCAGAAAAGTTAACTAGAGATTTTTTGAGGTAGTAACATGGATTAACAAAAAGTTGAAGTCCCATTGACCCTCTTTTCTTTACCTAGTAAGATTTCCATTGGAAGATCTAGAATATCAGATCAATATGATTTTTTGCTGTGGCTTTCCATAGTAGGACTTACTGGAACAAAGGATCAGATAGCATACATGTGTAGTTTAACTTTAAACTAAAGTAAAAGAGCTTTAACAGGAAAAAAAATTCTGAAGAGAGTAATGATTTCTGCAACCTTCTTTTAGACAAACAGCGATTCACTACTCTTACCACTTACCCTAAGCAAAGATGGGAGCATAGAGTAAAATGAAAGGAGGAGGTCCACATCCAACAAATAGTACCAGCCGTTTGAAAAATATCAATATCTTTTTGAGAAAATTGTGGGAGGAAATAACCTCAATATCATCTCAATTTTTTTAGAAATATATATTACCTCAAAATTTTAAAAACGTCATAATAATAAGAACACAATATGTTTCCATATGATTTTTGCGATTTCTCCTTTTTTCAAAATTTTAGCTAGAATATCTATATTTTTAGCCATATATTTCAACAGTTTCTTGATCATCTTCATCGCAATCCTAGCCTATATATCTTAATCTTTCTAAAATTGGTGTAGGAGAGCATGTCAACATGTGTGCTCCTGTGTGAATAAGTGTGAAAAGCAAGAACTGATGCTAAAATAGATTGATTTCTAAAAAGCTCTTTAATGTTCTTAATTTATTTCTATATTTTTATCACTAATTTCAATATGCTAATGAGATTCCATCAATTGTAGAACAAAAGAACTTCAAACTTTTAATTTCATTATTATTATTATTATTATTATTTTCTTAAATGGCCAAAAGAACTTCAAACTTCCTAGACAAGAAATTGCCGGGAAAGAGATTATGACAAAGAATAGAATCTTTGCCAACAAGGAAAAAAAAAAGACAATGAATAGCACGATGAAAATGGGCAAAGCCGATTTTCAAAGGAAAAGAGCTGCATTTGCACTGTTGATGACTAAGTGATAAACCCATTTTCAGGTTGGACAATGGGCTGGCAGACAGCCCCAAAGTGAAAAGCATTGGGCCAAATACTATTTAGCAACTACTAGCTGATGATAAGTATACTAGCAAAAATAATCACCTTGTTATTTCGCCTCTTAACACTAAAACCCAGCAGCTTTGCACTTTCTTCCATCTTTACCAGTATTTCAGATGCTGAGCATCTCAAAGTGAACTTCATCTCTCTCCTCACTCCCTAAAACAAAGATTAAAACAAATGTCAACATAGGATAATTGGTTAAACCAATACAAGAGCTTAAGTCGATTTTACACAAAAGAAATACTAGAAATGGTGCAGGAACAACTGCAGGAAGTATGGCAACATGCAAGTTTTTAATAGTAATTACTCAAACAAATGAAAATGATTCAAGATGAGAAGCAAAAAAAACACAAGAAAATGTCATGATCATCTCCATGATGACCTGACGATCATGTTATAAAGAAACATGTAACATGTTGAATTATGAATCTGCCAAACATCAGCCAAATAAGAAGTTTTAGACTTCCAATTTATTTTATGCCTGAGATCCATTCACTGATTGTCATTCTAACCCCTCACCTTAGATGGATGGGTAACCATGATCGTTAAGGCTAATTATAATATATTAAAGCCAACGGTTATGATTTGGAAAGTAACTTATTCTTTTTTTCAAATCTGTTCAGTTCTCTCCCCATTTATCTCATGCAAACTACCTACTTTATCTCTTTATCAAAACCACACACATCTATTCCCCAGTTTTCAAAATTCTTACAATACCTTCCTTTCTACCTAAGCTCTACCATTCCCTTTCTTCTCCAATTATTCTATTTCCTTCTATGTCATTAGCTCTTAGATTACATAAACAGATACACTCATAACCTTTTCATCTTTTGCTTTCTTTCTAAAATTTATGGTTTTTTTTAATGCATGAATATTTAAGTTACAGCGTCGGCCATACCTGTGCTGAGCACCGGTTATTATGCTAGTTTTATATATATATCCTTGCTTCTCCCTCTTTTATTTGGTGAGCCCATTGTTAAATTACTTTAAAGGTCTATCCCCATGCAGTGGAGCACTGTTTTGATTAGATGGGTTCTGTTTCACATGAGGAGCAAATAAATTGTTAGGCCCATACGTTGACATTGTTCTGCACATGTTAGCATTTGGCATCCATGGGGTCGACTTTCAGTGACGTACCCCATTTCTTTTCCTTCAAATGCACGCATGCACGCGTGCAGGTACACACACACACACACAGAGAGAGAGAGAGAGAGAGGAGAGAGAGAGAGAGAGAGAGAGAGAGAGAGAGAGAGAGAGAGAGGAGAGAGAGAGAGAGGAGAGAGAGAGAGAGAGAGAGAGAGAGCTCCACACAGGAAATAAACTTATAAAGGAGTGGTTTTTGTGCATGCAAGAAGGTCATCGTAAGAGGGAAAAAAACAGAAGAAATTCAGACAGAGATGGAAAGCAACATAAACATGTTCCATTGTTGTCGATTTTGTTGGCTGCTCAATGGATTTTCCTTATATGCCTGAAAGGGTTTCTACGCAGACATGTGCATGGATATCTTTCTCTTTTTTTCTTTTTTTTCTTTTTTGAATGGCGTGCACAGATATCTTTCTCTTCACTCTTTTAATTTCTTCCATTAATTAGTTGTTGAACTTCAATTCTTCCTTTGATTACTAGTGTTGTGGGTGGCTACTGGGACTGCATATTTGTTGTGGCCTGTAGTAGGAGTAACAAAGTGTGATGACAATATACTAAGAACTAGTACTGGCAGAAAGAAAGTGAAAACTGTACCTGTTCCTTCTCAAAAAGTCCCGACAAATTTAGCCCTTCAGAAAGTGAAATGATATCGAATGCGGTCAATACAGATGGCCTGCAATCCTTCCCTTCCTTGTGCTCTGATGCTATGCAATCCTGACGAGAAAAATAAGTAGAAAGCCCTCAGGCTCCTTTCTATGGATCTTTAGCCAGCCAAACCTTCTTAGGGCCAGGTTCTGGACGAGTAAATAGGCTTGAAGGGTCAGACAAGGGCCTAAATATTGGAATGACTGGCTAGCTGGGATGGGCCTGCGCCTGCCCTCGACAAGCCCAAGAACCCGTTCCAGCTTGTTTAGTCATATACACAAAATATTCATATATACTAGATCAAGGTATACTTTTTACATGGTTGTATCACTCGCAAGGATGGGGCAGCCTACTCAAAACTTTCAAAGTTTCTATCCCAGGGTTAAGACGGTTAGTCAGGCCCCAATCATGCTTTACACCAAATTATGTTAAACAGAAAGAGACCAAACCTTAAATTGAAAGATTGGGTAGGATATAGTCAGAAAGTTAGGGCCTCTGTCAGGGCTGTGCTCAATTCAGGCCTACATGTAACTAGTTGGGCTAGGTTTGGAAAGGGCCTTGGACTGGCATGGTCCAGGCCATACTATGCACAGACCTACTGAAATAATAGACATGTACACTCACATTTGAATTGCTAAACAGAGAATCAATATCACTTGAGTCGACATTCTTCAGCTCTTTGAACTTGGCAGGCTTGTACCCTTTCTTGAACCACGAGTTGTCCATAATATGGGGCATGGTTATCCTCTTCAGGATGAAAGAGATGTATTATTGCCATATTTTAAAGGAAAATAGATAATAATTAGAAGATAAATGCAAAAGGACTATCATATTTGAAAAGAATAGAGACAATAATTTGAAGATAAATGCAAAAGGACTATCATATTTGAAAAGAATAGACACAATAATTTGAAGATAAATGCAAAAGGACTGTCTTGTTGAGATGATGTGAGGAGAATATCATCGGCATGTCTGTGAGATCTATGCAATTCATGCAGTAAAACCCACAATGAAAATCCAATAGACTAGAAATCAGGCACATCCATTCATCATGTGACTGTAAGGAAAAAGTGGATGACCAGTAAACGTTACTAAATACACAAGTCTAACGTACAAATGTGGCCTACCTGGTGAGTGAAACCATTTCAATGGTTGGGAGACAATAGGCTACCAGGCAGATGGCCCCTAGATCTAACATGCTTGCTGTGTTGGGACATGTTTTATGATGATCTTATGATCTTTTCATATCAATTTCCTAGCAAAGTGTAAGTTAGAAGGCCAAGTGATTGGATGAAGATCAAGCAGAAAGGAAAGAAAGAAAACATTAAACATACACTATTTGGATTTGGCTCAAGTATTCTAATAATTAATCTTCGAGCAGCTGATGAGAACCAATCAGGACAAGTGAAATCTGCTTTGTATATCTGCAAATAGTGATCATTAATAGAAAGTCAACAAGGTATCCCACAAACAGTTTATAACAAGACAAAAGGGATCAATATTAAGTATGAAAGGTTTCATACAAAGGTATATAACCTAGGCACCATTAATGATCTAAATTGTGATGTGTTAACAAGTAAGCCCAAAGGCTGTTTCCCCCCGGTCAGGGGAAATGCCAACCGTCTCTCCTTGATCTAAATCACTGATGTTCGGGGGTCCAGATGGAACAGGAAGTTTATGAACTCATATGAAGGGACCCTAATTTAATACATGTGAAGCCCACAGTTTGCTCAGTGGTCCAGATCATCTACCCAACAAGTCCTTGTCAAGTATGGGGAGTGCCCTAGACCAGAAGACCCTAGCCTGCATTTATTTGCCTTTAGTGGTCCACTGATTTAGTCTGCACTAAACTATCTGGTTGTAGACCATTAATCATTGGATTTGTGCCCTCCCAATACTGGGTATTTATGTGGCACTTCTCATCCATCTTGGGGCCCATCAGATCAATACCTAGCAGTCAGTAGATGATGTACCTCAGAAACTTTACATTTGCTGGAGAGGAATACGGAGGTATAGATTATACTGCCTCATATATGAAAAGAGGACATAATCTTAATCAATGTTCAAAATCATTAGCTTATGTATGTACTCTATAAATAGCACTACATGCTTCTAGATCTGTAAATATAAAATAAAGAGACAAGCTCAAGTATATGTGGCTACAGCAATAGCCAGGTTTTTTTTTTGTTTCAAAATTTGGAGTTCGTAGCCACCTTTCACGGTGGGTAATCTTGTCATCTGAACATCTTACTTGACAGGTGATCTGCCCAAATATTGTCAAATCACTTTATCAGTGTTTTTTTTATTATAATTATCGGCAATGCAACTTGCACCCACAACCTCGAGGTTTCAACTAGCAATATCAGGCACCTTCCATTGTGCCAAGGGCTATTTTCATTGTTCACCATTGTATTAATTCATGCCATAAATAACACCACCTAGCATTGCTGGCTCTAATGGTATAATCCCTTCAGCAAAAGTGATGTAAAGACCCATCACTCAACCAAATGGTTTGGCACTATGAAAGTTGAAGCCCCAAATGCACATTCAGGAGCATTTTCATTCAGCCACTTTTTTTAGCCAGGTTCACTTGATCATTTCTTGAAGAGAAATTACCTTCTTGTATAGGTTCATAATATTGGGCTCATCAAAAGGCAAGTAGCCAGCCATGAGAACGAAAAGCACTACCCCACATGACCACAAATCAGCCTTTGCTCCATCATACCCTTTGTCAATAATTACCTGTTTAATAAGAAATCAACATAAGAAAATGTTATCAATTTTATGCTACCTGATGCAATTTCAGTAAGTTTTCAATTATAGTTAGCAAAACCTTATTTTAGCAAGGTAAAATCAGAATTTCCAAATATTGCCAGAGGTAGAACTGGTACGTGGGGTTATGTTTATAGATGTAAATCAGAATTGGATTGAATTTTATTGAAGAATAAATGGTATCTTGGAACAGTACAGAAATCAAAAACCACATCTGATGGGTACTCTTTCTTGAGAATTTCAGGTCTTAACCACGTGGATTTGCATGGGAAAAGATTTGAGGTGGGGAAAGCAATAGTATGAAAACCTATTTAATTATTTATGCCACATTTCGTGCAATGTGATGATTTGCTCCAATCTTCCTCCATGATGCAATAGAGAAAAGGGACATGAATGCTTTTAAGTAAGATGGCAGATAGACTGGTAAGTTGAGTTTTATGACAGGCACATTGAGTTTTATGTCAGTAGTCTGGGCTCCGGCCAATTATCTGACCAATATCCAAAGGGGTTCTGCCTAAGCCCATCTCCAAATTGATACCCGCCAGCCTCAACATGGACCAACAGACATAATACTTATCAAGTGGGCTAGGATCAAGCCTGAATAAAACAAAATGTGCCCCCAAATATTGGGCCCACTAGTTAAATTTGTTCGGTTGGACAAGCCACGGCCCGGACTGGCCCAAGAACCATCCTACTAATACTAAGATGGAAAATTTTAAGACATTCAGTGCTTGCCTAATTTATTGACAGTATTCTTAAATCTCAAACAACAGCATAGGCTGCTGCAGGCTTCATCCAAAACAATGAAGGTAGAATATGTCTTAGGATGCCTGATAACTTTTTAAATCCAATAAGTTAGTATTTGTTTGTGATTAGAAATTGGTATGGATTCTTGAACATCAACATGTTGTTCCACAGCATCTTGTAATAGGGTTCATCTGACCAAGAATATTTGAGGCCTCTTTTTGTTCTTACTGTTTTCTTATTAGTTTTTTTATTCTTTTTGTTATGGTTGTCATACTCATAAAGCCACCCTCATCTTTCAGCCAAAAGAAGAATAAAATCTTGTATCCACTTCATGGAAATTCTATATTAAAAAAATATATCCATGTCACTGATGCAAACCAACATCAGGCCCAACCAGCCAGCCCCATAATTGGGCCAAGATTTATCCATCAAGTGTGCCAGGGCTTGTGGGTCATTCTCAATGTCTGGAAATAGGTTCAGACCATCCAACAGCTAACAAAGGGCTGCCAATCAGCAAGTTTCCCCATATTTTATTTTTCTTTTCTCTTATTTTTTTTTTTCAATAGGATTCTTAGAGTCTTTGACTTTCTATCTTCTATGGATATCAGTAGGGAAATATTGCTTGCTAGTATAGATTTGGATTTGATTTGATAAAGAAATTACACAACATATTCAAGGAGAACAGACTTTCAGCTCTAACTTGTAAAATTTCTCAACAAATTAACAATAAGATCTTTTTTTAATTTTCTTTATTCGTATATTATTACAATGATTTTCTAGTTTTTGTTGGTTTTCTTCTTTGGAGTTTTGTAAATCCCTACATAGTTACTGGATTTCTAATTGCAGCATTTGTTTCCAGAGAAATGCCATGTTGCCGAAATTTCTGCAGAGTTGTTGAATTTCAGCAGGAGTGGAGAAAGACCCAGTTAATTTCTGCCAGAACTGAAAACAGTCCACCTTTTGAACGATTAGGACTGCATCACAGTATGAATGGTAAAAGCCCAGATGTGCCATTCAGTTCAAGCAGGGCCCATGATCTGTGAATGCCAATGATTGGTCTTTTCAGTCCATTCGTTGGTGAGGGGTGTGCCCATAAATCCTCAGATATCTTAGCTGTCTAATTTGCAGTTGGCTAAGACTAAAGTTACTGCAACAGTAGAGGAAAAATGACCAGATATTAGACAACCACAAACCTTCTTCTCTCAAAAAGTTTTTTCATGGCTTGCCCATAACAGCTCCCATGATATCAAAGGTCTAGATCTTCAGACAAACGGTCCCACTTACACAAAATGGACACATAGAGGTCCAGTAGACATCTTGAATTCTTGATATATTAGGACCACACAATTCCTCTTCATCTTCATATCCATTCGAGATGGGCTGTGCCAATCTTCCATACACATGGAGTCTCCACATGCACATGTTCTTTATAACAGTTCATTTGCTGCATATATTGTAACCCAACCCATAGGTACCTGTTTGGCTCAGATGTGAGCATATACATCACAATGGAAAAGTGTGGCAAGTGATTTTAGAAAAAAAACTACTATATAACTCTTTCGAGTTTCTAGCTGAAAAGCACAGTTTCCGCTTTCTTTTTCTATGGATTTGCAGAATCTTTTAAGGGCCCATTAGGTTACAATTTTAGGATTGGAACACAGATGCTTTCTGCAGATCTGATTCAAGAGAAGTATCAAATTCTTGACACGTGCAACTTTCCCTTTTTATGTTGAAAAAAGAAAATAGAAAAGACCAAGAAGAAGAAGAGATAATAATGCAACAAATCATACAAATCAGAATTCAAAGATACCTCTGGAGCCACATAGTTTGGTGTCCCACATGTCGTATGCAATAGCCCATCTTCCTGTAATGTTAATATCCACATCAAGAAACTTCTGAGAGATCCATTTTCAATCATAAAATAATGATATCTGTCTATCAGGAACAGTAAATATCACATGATTGGCATTAAAAAAATTGTCTAAATGATATAAGGCCAAGGGACAGCCTGTCATTTATTAGGTTGTTGTTGATAACACTATCATGGTACACATGACCAAATGCACCAAATACCAACCAGTCATTCCAAGGACCCACCATGGACATGGTAAAGCCCAAATGTCACAATCATCAAACAACCCTAATCCCGCCGCAAAAGAATGTTTTGAGAAAAATGGACAGTTCCTGTGCAAATAGGTGTAGAGCTTTAACAGCCCCATCCTTTGATCAAAAGTCTTTTTTATCAAATCGTTAGGGTTGCATGGCTGGTATATTTTTTGAGCATGCCAAACATAAAAAGGTCTCCTGGATGAGTTTATGAGAAGCAAATATGTAGATCATTTCCATTTAAATGTTTAAAAAGACTGGACCCACTTATGATCAATCAATCCTACCAACCCCATGTCCCTAATAGCCTGGGCCAGCCTGAGTACAACCTGAGCCCAGACCATATTGGAGGGCTTTTAGGCCGTCTTTCTTAGCTCGTAGGCCGGACTCGGAACTATTTTGGCCCATAGTTAAACAGGCACAGCCGCGCAATCCTACAAGTGAACACAGAGGTTTATATATTTAAGAAAAGATTAGGCCTGACTTTATGGATCATGGGCTGGATCACAGCCTGAATATTAGGCCCAATAACGAAACGAGTCGGGCATGGACAAGCTTTGGCCCAGACTGACTCGGGCTATGAACATACATGTCTCACACTGATACACCAATTTTGACACTCATCCAAGGGTCTAAAATTGTCAAACTTTGCTGCTCTAAAGTGAAAGGCAAGGATGATTAGATGCAATGAAATTTGGTCCAGCCCTACTACTCATCATGTGTTTTTTCCATCCCCTACTACCTAATGACAGGAGAGAAATAGCAGACCCAGGTCACCCTCACATGTACAAGCATCAAACATTATAATCAAATCAAACGAGACATCATTTTCCACCAAGAATAAAGAAAAAATCAATGAACATCACTAACAATGTGAAAGATTGCATACCCTCACTTGCTGTGACAAAGCACTGAGACCAAAATCAGAGATCTTGAGATTGCCATCTTCATCCAGTAGAAGATTCTCTAACTGCATGAATTGAATTAAATCTGGATGAGTGACTTTTCTGAACAATCTTACTGGGTAAATGAAATTCAAATATAATAAAGGATACCTTCAAATCCCTATGGTAAACCCCTTTATTGTGGCAATAATCAACTGCATTTATTAGCTGTTGAAAGTACCTCCTTGCCTCTTCTTCTCTCAGCCTCCCCTGCTTTGCCTGCAACTCCCCATAAATTACACATATCATAAAATTTAAATAAATTTATCTAAACTCTTCGATGCAGAGACCCCTTTTTTTGGCAACTATTTATATTTTATAATGAAATCATCAGTGCTTTAAAGTTGATCCTAAACCAGTAACCCCAGATAATTATTAAAATTTATATAATGATAAAATTCAACATTTTGATTCTCAGTTGCATGTAAAAATTAAATCAATTAAAAATTAAAGAGAAGGGATAAATGTTTCCACTCCTAAAATTGTTAGCATCAATCTCCATAGGAGTGATTCCCTTCCAGGAGTTGGAGATATCAATCTTAAGGAGTGGAAGAGCCTATGGCACAGTGGAATGTGGTCACTGTTGCAACCTTGAGGTTGTGGGTTCAAGTCATGTTACCAATCAAATAATAATAATAAAATTCAACCCAATCAGAAAGCCCAAGCAGCTAATATAATTAATATAAATTAGCTAAAACAACTGCTCAAGATAAAAGCTAAAAACATCTAAAATAGCCACTTGAGAAACCCCACAAATTCACCCCAAAAGTACATGCATCTTAATAGCATATGCCACAGAGGGCATGTGCATAAAAAAGCAAAGGCTGTTTTAGTAACTTTGTGAACAATCAAAGGCTACCTAGATCCTCCTTAAATAAAATTCCTATCCTCAATTAATAAACAAACAGAATCACAAAAAATAAACTAATAATTAAGTAATTTTTTAAAAAATCAAATATTAGTTAATACAATTATCTAAATAATAGCTCTTAAAATCTCTTTTCATTGTGTCACAGATATATATAGAGAGAAAGAGACATACAATTTTGCTGAAGAGCTCTCCTCCTGTCACATACTCCAACACAAAAATATATCTTGCTCTTGCTTGCCATCACCTTTAGAAAAAAAAAGTCAATAATATTTAATCCAAATAAAAATAAAAAAATTAAATAACCTAAAATCAAAATATATATATATACATATATATATATATAAAATAAAGATTTTTAATCAGAAACCCACCTCAAAAAGATGAACAACATTTGGATGCTTAACCAATTTCATCGTGGAAATCTCCCTCTTAATCTGAAAAAATCAATTAAAAAAGACACAAAATAAATAAATAAATAAATATATAAAATGAACTACCCATCAAGAAAGATTCTCTTTTATCTCAAAAAACCAAATCCACCCAATTCCCAACCCCGCCCAAAGGCGCACGTTAGCAAACCCAAGGAGGCAGCAAGCTAACCTGCTCCGTCATCTTATCCTTCACCACCCGGTCCTTGCTAATCACCTTGATTGCCCTCTTCTCTCCAGTCTCCACATCCCTCGCCAAATGAACCCTCCCAAAAGTCCCCTCTCCAAGAACCCTCCCGAACTCGTACTTCCCCACACGATTCCTGAAATTCCGACCCTCTCGACTCATCTCCCACCAATCCCACACAAAACCCCAGATCACAAAACCCCACCCCGTTATCTGTATACTCAATCTCTGGAGTCAGGTGGGTCGAAAAACCGCCATTCGTACAAAGCCACTTTGCAACAGCGAGCTGCAGAGTCCATGAAACCGAAAAGGGAAGACACCCGGCACCAAAATCCCTGTTTTGAAGCCCCAGATGGCGGTTTCCAAAAGAAAGCTTTGAATTCGATCGAAACCCGTAGGTGGTTTTATGTACGGATTTGAAAAGCGGTTTTTATGGGAATGGGCGGTTTTTTCTCGTTGTTGCTTGGTTTTGCATAATGCAACGACGGCTGAGGATTTTCTCTTTTCAATGAGAGAAGGGGGCTTTTAAAGAAGAGAGGGACATGGTCGGTATTTGCTGGTTTTTGGCATGGTGGGGCCCACTTTAAATGGAAAGGCCATGCAGTGCTCCGTGTGATCACCGATTGAAACTGTGATTCACAAACATTGTATGGGATTTGATATGGGACTGTGGTGACAGCTGCTAGGGGTGTGCATAGTTTGGTTAAAACCGATTAACCGAATCGGACCGACCGACCATTAACCGAATTTACCGGTTATTCTTAACCGATCGGGCGGTTCGGTTAAAGATGTTTGAATATTTCGGTTTTCGATTAACGGTTCGTTTAACAGAAAAAATTAATCAAATTAACCAAACCAAACCGAAATTATAGCATCCTATATAAATATATAATATATATAATAAAATGTGTGCATGTATATAATATGAAAATCTATTAATACTTATATAAAAAATTTAAAATATATATAACATACATCAATTAATAAGTATTAATTCATGTTACCAAGTACTAACTTAGTAACTTACCAAGTTACCATGTAATGTAGCACCTTCAATATATTATATATTTATATTTATCAAGATTGCAAAACTAATAGTTGTACCATTGTAGAACTAATGTTTTAAATTCCTTTTACAATTAATGGTTGCATGGTTGCTGCAGGTTGCTGCAGGTTGCATGTGTATAGAGTGGCCTTTGGGCTTTCACCCAAAATAATAAAAATATAAGGCTTTTGTGAACTTAGCTTTTGGGCTTTTACTTTGGCCCAAAATAATTGGATTTAACCGAACCGACCGAAATCCAAACCGATATTTTAGGTTAACCGAACCGATAGTTAATCCGCTAAAAAATTTTGGTTTGGTTAAATGGTTGAAATTAACCGAAAAATTTTAGTTAGGTTAAAAATATGTCAATAACCGAACCGACCGACCGATGCACACCCCTAACAGTTGCTGCCACTGGTTATATTCTCATTTTGTTAAATATCTTTTCTTTGGATGTTATCTTTGTTGATGGGAAAAGGACGATTATTTGGGGGACCACCAATTGAGGTCGTACTCTTGTCTTTTGCAGCATATCTCATGCTACCACTCCAAATCACAATTGAATTATGTGTGACCATCCTGGGTTATGGAATTAATAGGAGGAATATCACAAGGTTAAAAACAAACTTATAACTATAAGAGTGTGTGGGGTTACTCATCAATGATTAAATTTAAGTTAGTTTACTTGACATTTCCGCCCATTTCTATTATATATAGGAAAATATTTAAGTGAGAACTAGAAGTTAGTTTACTTGACATTTCCTCCCATTTCTATTATATATAGGAAAATATTTAAGTGAGAAATATGAGAATTTTTTTGTGGGGCCCAACTAGTAACCCATCAAAATCTAGCAACCAATAGGGAACCCCCCGATAGTCACTAATCCCAAGGATTGGCACACATCTGAATAGATTGAACCGTTAGATAGAAAGTTGAATATTTTTTTTTAATATGAAGCCATTAAACTTGTGGGCTACGGATGAAGGGATTAGGGGCATGGGTTTGAGATCAAACTTGATACTTGGGGTAGTCTCACATAGAATTTTCCATCCCCCCTAGTCCCATCCCCAAATGGGTCCCACAATTGGGCCCCACAAAAAAGTTCTCATATAATATGTGACAACAATTCCCACCTGAATATTACCCTTATATATATGAGAGATCCTATAAAAAAAAACTCATCATTTAAAAATGGTTGTTTTGTCCCTTTCTACTTCGATAGGGGATGTGAGACTTCAGTCAAAGCAGACAATATTATGTTGATAGCAATCCCGAGTCGTTATAGAATGGTATCAGAGACGGGGAGTTGCCAATGGGGGAGTATGTCAACTCTATCGCCCTCCTATCGAAGGGCATTGTGTCCAGCGAGCATCCACCTAGAGAGGGGCGGAAAAACTATTAAGAGTTGGGTTTGCAATGGTGTATAAGTCCAACATCAAAAACATCTAAGTCTTGACCCTAGGTGTGTGTGTGTGTGTGTATATATATCGACCTGACCATAACCCCACATTATGGATTTTAAAGCCATGAAACTTCAGTCAAAACAGACAATCATGTAGATAGTGGGCTGCCATCTTTCACGTTTCAATAAAAAAAAAAAAAAGAGTATTCTCTCTTATGCATTCAATTGTCCAAGCCTTATCATCTCGTTATCTTCTTCAAATTGAAAGATCAAAACGCTTATAGAAGAAATCGCGATTGATCTGATCTAGTGAGCCAATGGCACTGGCAGACTCAAAAGGAGCGGGTTGCAATAGCAATGGATTTACAGATAAACAATGGCCGCCCGGAGGCATGATGAACATGTTTACCAAGGTTATAATTTTTGCTAGCAATCTCAATCCTTTTCCTATAGGATATGCGATTGCAGAAGGATGTTAAAAAGGTAAGAGATATATAAAAAATAGGATAGTTCGCAAGAGATAGGGTTGATTTAGAGTATTTGAGTCTTAATTATTCCTTATGAGTTACTCTCTTCTCTTATATAAATTGAAGAGGCTTTCATAATAAACATATGGTGATTTTAGCCAATGCACTAATTTCTTTAAAAGTATTTGAAAGTAAGAATTGGGAATTAGTCATAATATTTTCTCACAAATAACTAGTATCAATGTGATATAAACTCCACTTGATTTACTTAATTGAGTCAAGGAAAATAGATGGACACCCTAGTTATAGAGCACACCTTTTAATTTATTTGTGCTTGCTTGATTGCATAGAATACCTAGGAATTTATGTTTAAATGAGCGCCATGGAAGGAATATTAAACAAGTGGAGGAGTAAAAAAATATAAGATGAGGGGTGACTGATGTAAAGTAACAATATAGATAGAACCTTGAATTTACTAGGATTTGAATTACTAGGGTGATAGTCAGGTATTCATTTTCTCTCTCACTTGATTCAGTTTTCATTAAAAAAGAAAAATTATTTGATGATAATCTTTGGACATTCACCTTTGCTCTTTCCTTTTTTAATTATTCCGTAGAATACAAATTAAGTCATATATTTGGCAATAGGTAAGGAATCTGCAAATTTGAGGATTTCTCATTGCCTTGGAAAAGGGATTCCTTATTAATGATTTATATATTGAGGAATTCACATTGATATTAGTGATATAGTTAAGAAAAATTGATATTGGTGCATAAATACATAAAAATATAGGATTTTCAAATTTTGTGGAAGGGGTCTAACCTAAAATCCTAAAACATAAAGATTTTCATTGGCCCAAATCTTTAAAAATTTACAACCGCCAAACGTAAACCTTTCACAACTTTATTGATAGAAAATGAGAAATCCCCAGAGGATTTCATTGCCCAACACGGACATTTTAGGCTAATTCATTTGTACAGTAAAGTAAATTGAATTGTCACTTTAGAGGAAAAGGTCCCTTATTTGATGCTTTCCCACTTGCAAATGTGACATTTGTAACCCACCTAGTCCTACACAGTACGGATTACCGATATGGCTCATATTTGTCCCAGTGTACCGGCCACTACATTAGTCAGGATCTGCTGGTATTAACTTGCATGTGGTGATGCAGGTGACACATTGTTCATAAAATGATTGACAAAATTATCATAGTCTGCGCAAAGAGAGACAATTTCTTAGCCATCCATAATTGTTCATCTGATGGGGCCTGCCTTGTGCCCACGTTTTGTGGACCTTAATTTTTAAATTTCCACACTTAATGTGGTCTTTTTTCCAATACACTTATAATGTGGTCTTTTTTTCCAATTTGATCTCTAAATTTAGATGTAATGAATAATCGATACACCATTTTTGTGTGTGTTTTGAGTTGCACATGACTCACACGATCAACTACACTCAGTACTTAACAGTAGATCTAACAGTAGCTTCTTCTTCTTCTTCTTCTTTTTTTTTTTTTTTTTTTTTTTTTTTTTGTGTGTCTAACTAACAGTAGCATTTTGTGTTGAAAGAAAAGGAACACCTTTGAGTAAAACGGGCTTTTAGGTATAAAAACAAATAAAAAATAAAAAATAAAAACTTATCAAAACAAACTTATAGAGCAAATTTTCTTTGTTTGGTGGGCCTTTACCTAAGATTAGAACTGAGGTCATTTCCTGATTTCTAAGGAAAGGAAGAGGCCTAGATTTTTTTTTTTTTTTTTTTTTTTATGTTTTGTACAAAAGAGGAGACACCAACAAGGAGGACAATTTCAATTTCAATATGGGTATTCTCAAATAAAAGTTCTCCTAATTTCTAACGAAAAGAAGAAATTCAATTTTATTTTTCATGTTTTGTACAAAAGAGGAGACACCGACATGGAGGACAATTTCAAATCCAATTTCAATAATAGAAACTTTTCATCTAAACCCCTAGTCATCCGTTGACTCAAAGCTTCCATATATATATATAGGGGTTTTGACCGTACAGGGTATAAAATACCTTGTATTCCTTGAAATGGTGTTGACCAAAAGAATATCCCAAATATGGGTATCGTACAGAGAGCTTTTTTTTTTCTTCCACTTTTACCCTTTTTGTGCGATATCGTAAATATTTGCGATATCGCATAAACTGAAGAGTCATTATATGAGCTGCTCGTTTTTCCTCCGTTTGCAGCAAAAAACAAGTCGTTTTCCCTCATTGTTTTCATGTGGGTGTCTTCATCTTTCATATCTTTTGTTCATCTAATACAATCAAACAAAAAAAAATTAAGAATAAATTCCAAAGTATCTCCATGACCATAAGTTTTTAGTGTCTCAATGCCCAACCATTTTTAACATAACATTTGACAGAGTATACAAAAAACTCCAAACATGTCCAAATATTGTGTAAAAAGAATCATCTGAATGCCTTTGGAGAAATGAAAGAGCGATTGCTACAGCAAATACATTTTTAGGACATTTCATATCTTTTGATCATCTAATACAATTAAACAAAAAAATTAAGAATAAATTTCAAAGTATCTCCATGACTATAAGTTTTTGGTGTCTCAATGGCCAACCATTTTTAATATAACATTTGACAGGGTATACAAAAAATTTCAAACATGTCCAAATATTGTGTAAGAAGAATAATCTGAATGACTTTGGAAAAATGAAAGAGCGATTGCTCCATCCTCTTGAGAACCTCCTCTAAAGATGAAGACAGCCACATGAAAACAATGAGGAAAAACGACTTGCTTTTTGCTGCAAATGGAGGAAAAAAATGGAGGAAAAACGAGCAGCTTATATAATGACTCTTCAGTTTATGCGATATCGCAAATATTTGCGATATCGCACAAAAAGGGTAAAAGTGGAAATAAAAAAGATGCTCTCTGTATGATACCCATATTTGGGATATACTTTTGGTCAACACTATTTCAAGGAATACAGGGTATTTTATATCCTGTACGGTCAAAACCCCATATATATATATATGGCACGTTACATAGCGCAGGCATTTTTTAGGAGAAAACTCCCCTCCTAGTTGGCCCTACTGAGATGCATGATGATAATTTTAAGTTCATTGGATGGAAAGATCTATATGAGGCCTACCTATATGTAAAATCTTGAGTTCATAAGATCATTCTAACCTTTTGATCCATGGCCCTAAAATTTAATGGTTTAGACACATCATTTTATTATGATTTCAATCCAACGGTGACGAGAAGTTGGATGAGTGTCAGACTTGAACTTATGACTATTCATGGGGGTAGTGTGCGTGGAAAGGCTATATTGACTCAACAAGGGGTCCATTAGAAAAAAAACGGGCGAAAATTTTGGCATTTTTAAACTGGGGCATTTTTTTAGAATTTCCACATATATGTAGAGAGGCAGATGCTAAGGAAGGCGAAAGAGAGATATTCAAGCTTGCTAAAATTAGAGATCGGCGGACCAAGGACTTAAACCAAGTTAAATGCATTAAGGATGAGGATGAAAAGGTATTAGTAAAGGAGGAGGAGATAAAGGAGTGTTGGAAGAGTTACTTCTATAAGTTATTTAACGAAAGTAGTAGTAGTGACATACAATTAGGGCAGCTTACCATTTCTAGAGAAGAAGCGAATCATATGTTCTATAAGAGAATCAGTAGGGAAGAAGTTAAAGAAGTATTGAAAAGAATGAAGAATGGGAAAGCGGTTGGGCCAGATGGTATCCCTATTGAGGTCTGGAGGTGCTTGGGGGAGGATGGTATTAGTTGGTTGACAAAGCTTTTTAATGTAGTGCTAAAGAGCAAGAAGATGCCTAATGCATGGAGGAAAAGTATTCTTATACCCATATACAAGAACAAAGGAGATATTCAGAACTGTGCGAACTACCGCGTGATTAAATTGATGAGCCATACGATGAAATTATGGGAGAGAGTTATTGAGATAAGACTAAAAAGAACAACAAATACTTCAGAGAATCAATTTGGTTTCATGCCTGGGAGATCAACCATGGAGGCTATCTTTCTCCTGAGGAGGTTAATGGAACAGTATAGAGAAGGTAAGAGAGATTTACATATGGTGTTCATTGACTTGGAGAAGGCCTGTGACCGGGTTCCTAGGGAGATTCTTTGGAGAGTTCTGAAAAAGAAAAGAGTGTGTCGCTTATATTGAGGCGATAAATGATATGTATGATAGAGTCGTGACATCTATAAGGACGACTGGCGGCGAAACTAAGGAGTTTCCTATCACGATTGGTCTACACCAAGGCTCAGCGTTAAGCCCGTACTTATTTGCCCTAGTTATTGATGAGATTACAAGACATATCCAGGATGAGGTGCCGTGGTGTATGCTATTTATAGATGACATTGTTTTAGTGGATGAGACGAGAGAATGAGTGAATGCTAAACTTGAATTGTGGCGGAAAACATTAGAGACAAAAGGGTTTAGGCTAAGTCGATGCAAAACGGAATATATGGAATGCAAGTTTAGTCAAAGTAGGACACCTGGTAATATAGAAGTAAGTTTGGGCACACATAAGATAGTAGAAAAAGAAAACTTTAGGTACCTTGGATCTATGGTGCAACAGGATGGAGGGATTGATACTGTTGTAAGTCACAGGATTCAAGCCGGGTGGACCAAATGGAGGAGTGCTTCGGGGGTCTTGTGTGATCGGAAAGTCCCCCTCAAGGTTAAAGGAAAGTATTATAAGGTGGCGGTACGGCCAGCGTTGTTATATGGATCAGAGTGTTGGGCAGTAAAGCATAATCATGTCAAGAAGATGGAAGTTGCGGAGATGAAAATGCTAAGATGGATGTGCGGGATCACAAGGAGAGATAGGATTAGGAATGAGGAGATTAGGGGCATAGTAGGAATAGTACCGATTGGAGATAAAATGAGAGAAAATCGACTGAAATGGTTCGGCCATGTTAGAAGACGTCCAACAGAGGCACCTGTTAAAAGGTGTGAAAGCATGGAGTTAGCCAAGAGTAGGAGAGGGAGAGGGAGACCCAAGAGAAGCTGGAAAGAAACTATTAAACATGATCTTGCCTACATGGATCTAACGGAGGACATGGCCCTAAACAGATTTGATTGGCGTCGTCAAATCCATATAGCCGACCCCACCTAGTGGGAAAAGGCTTGGTCTGGTTTGGTTTGGTTTGGTTATGTAGAGAGGCAGATGCTCTTATGAGATTAACTCTCACGATACTATGAGAGTAAGGGTAGGGGCCCTCACATCCATATCCAATGCCAACATCCTAAATGTGAGGGCCCCACCCCTTACTATCATAGCATTGCGAGAGTTAGTACTATAAGAGTAAGGAGGGGGGACCCTCGTATTTAGTCTGTTGGCATTGGATATGAATCTAATTCCCCCTACTCTCGTAGTAGTGTGAGAAGGGACAGAACTATGAGTTTTTTTTTCTTAGGAGGGAAACGTGGAAATCAATATGAAGCATGTATAATATCTTATTAAGAAAAAAAGTATTTGATACAAAAATATAAATATTTAAACTCACCTTACTATAAGAGATAAGGTGGAGGGCCCTTAGATTTAAGTTGTTGGTATTGGATATGAATGTGAGGCCCCCCACTTTATCTATAAAAATATGAAATGCCATAAAAAGTACATATACTAACAAAAGGCGTTAGAAGTATCGAACCATAAAAGAAACTAGAAAAGCTTTTTGCTAAAGCTATAGACTTTTATAAAGTAGAAAAATGGATGAAAGCATTTCTAATGAATAAATAAAAATATCAAACCTTATCAGTGCGAAGGAGAATAAAAATATAGATATAAGAAAACTCAATGAGAGTAAATTGATAAAAAAAAAAGAGTTAAAAGACATAAAATTACACAATGCATTGTGCTTTTTTTTAAAAAAAAAAGAGGTTTTGATCCTTGATTTCTTTTAGGGGCTTTGACCGGAGGTCCCTCGAAGTAAGAGTTTGTTGCAAATAGTCCACAACAAAAAGTCATGCAGCCAAAGGTCCCTCTCACACTTCTTCATACCTAAAATGTCTAATTTACCATTTCTTTAAATCATATCCCATGATTGGTGGGATATCCAATTAATAATAGCCAACTACCATTTAATTGCCCACGATTAATGAAATCCTATTAATGAGATTTTTAAATAAATTCTAAAAACATACAAGTAGATTTCAGAATAATGCAAATACATTTAAAAAAATACAATAATTTCAAAAAACTCAATAAATTTAAAAAAAAATAAATTTCAAAAGAACGCAGATAAATTTTAAAAGATGCAAATAAGTTCCAAAAGATAGAAATAAATTTCACAACATGTAATAAATTTCAAAAGACCCAAATAATTCTCAAAAGATGAAAATAAATTTCAAAAGACGCAAATAAAATTCAAAAACCCAAATAAATTTCAAATGACGCAAATGAACTTCAAAATACGTAAATAAAATTCAAAAACGCAAATAGATTACCAAAAATATAAATAAATTTTCTAAAAAACTCAGATAAATTTTAAAAAAAAAACTCAGATAAAGTTGCCAAAAACATAGAGAAATATTACAGAAGACATATAATTTTGACAGAAACTCAGTTAAATTTTATAAAAACTCAGATAAATTTAACACAGACTCAGATAAATTTGACAAAACTCAGATAAATTTGAAAAAAAAAACTCAGATAAATTTGACAAAAATTGAGCGAAGCCCTTCTTCCCATGCGATCAAACCAGCGGCTGCAACAAGAAATCCGGGGATCAAAACCGGGCCCTCTCTTCTTCGATTTGTCTGATGTTTCAATACCGGTTTGCAACCCATAACCCAGACCAGCAATCGAAGAAAAGCAATTCCGGTATGCAAATTCCCCACTGGAACCTTCTCTCCCTGCTTGTAGCTGTTCTCAATGAATACTTTTCTGATACAAAACTTCAAAGCAAAAAATCTTTCTCCTTAAACCCATCTGCCCATAAACCTCTCTACTTCTCTCAAATGAACTTCCTTTCCAAACTCCGCCCCCATCTCTCAAATGGCTCTTCCCAAGACCCCTCTCCACCTCTCCAATCCCCTCAAAACCATTTAATCTGAAATGGGTTTTCTTCAATTCCACTCCCACTGCAAAAGAATCAGAGCCCGAGGCTAATACAAAGGCTTATCAACCAAACATTCCAGAGCACAGCCCATTCGGCCAACGTTCTCCCAACGGGGACTGTGCTCGTTTTCCAGTTCCTATCTCCCATCCTCACCAATCAAGGCCTCTGCAACTCCGCCGGACAGAACATGACAGCGGGCCTCATCGCACTCTGCAGCATGTCTTGTTTTTTCTCTTCATTTACAAATAGCTTCAGGGATGGGAATGGGAAGGTCCATTATGGGATTGCTACCAGAAAGGGGTTGTTGGTCATCGAGCAACAAATTCTTCCGAATTGTTGTCGCCTGAAGAAGCAGCGCGTTATAGATTGACCTTGTGTTATTTTATCCATTCCTTTCTGTCTATACTTGTTTTCGTGGCGGTGGCTCTGTTTGATCAGAATGTAGTGGGATGCTTCTATCCAGAGCCATCAGAGGAGACATCAGAGTTCCTCAATTTTCCAGCGGAGGTGGACGGCTTCGGACGTCAGGAGAGATGCGGTCGGAGATCTCCTTCAAATAGATCGGAGTTCTCTCCGGTTAGGAAAATGCCGGTCAGGGAGAGGATTGTGAATCAGCCTTGGATTCCGGCCAGTACTAATGGTCCTGCGCAGAGAAGAATCCTCTTAAGTCGCCATCGACAGAATTCCCATCGTTCGCTGCTGGAACCATTGATGAAATGAAAAAAAAGAAAAAACGTAAAGAGAAGAGGAGGAGGAATAGTGACAGGTGTGGGGGCGTCTATTCTGATGGAGAATTTGTATTCTCATCAACCAACTGGACCATATTTGAAAGAGGGGAACAAAAGATTTTAAATTTTAAATTTCAAATTTTTATGCCAAAAACAGTTGAAAGGGCAAATTAGTCATGAAAAATATGATCATGCGGATGTAGGGACCTATGCCTGCAAATAGTCTAGCTGAGTGGACCAGATGCCTTAATAAGTTTTTGTTTGGATTGGAGGTTGGATACAATCCATTCTAGGGACTTTTCGCGAATTTTGCCATTTTTAACATAAGAATTGATAGAGACATTCCAAAATAGGTGATTTTTAATATATTATATGGACAGTGAGAAGTTTTTTTATGAACTATTTGACATTAACATAGTTCGAATGCTCTTTTCATTGATGCTAATACATGCATGTAGTCATCATGTTTAAACATATAATTAATGATAATCTGAAAGAAAAATATTGAAAAGGACACCAAATTAATTGAGGGCATAAAGGAAAATGAATGAGTATGAAGCTTAATTAAAAAAAATGTTCTCAAGATAATTAATAAATGTCATGAGTTGATTTTAATCAATTGTGGGTCATAGTTGAAATTAGAAAATATCACTAAAATTGAGGTTGCTAAATATATAGTAAAAAAAGTTTTCTCACAAGGTAAGATCTCAAAATGGTGTGAGAAAGAGAAGCACAACTATATTAATAGAAATAATGGAGCAATGAAAAGAAGTTAACTCTACTTTAACAAAGAAATTAATGGAGAGAATTGGGGAGAAATACTAGAGACACAATTGTGTGAGGATAAAACGTGAAAGTGGAGAGAGAGAAGAGAGAGAGAGAGAGCATATCTAATGCACATAACTACATTGACCAAGAAACTAATTGAGAGAATTGTAGAGAAAAAGTAGAGGTGAATTAGCCAAAAGTTCCTCAGATTGGTCTGGTAAAGCATCCAATCTAATAACTTTTCTCTAAGGCCTTAGTCCATCTGAACATATTTTGGCGAGAGGTCCAAGATACTTCACATCAAACATTTCATTACTGATTTGCCTTTTTACTTGTGAATTTTAAGATTTCAAATCTTCTATTCTCCCTCAAAAGTCCTCTTGATCTCCGCTACCCAAAAGAACCACTTAACCTTCTTTTTCTTCCCGCATCAAACCCTCGCTCGATCGCAACAACCGCTCGTCTGCGAAAAAGAAATCCACGCCAGAGAAGCAACAGAAGATCAACGAGACGGCCTTAGAAAACCTAGATCTCGAGCCATTCCTGCTGAAGATGGCGCGGGACACGATTGCGTTAGGGGAGAACGCAAACAAGGAGTTGGATTTTGAGATCCGAGCGACGCGTTGGATTTAGTTATCCGGGCGTCGAAGTCATTTGAGAGGTGTGCGTGGGAGGGAGAGTCGAACTTAGAGATGGTGATGAGCCTCCACATGGTGGCGGCGATCTACTGCAGCTTGGGGAGGCTTGAGGAAGCAATGCCGGTGCTGGAGAGGGCAATCGGGCTGCAGTCGCAGAGAATAGAATCGAGTTGTTGTGGATCTGTTGATTGCTGATGAACATGGACCGATCCCTGATTTGCAGAGAACAGATCTCGATCTCGGTTGGTCTCGAAGTGGGCCATGATTTTGCGCGATCTGAATACAGAGGTTAAGCAAAGTCTCGCTAGAGTTGCAAAAGAAATCAGAGAATTTGCAGCAGTAGTATTGCAGTCACCGCCGTGACAGTTGCCAAGCTCATCGCAGTGAAGAAGAAGATCTGCAGAGGCACTAATTTTACAATCCTATTTCAGAAAAGAGGATCGCCGAAGAAGGCTGCCGGTCTTATTGTTACCGCCGCGTAATTTTCGATCGTCGCTGACAACAATTGATGGTGTTGCACCATCGTCAAAGAAGAGTAGCAACTCTCTGCTGCGTTCAAGGTTTTGAAGCAGAACCCAAATCGAAGAAACTTATCTGAGTTTGGTCAAATTTATCTGAGTTTGGTCAAATTTATCTTAGTTTGTGATAAGTTTAACTGAGTTTTTGGCAAATCTATTTGAGTTTTTAAAAAAAATTTCTGAGTTTTTGGCAAATTTATCTTTGTTTCTGAGAAATTTGTCTCCATTTTGGGAAATTTAACTGAGTTTTTGAACAAATCTTTTTGTGTTTTGGAAAATTTATCTAAGTCTTTTTAAAAACTTATCTGAGTTTTTGGAAAACCTACCTGAGTATTTTGGAAAATTTATTTGTGTTTTTTGAAATCTATTTGTGTTTTTGGATTTCTTTGTGTCTTTTCAAATTTATTTGCGTCTTTTCAAATTTATTTATATTTTTTGAAATAAATTTAATTGAGTTTTGGAAAGAAATTTTGAAATTGGAAAATTATTTTATCTTAGTTTAGGCAAATGTATTTGTGTTTTTTGATTTTTTTTTTGAATTTTATTTACATCTTTTGAAATTTACTTGCATCTTTTGAAAATTTTTTAAAATTTATTGAATCTTTTAAAATTTATTTGTGTCTTTTTAAATCTATCGGCGTTCTTTAGAAAATTATTTGTGTCTTTCAAATTTATTTATATTTTTTAAAATTTATTTGTGTTTTTTTTTTAATTTATTTGAAAATCACATTAATGGGATTTTCATTAATCGTGGCCAATTAAATGGTAGTTGAAAATTATTAATTACATATCCCACTAATCATGGGGTATGATTTATCTTTAAATAAATAAGTACATTTAAAGAAAGCATAACTTGGACGTTTTAAGTCTTCAAACTTGGAAAAAGGACCTATCACACTATGAAAAAAGATTGTGGATCTAAGGCTAGAAAGTGAAATGTTGAGGGACCTGTCGCCGAATGCCCCAACATATTTACTAGATACTAGATATGCTCCAAATGTTGGATGGTCCATTGCCCCTGCCAGCCCCTCCCTAGTTTCGCCTATGAGTGGAGAGGGACCCTCATATTTAGGCTATTTATATAAATTGAATGGAGATATAAGTGCTAGTTAAGTACAGGGAGAAAATCATACTGTCCCCAAACTAACATATGCTCAGGCTCATATTGGATGTTGTCAGTGGCAATACCAGAGGGGGCTAGGGAGCCATGGATAGTGTTGACACAAAAAGAAGCGAAAAGGCGCTTGATTTTCCGGAGCCTTACTCAATATCTTGTTTGGTTCAACTTATAATTGGCAAGGATTTCCTTACTTTTAAGCATTTTGTTTTATGTGTGATGAGGGAAATTTGGCATCACATCTATCAAATCGGACTAGTCTTGTCGCATTCCCTCTTCTATGTACGCTGCACAAACAATTCATTAATGTGCATTTTTGTGTGGCCAGAAGATTCCAAGATAGGGAGGGAAATCATTCTAATATTCTGTGCATCCCACTATTCTATTGTTTGGTGTGACAAATTTTCCTTGCAGAAAAGGAAGCGGTTTCATAAGAGCGGGGTAGGAAAGAAGCATTCTTGTCTCCTGTTGAAATAATATCTTTTAAGAGCAGAATCCTCTCGTTGCAAGAAATGTATTTATTAAAGTTAAGTTCTTGAAAATATTATGCTTTTTACTTTTAGTACCCTCTATGAGTTTCTTTTACATAGTACCCCCGTCAAGTAGAATTTCCTGAATCTACTACTGGCTTAGGATATGTTACACACCACATGGCAAGTAATTAAGGTTAGTCTAGTGCAAGTTATCCTATACTTCTTTTATTTAAAACCAATATTAAACAATAAAAAATATTAGACAATATTTATATTAGTCCGAAACTAAATAAATGAGTCCGGCGGCCAAAATCTAAATTAATGATCATAAATTCGAGCCCATTATGATCAAATTCATATAGAGCCTGCACTGATATGCTATTTTTATTTATTTTATACGTTGTTATTTTATCCACATTTAGAATACTCTAAAAGTGATTAAAATGAAATTTCACAAAAATTTACATCTTCTGATTAAAAGATAAGTCAAGCATAGATAGAGATGGCTAAATAAAGTGTCGAAGACCATGTTTATAAATCATGATGACAACATCTCTGCAAATACATTGTTAATAAATCATCATCTTGGAAAAATGTAGAAATATGTAAAACTAAGGATTCTCACAGGACATTATTAGAGAATGTCACAAAAATAATTTATTTTTTAAATAAATAAAAATAACGAATAGAAAAAATAAGTACTAAGAAACATTTTTTAGTTTTAATATTTAAAACTATAACAATATTAACAATTTCTGGTAAATATTATGAGAATATGATCAATGATCCTATTTTCATAATATGACCGATGTTTTTAATAGTTTGACACTATTGTCTAATATAGTGTTAGAAACTATGTTCCAAAATCAGGATAAAAGCACTGCTACTAGTATTATTTCTGAGAAATTATCGTCTAATAAAAATATAATACTATGAAGAAGTTTTCTCAAAATATTATTTAGAAGTTGGCACAAAAAATAATTTATTTGGAGTAATTATAGATAATAGATAGTACAGTTAGGTAGGACCACAGCTCCTAAGCTGAAGGTTGTGGTTTCGACTTGCACTCTTTATTTGGGGTCACTTGCCTGGGTACAAAGCCAATTACTTGGTGTGCGGGGAAGGCAAAAACTTTACATGCCAAGAAGATTTAAACAAGTTCTCAAAGAGGTTTGACACGGTTATATATATATATATATATATATATATATAAAAGAAAAAAAACAATGACATAGTAAATACTACTTAAATCATTTATAAAGATTTTTGTGCTCGTACCTTTCAAGATTTTCTTTGATATTGGGGGCATTGGATGCCAGAACCGAAACAACATTATTGTAAATGAAGAGGACAGTTTGAGATAGACTTGTCACTTGAGAGAGTTTGCGCTCAGAATTCGCTTAGAGGTGGTCCCACTCCTCTGTTGAATAATTTCAATCACGAGCTGGTGATTCCAGCTGCAGCTGAACGTGGACAATTTGCCGTATATGTTTGTGTCGGTTGTCAACTTCCAAGGATTGGCCATTCCATTTCAATTGTCCATTTCCAAGTTGGGACCCACTAGATGGATCATCATGTTGTTGACATTGGGCCCCACTTGTGCAAAATGCTGGTCGAGATCGTTCAAATCAGGGTCTCCTGTGGGCCACCATGTGGGCCCCTCTATCACTAAAAATTCATGGACCCTCGCATTAGAGAGATTTTCTCATGTGGCCGTCCGTCAAACCTACGTGGAGAAAACTTCGCACGTTACTAAAGAGAGAAATCACAACTCTGATTTCTTAGGACATATCCATTTCATATAATTGAGTATTTATGAATTTTAAGACTTGTATTTTTAGAAGTAGTTAAAAATGAAGTAACAAATCTAAACATCTCTCATTGCATTAGTGGTAAGAAGTCTTAGTTCTTATTTGAAGGTCTTGGGTTTGAACCTGCCTCCTCCCTCTATGCATTTACCAAAAAAAATAAAAATAAAAACAAAAACAAAGCTAAACATCCAAAAGTAACCATCAAATAATATTCTCTTTAATTAGAAAATAAATATAAGGAAAATCGAGCTGAAGAAAGTCATTCTTTTAAAGTCAATCGCGTATCGATGACCAACTAGATCATAGGATGGGACCGTGTCCCACCTGATTGCAAGATCACGAAATTAGAGAAATTACATTTCAATAAAATTCACAACTAATTATACACAAATTAGGAACGATTATATAATTTATAAGTAAAAAATAAATTTAAATCCTCATCTCCTCATTTCTCTTAATAAACTCTCTCTCCTCCTCTCTCTCAACTCGGTAAATCTTGATGTGTTATTCACTTGTCACTTGTTTCTTCATTCCATTAATTATTATTGTTTATTACCTCCTTCAGTCCTTCTCATCCTTGCATTGTCGGTAAATAGGATTTTGTGCTGCACTGTAGTGTAAAGGGTAAAAGGTTTTCCGTTTCTTTATGCACAAAAGGCTACTCTTAGATCTAGAAGTTATTTTTCTTCAATGATGTGGACTACTAATTCTGGCTCATTGAAAACAATTATTAATTACTCTTAGTGTGTTCACTTTTCTCATATGCTCTGGTGAATGTTGCTCGGATGAAGGAAAAATTTTGGTTAAAGCTATGGGTCTGAATCTTTAAAAGATGGCCTCACATGCATATAGGTTTAACTTGAGCCACTTGATCATGTCGATACTGTAAACCTTATATGTTATCCCTCCTCTTGGTCCGTAGCCAATATAGTTCATTCAATTCTTATTTCAAATGGCTCCAAATACCATGAGAGCAATGCAGGAGTACTGCATCCTACATTGGTACGTGGTCCCTCAATCAATCATCCTTCTCTATCCAATAGAAATGGCAGTTTTTCTTGCACAACTGTCATGCAAGATTAAAGTGTTTTTCCTTACCACCTACATCTTGTCTTATTTTATCAGAAGATGTCAAGATGAGGTGAAGAATGGTGCATGTTTTGTCCCAACTGTTTCTCCACTGTAGATCATTATTTTTATGCTTTTGCTGAGTTGGCCTGGTGGTCAAGGAGTGGAAGCACTCCTTAGGGGATTGATCTCTGGCACGTTTGGTAATTTTAAGAGTAAAGTTAAGTCATCTTACACATCAAATCAAAAGCACTTTTTACTAAATCCCCTCAAACTTTTCAATAAAAAGTCAAAAGCAATTACATTATTAACTAAAAGAAAAAAAAAATTCCATTTCCTATATACCAAATAACTAAAAATAAAATACCATCATAACCCACTACATATTTTATTCATACTTTTTATTTCACTTCACTCCACTTTATTTAAAAGTAAAATGCCAAACATGCGCTGTTGGAGCAAGTGTGCTATCCACAACAACATCCTAAGATCTATACATCATTAAATTGCCTCACACTATTATATATATATATATATATATTTGCTAAAGGCAATTATATTAGAAAGAAAGAGAGAGACAAAGGCTAAAAGCCCCAAAAAGGAGAGCCAAGAAGGCCACTATACAAGGAGAAAACAAGAGCAGACAAACTGAGCTATAGAAAAAAGTAAAGGAAAGAAAAAAAATACACCACTAGTTATTGGACCTCTGTCTTGAGAGGAACCGACTGGAAGTTGCAGATCGCCTGAAGAGGCCGGCTCGAGAAAAGTTTGTCCATACGCTTGAGAGAGGATGAAAGAAGCTCTCTGACAGGTAGGTTCTGATGTTCATCTGAGAGGCTCTAGAGTTCTTGAAAGTAATATCATTCCTGCACATCCAAATGACATAAGAAGTGGTGAAAAAATAGATGAAGTTCCTTTCCCTGCCAGCTTGTCACGGTGAAAAGAGAGGTCTTGCCAAATCTTGGAAGGGGATAGAGACACACTTTTTTATATGGCTTTCATATTGTGATGAATTTATAATTTTAAAACTCAGTCGAAACCTCATATAGAAAGGGTATGGCATGACAATAGTAGAATTTTATATAACCAAGCGCCCAATTGTTTGTATGGAATTGAGTTTCTAAATAGAAATGCTCCTATGAGATCAACTCTTACACTACTATGAGAGTAAGGGAGAACCCTCATAGTTAGGCTGTTAGCATTGGATATTGCCCCCCCCCCCCCCCCCCCCCCCCCCCATAATAACGTGAGAGATACTTTATTGTTGGCATTGGAAATGGGTCCTCCTACTCTCATAGTAATGTAGCGTTACTCTTGTAGGAGCATCCCCCCCAACACACACAAACACACGCGCACACACGAAAGATACAAAAAGCCCTAGGTGTTTTTGTAAGAAAAATGCCCCGATTTCCAATGAATTCAGGAAGAGATAGGTTGCTAAGGTGGACTTATGGTTATCCTAATTATATTTATTTCCTACTTTTTCTCCATCTTTAAATGAGTTGGCACCATCTCATTGGACAAATCAAATGGGGCAAAAACTCCCCTTTTCTAAATGGGGAGTTTTTTTAGAATTCCTCTATATTATAGTAGAGGTTTTTAATTCAATTGTTGTTAGTGATATATTTAATACATTGCATATAGATCTTTCCTGGTGATTGTGTTAGTTCTTACATATATCACGTTATTTTGACTCAATCTTATAATTAGTTGTATAATATTAAATATATTTATTTGATCAAATATAGTGGATGGACATGTCCATGCTCACCACATGTTGTTGTGCTAGTAGAATTAGATTAAAGGCCCAACATTCTTCATAGAGTTGAATCCTGGAAGTTCTTCGTGATATTATACATTGCAAGTAAGAAATATTAAAAAGAGGAGAGAGGCGGACAATATAAGGTAGAGGGTGGCATAAAGCTCATGCGATGGACAGTTTAAGTTCTCATAAGAATTGAATAATAAGTTAGAACTAATATAAAAACTAAGTATTATTTAATAAAAAATAGATGATTTGATTGAATGAGAAACCCATGTTTAATCACTAAAATATAAATTTATATTATCACAAAATCATTTATAAAAAAAATCTATATATTTCACTTCAACAATGTGAGCAAATATCGATCTATAAACTAATTAATTTGAGATTCTTCCAGCTAAAACTACTTGTATATTTAGGGAATGCTTTACATATTTAAATATATTTAACTAATTGTTCAATTCAATCTACTTATATGAGAAAATGACTAAGGAATTACCAAAATGTCTTTTTACTAACAACCAAATCAAATCTTAAAGGGATTCCTCCATCCTCCAAGGTCTTTTCCACGCAGATCCAAACGTGGGTTTTTCACGGAATCGCTGAAAAATGATAGAAATCCGCAGCGAGGACTTTTACCAAACGTACTCATAATGTTATTGTGCTGATCATCTCCGCATTAAAGTCTCAATAAAATAACAAAAATAGTCATATTGAGCTACTTTGAAGTCAATCCCATTATTTCCAAAGAAGAGGAAAGAAAAGAAAACTAATTGAAAACTTTTTTTGTAAATTATACTTTCATGAATGTGTAGATTGGTCAGATTTTTTTTTAATGAAAAAAAAAATCACTTGCAATCAATGTCCCCAGCTTTTGCAATCAATGTTCCCAGCTTCAAATGGAGTGAAACCAGACCACCGGCCAAAATAGGTTATGTTAGATGTATGGCCCTTCATTCGGTGTGTGGGGACATGCATGATCTTTCTTTAAAGATCAGAGTTCAGATAGATTCAACTCGACAAAATCGTGGTGTTAAAAGAGTCTCATTCCTAGTTGGATAGCAATAATTTGGCAGCATTGTGCAATTAATCAACAAGACTATATAATATGTGTACGTCATGATTTTAAACGATTTAGATTTTAAATGTGGGCCATACTGATATGGACTGTGGCCCTGTGGGCTTGCCTGCCATCAAGATTCCATGACCAAGATCCCCAATTGGGAGGTTGCCTGGCCAGTACACTACTATAGTCCACTTTTTTGCCACATCATTCCCACGTCCTTAGCTCCTGATAAAGAGAGTGACACACAACCACTTTAGATGATAAAAAAGATGGGAAAAGATAAGAACAATTAAAGGTGGGTGATTCATCAACTCAGAAATCTGCAAAAAAACAGGACAAAACTGCCAAACAGTCCTTTCCTCATACACGTATGACGTAACCTAATAAGAACATATTTAAAATAAGGGAGAACTTTAGAGCTTTAAGATGACTGGTTGATGAAAATTGCTCATTTGAAATCTGCACCATAGATAAGGATGTCAATGGTACCCACCATGGTTTTACAACTGGCCAAAATCGAATTACATCAGAGTTCATCTAATAAATTTAGGTATGAGCCTCTGTTTTGGATTTGATTGACAATGAGGATTGCAGTACATCCCCAGTTACGGAGTTGTTGGGTACTAAAATGCTGGGATGCTTAGCTTAGTAGTCTAGACCAAAAAGATGAACCACAGATAGCAATGATCCATTTTCTTGACTACCTGATGGATCTAATTCACAAATATTGAGTATGTGCCCTGTTTTTTTTTTTTTTTTTTGGCCTGATTGGTAATTGAGTTTGGTTCTACAGTTTTACGAGACGGGTGGCAATTGGTTGGGCCATTTTTGGCTTTCCAAATAGTCCATGATATTGAGAATAACCTCATCTTAGAGTAGGAATCCCAAGAAGAGGATTGGGTCGGCCATACTCACATGAGTTCTTTCACCATTTCATTAAATTTGTTGAATGAATAAAATTAGGAAAAAAACACCATTGAGAGTCAAACCGACTTGCTCCGGTGAAATCACAACGCATGAGAGCATGTCTAATCGAGTCTTGATGATGTGAATTAGTTTGTTTTGATATTTGTAGTTTGACTGTGAGTTGTTACCGATAGCAAACATATTAGGCTGCCTTCTAAATCATGGGTTCGGTTTGGCGGTACCAATTTTCACTTGTCCAATTCGATTGAATATTACTGTAGCCAAAGTAGTGTGTAGGTGCTTACCAATTCATCGTAGGTCATTCAATTAAGCACGCGATTCACCAATGGTGGGTCTCAAGTTGATTTCAATTGGCAACATTGAAGTCATATTTGATTCTCTCTCCCCACAAAAACACACACAATGAAACCTTTTTTTTTATAGCAAAACTGACTACATTTCACAATTCTAAGCGTTTGGTTTCCTTGTGGGTAACCAAAGTTTGGACTTATTTTGGAGGTAAAGGGGCATAGCTAGTACTGATATAAAGGAGTTAAGTGGTAGTTTACATTGAGCTAAATATAGTTTAGAATTGAGAACATCTACTTACCTCACTCGTAAGTGGCGGCAGTTCTCACCTGACAGTTCAGGGTTTGAATTTTGGGTAGGCCACATTTTTTCACTTGTGTGGGCTTGCTTTTCACTTCTGTGACTATTCTTCTTGTTTGTGCGGGCTGTCTTTGCATGTGTTTGTAGGGTCTAAGCAATTAAAAAAAAAAAAAATTTAGGATTACAAAATTAGAAGATACATAGTGAGGGTGAACCCCTTGAAGTTAAGCACATTTATTGAACCGTGTAAATTTTGGTGTATTATTATGATTTTGGGTTACATTGGGACTCAAAATTACATGTCATCACACATACTCATGTCCCTAACCGCTTGCGAAACAGGGAAATTCAGTTTGGTTACTTGTGTTAGCTTGTTTATTTGATTAATGGTAGAGAACTTGTTTTGTTTATGAGATTTCTTCAAACTTTGTCAGGATGTAAACAATAATGGGATGTCAAATAGCACTCGTTGTCTTTTGCAAATAAGTACGTTTGGGGTGGCAAATCTGAACTGACACAAACCTAACCGCATTTGACCTGTAGACCTCACCTGCAATATTTATAGATCGGGTACAGGTTTAGAAGAACTTGCCACGCAATGAAAATGGGTCAGATTAGGGTCAACTTGATCAACCCGTACAACCCCACCTAACCCATTTAATTGGGTTGGTTTAAGGCCACATAACCCATTTAAATAATTTAGGGGCGTGATATTTTTTTTTATATATAGAAAGAGACGATCTTGTGTTGGGCCTTCTGTGGTCTGCAATTTTACTCAATTATAGGCTTAATATTGAAAATGGATGTAGTTTGGGGCCACGCTTCTACATGTTAGTTTATGACAGCCTGCCTAACTTAGTATGATATTGTCAGCTTTGGCTAAATTTTTGGCTTTGATACCAATTGTACGTCACAATTTCACCCAACTCACCATGATATTGTCCGCTTTAGCCCACGTGCGTTCGAAATGACTTCCGAGACAAGCGGTCACCCATCTGGGTACTGCTTCCACCCGAGAGCACTAATTCCGGAGTTCTGATGGGATCTGGGGCCGCATGGTTTTAAAACACATCATCTTGAGTTAACAAGAGATTTGACTTACAAGCCCGGGATCAGGACTTTAATATTTTCGATCAAAGAATAACATAGACTCACCATTGGGAGCTCGTGGTTGACACGCTACGCCCCAAGGTTAAATGTGTCGCATGAACTAAGTTCTCACATAAGTTATGTTCAATAAGTTGACTCACATTGAATGCAAGTAATGCGGATTGAAGTTCCTTGTCTCATTTTAAAAACAGATTGGACTTCTAGACTAGATATACGTTGTCAACTAGATCCGTCTTGTGTGACATCATTATTTGGTAAATACTCAAACACACACATAAATATGTTACCAGTAGTGCTACACTCAGGGATTGATCTCTAGTATTTTATGTATCCCTAGTTGTTTAAGTGGAAGGGAGGTGCCCTATCTATTTTGAACCATATCGCATGAACTTTTGAAAATCGTATTATAAAACAATACAAAAGTGGGCTATTTTCCAATTTTTAGCCTCTCCTATCTTGCACGAAAATCTTACTACATCAAAAGATATTTTACCTTCATAATAAAGATTTACTTCTTTTAAAAGAGGCAAAAAAAAATAAATAAAACATATATTGTTTTTTACTTTTGTTCAATATGGACTCTAACCTTTCTTTGAAGAAAAACGAGTAGACTTAAAAATCCAAAACCGAATTTCTCTTTTTTTTTTCTACTGAAATGAATGTTGCCCACAACTGGAGGTTCAGCCGTTCTTGGGACAAGCCGTGCCATGCATGCACAGAATGGCAGGGCCTCAGCCCAGCACGTCCCACAGGCACGACCATGCCTTGGCAAGCCAGCCCACAAGCCTTCTCTTTTTAAAATTTCTTAATTTTTTAATTATCATTGAAACTTGTATAAAGTCATAATATCACATTAAAGCTTGTAACTGACCATAAGTATTTACTCATTGACAATTGTATAATCCATCAATAAATACCACTCGTGGAAATTAGTATTGCTTACTTTTTAAATCCTCATGCCATAGAACAGCATTTTAAATGCATCCACTATCTCATCAACATCTATAATCCTGCTCACCAACCACCAAATTCCCCTATTTCCAAAGATTTGATTCATGTTTATTGGGCCACGGGCCGTGCCTTCATCGGCCATGGGCTATGCCGTGCTCGGGCCGTGCCATGGGCCCATGCCACCTCGCCTAGCACAGCCAATACTTAGGAAGGACTGAGCCGTGTCGGGCCGGTTCCTGGCCCAGCCCATTTTACACCCTTACCCACAACACACCATTAGTGTCTGTAAATGACATTGATGCACAAGCATAAATACATCAGCCCATTATAAAAAGGGAGTCTAAGCAGAGCAAGAACTCAAATGAATAAAGCCAAAACTTTTCTATCCCAATAGCTAGAGATGGTTCTCAATTGGATGGTTGCTTGTGTGTCATCCACTTGTTCTATTTTCTTGTTTCTCTTTTGTGGCTAGAATCATTTGTCCATAACCGGAGAAATGACAAACTACATGGTTTTCATGTCACCCCCAAATGCATTCAACATAAAAACCACTTTTCTCATAAAAATGCTTCATAAAAGGGAGTCGTTTTTTTCAAGGAACTACCTATTATCTTTTGACAATTACAAATAACTTGGTCTAACTTGGTCAGGTTAAAAAAAAAAATAAAACCCAAAATAAAAAACTGGTCTAGGTCAGGTTAAATCTAAGGGCGGATATCAAAACATCATTGAAAGTGTGTTAATAACCAAGTTTAATTCTCTAGGTTTAGGCCAAATCAGGTCTGATCAAAGAATGCTTACATTATTTTGGAAAAATGCATTAGGTTTGATCGATCAGTTGCAAAGCTGTCTGTGATCACTACTTAAATTGTTTGACTGATATTGTCATATTAGTTGAAGTACTTGTTGTAAAAATAAAATAAGTAGGTGTTGTTAATAATTGTTAAAAATTAGTGGTGGTCATCCGTTAAAACTTGCTTAAAAATCTTGTAAGCTACAACTTTGAGGTAAAAAGAAAATAAAAGAGAGCCATTAATGCTGCATGGGTGTACTTAATTGGAATGTGGTCCCAACTTTGATTGAAATGAAATCTTGTCTCACACCAATACAAAGAAATTTGGTGATTGTGAGCTATTAAAATCGAGTAAGTTGGCTCTATATTAACTTCTTGAATTCCCCATTATTTTCAGTGAAAGACATCACTTTCAAGCATAAAAAATAATAATATCATCATCATCATCAAAGCATTGTCCCAACTATGTTGGAGTCGGCTACATGAATTTTATTTCTTCATTCCGATATATCTTGAGCTAAATTCTCAGATAAGTTACATTTTTCCATATTCATTTTTACCACCTCTATCTTCGTCTTCTTTGTCCTACCCATTTTTGTTGGTGGGCCATTAACCTTCATGCCAAACTTTTTCTTATTGGCGCCATTACCGGCCTACATTGGACATGCCCAAACAAGTTTCTCTAATTTTATCTTCTATTATTGCTACCCCTAAATGCTCTCTAAAGTGCTCATTTCTAATTTATCCTTCCTAATTTTATCATACATCTACCTAAACATTTTTATCTTTGCTACATCCAATTTGTGCATATGCTGCTTTTTGATTGGCCAACATTCTGCTCTATAGGTCATAGCTGGTCAAATCATTGTTTTGTAAAATTTTTCCTTCTATCTTGTTGGCATTCGTCGGTCACAAAAAACTCCAGAAACAAGTCTCCACTTCAACCATCCCATTTTTATCCTATATTCAACATCTTCATCAATCTCCACATCATTACAAAATAAATATATACATACAAATATTTAAGTGAGAGTGGTCAACGTGACTAAAATAAAAAAACCCCAAACCCCATCCCCACCCCCACGAATTCCCACAAGCCTAAACTTAACATTCATCCAACTATTACTTACTCTTGAATGGAAATCCAAGAAATGGTGCTTCTAAAACCATTGCCTGGAAATTTTAGTTGTGTTAAAAAATAGGACAATATGTGATTTACCACATCTTTTTCAACTTTGTCAAAGTTCAAGAGTGTCTATAGCAAGAAAAGTGGCGACTTTAAATTAGTAAACATGGGTGACCCTATATATATATATATAGGGGCCGGCTCTCCTCAACTGCAGTTGAGGAGAGCCTCAGCGGGAAGCATGTGAATCAAGCGTGTGGTGTTTTGACGATTCGACGAAATGAAATTCGCTCCCGCGCTCTGCACATTCATTTTCCGCCTTTCATTTTTCTCTTCATCTTCGTTCCTCTCCTTTCATTTCTCTGTCTCTACGATCTCTCTCTCCCATCTTCATCTCGCCTGCGATCTCTTCATCTCCATCTCACTGTGATCTGTCTTTCTTCCATCTCGACGAAGATCTCTCTCTCTTCCTCTCGCCTGCGATCGAGCTCACTGACGGATGGGGCTCTCAATTTAAAAGGTGAGAAAAAGGAGATGGAAAAAAGAACCCGCTACCATTTCCCTTTCTCCATTTCGTTTCTCTGTGCAGGCGATCGTAGGAAGACCAACACCAAGATCGTCTCCCCCCAGAGCAGGCGATCGTGAAGATCATTTCCTTTTACCCAACAAACGTTAAAATCCCCAATTTTTCCCTAAAATCCTAAATCCCTAAACCCCTAAAATCTGGGATAGGATTTTGGGGTTTTCGGAGTTGAGAGCCCATTTCAGTTTTTTGCGTTTCATGGTGGTTCGAGGTTGTGTCTTGGGAGGGAGATGGGTTACATGAAGATGAAGTTAATTATGGTTTTACAGACATGAAATCGAGATTGTAGAGGAGGACTTGGTTCCGAAACAGTTGACGTATTTGATGTTGAGGATTATAGGAGGGTTGCCAGTGAGAGTTTGAGAGAGAGGTGTGGATAGGCTGCATTGATTAAGAAGAAATGAGGGATTTTGCTATGAGGAATATGCTCAGTTTAGGTTGATATGGTTCAGATTTAGGGTTATGTATTCAAGGGATGACTGAGGATAGTCCCTTCATCTGCATTCAATCCCCCTGTTGTTTTGATTTTGTGGCTTTCTGGTTGTGTACCGTACTACGGTGTACCCAAATTGAGTGGTGCTTTAATAGGATTTTTTTCCCAATGTCATCTGTTGAGCATAGAAATAAGAAATTGTAGGTTTTTTTTTTTTCAATTTTATGTAATTTTGAGACCATTTATGCATGAAATGCATGTATAGGTTGAAAGCCATGACCAATGTAATTTTTAGATTTGTTATAATTTAAATGTACAGTTTGTTTGGAATGAAGTGGATTGATTGTTTAGGCTGCTGTTTGATTGTTCAGGTTGCTATTTGGAACACTATTAGATTGCCTGTTTAGCATAAAACACATTGGTTATTTGCATACACGTTGTTTGGAAAGGTATCGTGGCACATTGTTAAGGTTGTTTGGATCCCACTTTGATGTTTTGTAGCATGTTCTATAGGTTAAGCGGACAATTATATGGCCTCAGTTTGGGAGTTATCCAATTTTGGACCTCACATTCAGACATTCCAGATACATTCTTAGTTTGAGAAACCTGAAGGACACAAAACAAGTGCTAAAATGATATTTCTCAAGGCACCCAAGTTATAGGCTTGATGCTTAAAATATGAGAGGTTCATTAAACATAATAATATGAGGGAATTGAATCATCACACTAGTCAGCTTGAATGAATTCAGTGGGTCAATTGAATCAACCACATGTAGTTTCTCTCGATGGGTTGCACTCTGAAGATCAGTTCGTTGTTTCACTGAGTAGAGTAATGGGTGGTGTCATCGTGATCATGACACAGCTAGATGTAATACTGCTACTAAGTATTCAGGCCTGGGCAACATGTATGTTTTCCTTCCTTTTCTTTCCCTATGTAACATGTATGTTTTCAAACATTCACAAACCAAACCAGGTGAAAACATAGCTTCCACAGAAGTTTTGAGATTACTTAAGAAACCCATCTCAGAAACCTCATTCTCTTTAAAAAAAAAAGGGCCCAAGTGTCATAAACTATAAATTAAAAGGCAAAGCTCATAATTTCCCAAACCAAACTGATTAAGAGGACAGACCATTTGCATTAAACAAAACCATTATCAATATCTTGTATCTATATTGTCTTCTTAGAAACAACAACGATAACAACAACAACAAAAACAAAACCAAAAACCATTATCAATGCATCCAGTCAAATAGTCAACTGGGGCGGGTGACTGCCTTGGTTATGGCTACTATCCGCCGACGCTGCGGCTGCATAGAAATTAGCCAACCTCTTCTCTCTGTTTTATGTTTGGTTCTGCAATAAGTAGCAAGTGCCTGCCCTCTTTCTTCAAGGCTGCCGGAGATGCACATTTTGGACAGGTGGTTGCTGCTTCTATATTTACAAGAGAGATGAAAATCCTAACCCCATTTTTATTATTAAAAAAAAATGCCCATTGCATCCCTTCAAACAGAGAAACCTTAGTTTGATACTTAGCAACCCTTTTACAGTTTTCTTCTTTCCAAATAAGAGAATCGAAAGCACCCAGTCAGTGTTGGCTGAGAGAGGAGGCGAGGGAGGGAGATAGTATTTTGGGTTCGGTTAGTGTTGATTAAGAGATAGGGGGCAGATTTACTTGGCTGGGGAAGATGGGCATGGTACGCTACGGTGGAGAAAGGAGGAGGGGGATTTTGCAGTCCCATTTGAGCGCTACTTTTCATTTCAACGATCTTGGTGTTGGTCTTCTAACCATCACCTGCACAGAGGAAACGAAATGGAGAGAGGGAAATGGGAGTGGGTTCTTTTTCCCATCTCCTTTTTCTCACCTTTTAAATTGAGAGCCCCAGCCGTCAAGGAAGACAGAGAGATTTTCATCGAGATGGGAGAGAGAGAGATCGCAGGCGAGATGGAGATGGGAGAGAGAGAGAGTGCTGAGATGGGAGAGAGAGACAGAGAAATGAAAGGAGAGGAACAAAGATAGAAGAGGGAAATGAAAGGCGGAAACTGAATGTGCAGAGCGCGGGGGCGAATTTCATTTCGTCAAATCGTCAAAACGCCACACGTATGATTCACTTGCTTCCAGCTGAGGCTCTCCTCAACTGCAGTTGAGGAGAGCCGGCCCCTATATATATATATATATATATACTCTTAGTGATAATTCAAACAAGAACCCATCCACCCATATGCTTTTTGCAATGGTTTTCAAGGATCTATCAAAAGAAATCTTTTGTTGTGTTTTATCATTATATTAAATTGTACACATCCTTCTCTAATTAGGAACCCAATTGATGTTCTTCATTCAGGTGTGTTCTTCTTGTTGAAGATAACATCTCTTACACTGTCATTCAACGCAGTTTTAGAAGACATATCCAAGATCTGAATTAAAATGAGAGTTCAAATACCACTAACCGTTTGGGGGATTACCACCCATTTCGGAACCATTGGATTGTCTTTCCTTTTGTTGCCGCTGCATTGACCTCGTCGCAACGAACTAATAGGCGCAAACACAAACGAATGATAAATCAGACTCCGGATGGAAAAGTTATCGCGATTTGAAGTTGAATGACTCAAAATTCACCGGTCACGTCAACTTTTCATCCTCTTCTACGCTACTGACATCACCCAGTGGCCAATTCCCATTGAAAAAACAGAGGTAAAATGTCTACTGTCTCTTTCATGGATAATCTGTATTTGAACTTAAATAGGATAAAGACAGATTTATATATCACTGTGGACAAAGAAGAAAGATGAAAAAACAAAAATCATGTACTTTTCGGAATGGCCTGTTTGCATGAAGACAACAATTTAATAAACACTGCACAGAGAGCTAGTGGATCTTATCATCACTCTACTACTCTAGTAAGTAACATTTCAAGCAGCGATAAAAGATGGCTTACTTATCAGAGGAGTGGGGCCCACAGATGATATAACTAGTGCAAGGACAAAGGTTAGATTAGATTGCAGTCTCATTAACTCTTTTTAGAGAAATGGGTTTAGATTTTTTTTTTTTTTTTTTTTTTTCTTTTGAGAAGTCCTTTACTGAGGTGGAATTGGGATGGTCCCACCATGGATATATTTCTAATAAAAGATTTTGAACTCTTTGGCGACGGCAGATTTTTGCTGAAACAATTTCAGACTCTTTTATTTTTTTTATCAAATATTTGATCAACGCGACCTCATATTCAACTAGAAAAAAAGGCCCGTACTTAACACATGCAATTAATTTATAATATAATAAAAGCTTATCTATAATGAAGAGATTGAATTGACAAAGGAAAGAGGACAATAATATTATCTAACAAAAATAAATTTTCGTTGCTCGTAATAAAATATGACAATTCCTACAGCGTATACTCAAAAGATCTAAGAGATTTAGACTCTTATCTCTATACTTCTATTGTAATAAAAGACAATAATATTTTTAAAACAAAACAAAATATTCATGTCTTGGTTACTGTCAATTTCTTCATCATCCTGTCCATGGCCATAAATTTAATGCCTACAAAAGCATAAAAGCAAAAGCAATAGCGAGTGATTTCCATAATGCAAGAATCAACAATTCTAATAGCACAAGATTACTGAAGATAAATTAAGTGTAGAGGATAACTCCATAGTTTTCATATCTTTTCCACATCCATCAATGATTTAAATTTATGAGCTTTAAAAAAAAAAAGCCACCTACAACATGTTTCCAACATCAATTATGATTACCAATAACAACCATTATCAATAGATAATGATGAGATATTGCCCAAATCTACTCTTGTTGTCGGTTCCAATAAATGCAATTTCTATCTAATATAATTAGACATAATTTTTTTATTGGTAATAAGAAAACTTTAGATTAAAATGCATTAAAATATGAAAAGGTTGTGGGATAGAAAATCTTCATACAAAAACTAACAAAATCTGAATAATTTGTTATTCAATTTAAACTGATATATAAATCTGAAAGGGAACAAATTCATGAGCATTTTCATGTCTTAATTTTTATTGATACTATTTTGCTAAACTGATGCATGAGAGTTTTCACATGGCGGTCTTTTTTATCGATACAATTGTACACCTTCCACTGGGTAGTTAGCATTAATTTCAATTTTCAACCAACTAATATATACCATTAGATTAATCATGTGCACCCCCAATTGGTGCCTAGATAAAGAGTGTACACATGCCGCCCATAGGGGAGGAAAACTTTATATTTATCTATTTATTTATTTTATTTTGGTAAAGGGAAGATAAAAGTTGCAAGTGCTTTGGGCAGATTAATGATGAGACATTGCTAGAATCTACTCCAATTGTCGGTTCCTTAAAAGTTAGAAGATAAGGGGTATCTTGTCGATTTCCTAAAAGTAAGGATACTAATAGATTTCATAAATTCATACCTATTTTGCTAAAACTATTACCTATCCTTTTCCTCTCCCTAAAAAATAAATAAATATTTTTAGCGGCGGAAAAAATCGCCTTTAGTGGCATTTTTCCACCCTTAAAAGTCCTTTTTTTTTAATGGTGTCTTTAAAGATATCTACTTTGTTAGGTGATTTAATCTCTTTTATGAAATGCAGTAGCTGAGATTGGCCTTTTGTGTGGGGATATTTCCTCAGATAAAAAGATTACATCAATTCCGGTAACAGTACCGACTAAATCATGTCCAGCTTCGGCCACGCGTACCTCAACAGCAATGCCAGGGCGCCAACCGAGATCACTAGCCATGCTTGTCCCGATCTTGGCCTCCTCCATCATTGGTCTCGGCCAGTGCTTGCTCTTGGTCAGACTCTTCACCTCTGCCAGATGTTCCATCTCGGCCATGTGCCCCATTTCAAAAGGTCTTGGTCTCGGTCCCGGTAACAGCATGAGCCCCATTTCGGTCAAACTCTCCACTTCGGTAAAATGACCCTTGCTCTCGATCTCGGCCTCGGTAAAGATCTGAGCGTTGACAGCCTTAGTGAACCACGTCATAGAACGTGTAAATAAGACAAAGGCATTTATTTACTCCACTGCCCTTATCCCTGACATCCCTGACAGAGCGCCATCGCCCATGCATTAGGGTATGGCTCGATGGGACAGAGTGGGCTACAATGAGACTGCATTCAAAGACAGGTGTGCTACGATGGGATAGCTCTCTGACAGAGCCACCTCCCTGCCTCCTCTCTCCCTCTATATAAAGACAAGCTGATATGCCATAAAAAGGGGGGCCATTAACACCATACGCTGGTACGCCATCTTACTCCAAAAAATCTCCATCCTACTGTCCAGTTCTTCAATTGACTTGGGCATCGGAGAGCCTTGCGCTGACTGCAGTCAGGGTCCTCTAACCTACTGTTCTTCTTCCCCTCTCAAGTTTCAGGCAGCGGTTCTTCCCAAGGAGCTATAGTCTCCCCCTAATCAATTTTGTGAGTTTTTATGCACTTACAATTGGCGCCGTCTGTGGGAAAAGATCAAAAAACCATCTTCATAAGCACCATGCCTCGAAGAACTGGAAAGGAAAAAAAACCATCGCCACAGCCAACGCAGCTGCCACCGGTCCCCCGCCAGAGGAGGTCCGGGGCAAGGTCTAGTCCAGCAAGCGTCCCAGAGCCTGAAACTCAATCAGGTTTATCCTCAAAGGGGGTAATAACGCCCTCCCGACGAGATAGCCTTCGATTCGAGCTTTCTCGGCAAAAAGACCCTCAGCCAGACGAACTCCATCATCAGACTTACGACGACAACCCGCTCCTCGCGAAGATCAGGGCCCAAGGCCTTGCCATCCGAGCGTAGGACGAGTTGATTCATCAACTTCAGCAACAGCTAGAAGAAGGGGCAAACTTAGCTCCATCCTAAAGTCCCTCAAAGAAATTGAGGCGAAGATTGAAGGAAAACGCAAAGCTCAAAGAATGACTTGATCAGCAGGTCAAGCAAGCAATCCAGCAATATCTGGATGAGGTCGGTTTCGCCCGAGGTCGGCTAAACGGCTACATTTCGGGGAATCTTGACCCATCTCCCTGCTCTTGAGAAATATGCAGCAAGTCTCCAGACTCCTCGGTAGGATCAAATCAGAGCCACACTTGCGGCAGCGTTCCCTCCAGCTTGGCAGGCAACCAATCTCTTCCACCTCGGGGGGGGGGGGGGGGGGGGGGGGGGGGGGGGGGGCTGCTAAAGATTTCCCATCGTCCTCGGCTTCAACGGCACGGTCCTTAGTCATTAGCTTCGATCGCACGATCCTCTAACGCCATTGGTGGCACGGTCCTCTATTGTCAGCTTCGATGCACTATCCTTTGCCACTGTAGGACTTCTCCAGCACAGCATCAATGCCACTCTCCAACTCGACAACAATGACCTCTCCAGCTCGGCAGCAGTGCATCAAGGCCACTAGCTCCGGTAACAGTACCAGCTGGGCGAGCATGACTTGATCCTCTCCAGCTCGGTAGCAGTACCATTCACCACTTCAGCTAAAAAGGCAAGATGATTACACTGGCTCCGGTAAAAGTACCAGCCAGTAATGTACCGATTTCGGCCACATGTGCATCTCGGTAATAGTACCAGATCACTAGCCACAAAAAGTATACTGACTCCGGTAAGAGTACTAACCAGTCAAATTCAGAAAAATCAGGCTGGGTGATGCCACCAGCCTCGATGTTCCAAGGCATCAAGCTCGGTGATGGCACCAGCTTTGAGCCTCAAAAGATATCAAGCTCGGTGATGGCACCAGCTTAAAAAAAATCAGGCTCGGTGATGCCACCAACCTTGAAGTTCCAAGGCATCAAGCTCGGTGATGGCACCAGCTTCGAAATATCAGGCTCGGTGATGCCACCAGCCTTGATAAAAAAACAACCATCAAGCTCGGTGATAGCACCAGCTTCGATTATTCCAAGCCATAAGGATCGGTGCTGCCACCAGCCTCGATACTCGAACAACCAAGCTCGGTGATGGCACCAGCTTTGATTTTTCTGAATATCCAAACTCAATGTTTCGACCGTCACGCTACTTAGCTTTCGACTTCCAAGAGTTAAAAGCACTCTAAGAAGTCAAAAGCTGGGGGCTTTGTGTGGGGATATTTCCTCAGATAAAAAGATTACATCAGCTCCGGTAATAGTACCAGTTAAATCACGTCTAGCTTCAGCCACGCATACCTCGACAACAATGCCATGGCGCCAACAGAGATCACTAGCCATGCTTGTCCCGATCTCGGCCTCCTCCATCATTGGTCTCGGCCAGTGCTTGTTCTTGGTCAAACTCTTCACCTCAGCCAGATGTTCCATCTCGACCATGTGTCCCATTTCGGAAGGTCTTGGTCTCGGTCCCGATAACAACATGAGCCCCATTTCAGTCAGACTCTCCACTTCGGTAAAATGACCCTTGGTCTTGGTCTCGGCCTTGGTAAAGATCTGAGCGCTGACAGCCTCAGTGAACCACGTCATAGAACATGTAAAAAAGACAAGGGCATTTATTTGCTCGACCGCCCTTATCCCTGACATCCCTGACAGAGCGCCATCACCCATGCATCAGGGTATGGCTCGATGGGACAGAGTGGGCTACGATGGGACTGCATTCAAAGATAGGTGGGCTACTATGGGATAGCTCTCTGATGGAGCCACCTCCCCACCTCCTCTCTCCCTCTATATAAAGACAAGCTGATATGCCAGAAAAAGGAGGGTCATTAACACCATACGCTGGTACGCCAGCTTACTCCAAAAATCTCCATCCTATTATCCAGTTCTTCAACTGACTTAGGCATCGGAGAGCCTTACGCTGACTGCAGCCAGGGTCCTCTGACCTACTATTCTTCTTCCCTTCTCAAGTTTCAGGCAACGATTCTTCCCAAGTAGCTACAGTCTCCCCCCTAATTAACTTTGTGAGTTCTTATGCACTTACACCTTTAGTTTGAGTTAAGTCTTATAACATTAAGAAGACAACAAAAATCCATGTAGACCATTAAGTTGCCTTTGGAAAATAATGAAATTTTAATATTTGTCAATAATGACTTTGTGATTTATTTTTATAAAAATCGCCCTTTCTATAGTCTCTATCTAAGACATGAGGGGCGCCTACCCCTTTGTGTTTGTCTTCCCATTTTAAACATCTTTCATCATTTTTTGGGATCACATCTTTATGCGTCTGCAAGTTAGTATTTTTGTATTGGTTAATTCATGTTGGACAAAACTCTAGGAGTCTTTGTATTGTTTTTCTTATTTAGAAAAGGACTCTGAAGATAGAAGATGAGAATGACTCTAAAAAGAAAAGCCCGAATGGTTTAGAAGAAGAAAGCTGGAAGAATACAGTGCTGATTTTCCGCATCATGCAGTCCAGCAGGAGTCCGCTCGAGCGCCCATGACTTCGCTCGAGCGAAGGCGAGACAGCATCATACAGTCCAGCAGGAGTCCGCACGAGTGTCCATGACTTCGCGCGAGCAAAGGCGAGATAGAGGCTTGTCCGCTTGAGCGAAGTAAGAGTCCGCTCGAGCGAAGTAAGAGTCCGCTCGAGCGATCAGGAGCGCATAGTTCCGGGAAAGTCTCTTATTCTGATACGAACTTGTTTTCTTTTGAGACTTTGTTTCTCAGTTTAAGTCCTACTTGTGCTCTAAGTCTTAGGCACGAATTTGGGGTTATATATAGGGTGTTACTCTCAACCCTAAGGTACACCACCACTCTCATTAATCTAAGTCAGAGAGATCATTAGAGAGAGTTTATTCTCTAGAGCTATTGAGAGATTGTTCTGAAGGCTGCTCTAAAAGGTCATTGTTGCTTGTGTTTTTCGAAGGAGAAGATAGTTCATCTTGACCGGCAAGGTGCGAGGAGATCAAGTAAAGAGAGCGGGGCACGGTGGATGTCATGTCAGTGGATTCTTTGCAAGAATAACTACAGTCCTTAGGTCGAGGTACAGACCTAGGTAAAGGAGCTAGTGGGTACATCTCATAACTGTTCATGAAGTCTTGATTTCTGGTTCGTGGTTTTTCTCCTTGGATAGGGTTTCCACGCTATATTTTATGTCTGCGTTCTTGTGGTGATTGCTTGGTAGAATTAATTGCTAGTTCGTCTGATTGGTTATTTCCGCTGTGTGTTGATTGTTAATTTGAGAACTAGTAATCCATTTTAGTAGCCCATAAGATTTGGTATTTCAATTGGTATCAGAGCGGATTGCACTATTTTATTGTGTTGATCCATATTTGCTAGAATGGATATCTACCGTGAAAGCACTTCAACCAATAAGCCTCCTCTGTTGGATGGTAGCAATTATGCTTATTGGAAAGTAAGGATGATTGCCTTTTTGAAAGCTATATATCTGAAAGTTTGAAAATCTGTTATGAATGACTATTCCTTGCCCACTATTACTGCTGATGGGGTAACTGGTTTAAAACGTGAAGATAAGTGGACTAAGGATGAAGAGTTGGCTGCCACTTGTAACTCTAAAGCATTGAATGCTATTTATAATGAAGTTAATATGTATGAGTTTCATAGAATTTCTACATGCACTACTGCGAAAGAAGCTTGGGATATTCTGCAGACTGTGCATAAAGGCACTGAAATTGTTAAACAGTCGAAACTTCAGAAATTGTATACAGCCTTCGAAATTATAAAGATGGAAGATGATGAAACTTTTGAGGATCTCAATTCGAAGCTGAATGCAATTGTGAATGATACCTTTACTTTGGGAGAGCCAATTCTCGAAAATAGGATTGTAAAAAAGATTCTGCGGTCTCTTCCTGAAAGGTTTGATACAAATGTTGTGGCTATTGAGGAGAATAAAAATTTGAATATTCTCAAAGCTGAAGAATTAGTTGGCAACCTTTAGACTTTTGAAGCAAACCTAAGGACTAATGTGAAATCAAAATCCAGTGGTATTGCTTTAAGAGCCTCCAAATAATCATTCAAGAAAATTGCTAGTGATTCTGATTCTGATTCCGAGGAGATAGATCCCCAAGTTGCTGTTCAGTTTATGAAGCAATTTCAGGCATTCATAAAGGGGAAGAAAAGTGATTTGAAAATCCCTAAAAACTTTATAAAGAAGAAATCTTCTAAAGGGATTCAGTGTTTTGAGTATCATGGTTATGGACACATTGCTAGTGAATGTGCTAACAAAAAGCTAAAAAAGAAGGCTTTCAATTTGACTTGGGATGCTGATACTTCTGAAGAAGATGATAACAAATATGAGTCTGAAAAGCCTGATGCTAGCAAAGAAAAACTCATCGCATTCATGGCAACTTCTATTTCTGTTACTCCACCGGTGTCTGATAATGAGACTGATCACGAGATAATTAGTAAGTCAGAGACAGAACATGATTGGCAAGCTGAATATCATATTTTGTTTGAAAAATCCATGAAGATGCTAAAGATGAATGAAAAAGTGGCTACAAGTTATAAAGAATCTGAAGAGCAGAATACTTCTTTGAAAGCTGAACTGTCAGAAGCTCTTACAAAAGTTAGTCACTTAGAGGAAGAAAATAATAGGTTGGCAGATAAATTGACTGCTGAAGCCCAAAAGTGTGCTTTGACTGATCATGACATGAAGACCTTGAAAGCTGAAAATACTGACTTGCAAGGAAGACTCAAGATAGTTCTTTCTGAGTTAGAAACAAGCAAGGCTTCGCTAAACAGGATGAATGCAGGTTCCAAAAAGCTTGATGACACCTCCTGCAGTCAAAAGGCAAAGACAGATATGCATGGCATTGGCTACACTGACAGTGCATCTACATCTATAGCCAAATGTACTAACTGTTTTGTTCAAAATTCAGTTGTTACTAATCCTGCTGTTCATATTGCAAATATAGTGTGTCACGTTTTGAAAGAATTCTCACTTGTCATCATTGTGGAATTAAAGGATACATTAGACCCCATTGCAATAAGCTGCGAAAGTTACCAAATCAAATACAATGGAAAACACAGAAGACTGCGTTGAAAAAGGAGACCAAAGCTGTTTGGGTCAAGAAATAAGACTTATCTTCTGTGTTGGTATACACTTTGCTGAAATATCTGAATATGCAAGTGTGTGTGCCAAAGCTTCATCACCCTTGATCTGAGGGATCATGCCCCAGTGCTGATACGAAAATATTTCTGAGGGGGAGTCAAAATTGAGGGGGAGCTGCAGAATCTAAATTGATAGAAGCTGCTTGAAGATAATTGTTTGTCAATTATGGACAAAAGGGGGAGAATAATGAAGATAGTGGGAAAAAACAGGCAAATATTTACAGGAGATTTTTTTTATGAAAATTTGTATTTTGGGTTTTCTTTTGGGTAGATCATTTGTACGAGTTTTGTCCATGAATTGCCAAAGGGGGAGATTGTTAGTATTTTTGTATTGGCTAATTCATGTTGGACAAAACTCTAGGAGTCTTTGTATTATTTTTCTTATTTAGAAAAGGACTCTGAAGATAGAAGATGAGAATGACTCTAAAAAGAAAAGCCCGAATGGTTTAGAAGAAGAAACCTGGAAGAATACAGTGCTGATTTCCCGCATCATGCAGTCTAGCAGGAGTCCGCTCGAGCGCCCATGACTTCGCTCAAGAGAAGGCGAGACAGCATCATACAGTCCAGCAGGAGTTCGCACGAGCGTCCATGACTTCGCTCGAGCAAAGGCGAGACAGAGGCTTGTCCGCTCGAGCGAAGTAAGAGTCCGTTCGAGCGATCAGGAGCGCACAGTTCCGGAAAAGTCTCTTATTCTGATACGAACTTGTTTTCTTTTGAGACTTTGTTTCTCAGTTTAAGTCCTACTTGTGCTCTAAGTCTTACGCACGAATTTGGGGCTATATATAGGGTGTTACTCTCAACCCTAAGGTACACCACCACTCTCATTAATCTAAGTCAGAGAGATCATTAGAGAGAGTTTATTCTCTAGAGCTATTGAGAGATTGTTCTGAAGGCCGCTCTAAAAGGTCATTGTTGCTTGTGTTTTTCGAAGGAGAAGATAGTTCATCTTGACCGGCAAGGTGCGAGGAGATCAAGTAAAGAGAGCGGGGCACGGTGGATGTCATGTCAGTGGATTCTTTGCAAGAATAACTACAGTCCTTAGGTCGAGGTACAGACCTAGGTAAAGGAGCTAGTGGGTACATCTTATAACTGTTCGTGAACTCTTGATTTGTGGTTCGTGGTTTTTCTCCTTGGATAGGGTTTCCACGCTATATTTTGTGTCTGCCTTCTTGTGGTGATTGCTTGGTAGATTTAATTGCTAGTTCGTCTGATTGGTTATTTCCGCTGCGTGTTGATTGTTAATTTGAGAACTAGTAATCCATTCTAGTAGCCCATAAGATTTGGTCTTTCACAAATTCTGATCAAGGATTTTCATGAGGCATCTTGCAGTGACCCCATTTCATAAATACTTATTAATCTCAAGTGAGTGCAGACTATGCATTTTTTTTCCGGTACAAGTGCAGGCTATGAGTTCCTAACCTAGAGTTTATATTAGATTGTAGGAAACAGAAAGAGAAGTGATAGAGAAAATATAAAAAAATAAATAAATATGTGACAAAACAGATTGGTAAGAGAGATAGCATGGATATGATAGTAAGAGATAAGTTCTCACAGTGACATTTTATACAGATGTTCAACATCCATTTGCCCAGTACGAAAGAGGCTGAAAAATAGGTTAATCATTGTCATTCATTAGGGGTGTAACGGTTCGGTTAACCATTTATTTTGGGAAAACCGTTAACCGAACCGTAACCACGGTTTTGGGATTTCATTAACCGTAACCGTAACTGTGAACACAAAAATCGTAAAAAACCGAACAGCGGTTAACCGTATTAGACAGTTCGGTTACGGTTATTAACCGTGGAAAAATCTAATCATGCTTAACCAGTAGATTAACCCTTTTATATATTACTAGACAAACGGCTAGAATATAATGCCAACTTTTAAATTTCAAATTGCAACAGAGCATGTTGAACACTCTATTGAAACTGTGAATGGATGTGTATCAAAGAAATTAGGAGAAAATGGAAAAAAAAAAAAAACAAAGACCACAAAGAATATCTTAAACTTTCAATTAGGAAACATTCATTTTCTCAAACATTTATCATGCATAGGACAAGAGGGAACAAAATAGAAAAACAAAGAAAGAACCCACTGATTTTAATCAAGGAAAAATTTAGTTAAGAATTCAAAAAAAAAAAAAAAAAAAAATCTAATCTAGATGGATCAATTAATTGGTGACATGGATTGAGGATTAGAATATGAGTTTCAGATTAGGGGGTTTGGGTTTAGACGAGAAACGGATGAGAGAAAGGGTTAGGTTTCTTTTGTTAACGTAACACTTAAAGAAATATTTCATTCGGCCCTTAGTTTTTTTCCTTTATTTGTATAATGGTATGGTTAACCGAACCGTATTTTACGGTTCGGTTCGGTTAACTGCAGTAAATTATTATAGAAAACCGTAATCGAACCGAACCGTGCGGTTTTTGGATTTCATTAACCATAACCGTAACCAAACCGTGAAACACGGTTTTTAACCGCGGTTCGGTTCGGTTCGGTTAAACGGTTTCTCGGTTTTTCTTTACCCCCCTATCATTCATGGTCTCCTCCACGAATAAAACTTGACCTAACAACAATATAATCCCAAGATTGAGATTCTCTGCAGAAGCCTAAACAGAGTCCCAAGTATTTGGATATGCAGTGACAAAAGAAAGAGAAAAGCAAAGATAGGAGGAGAAGGGTGAAAACGGCTCATCAGTAGTTGTGATGCATTGTGAGAAGGGGTTATGGAGAGATGGTTGTGCGTTTTGGGAATGTGAAATGGCTTCATTGCTTTGACATGAATGAGTTAATTAAGGAAATAGAAGTTAATTGATGAAATGACTCTTGGGGAGAGGCATTGAGTCAAGAAATTTGATTTTATTGTATATACTATATTAATGGAGATTAAAGTAGAGATTAAGAGAATTAAAGAAGAGTTAAATTGGTTGACATGGCATTAGGAAGCTGATGTGGCTCATAGTCAAGATAAATTCTAATGGTAAAAAAAAATTTCCTCCAATTGCCTAATTTCACAATTGAAAACCAGTTCGGTTCATATATAATAATTGATGATAAATTTTTTGGTGGGCTACGAGCTAGTGTTACGACTGTGGCATGAGATCTAGATTTGAATTAGTTTTTTTAGATTATAGAGGAGAATTTGGCTAGCAACATGCAGGGAAAAATGAGATTTTGCAAAGATTGTTGTGGGATCTTCCGTGATGCATGCCAATCAGGAGGGGAACCTGGATCTGAAGGTTTTAAATTGGATTAGAAGTTAGGCCTATTGGTTGAATTCTGTGGTGGGGCCCATTGGTTATAATTATGTGGGCTCAGTCGCAGAGGGGAGCCCATAGGTGTGTTCATGGTCCAGGTCGAATATTTGGCTGAGGCATATCCAAGCCTGACCCAACTTTATAAATACAGGCCCAGATCCGACCTAATCTCAACACAGGCTTTAAGAGCCCAACCGAGCTCAGCCTGCTTAAATCATGTTAGGCTCAAGCCCACCCTTTTTAAAATCATGCTGGACTGAGCATTAAGCCTGAAAGCATGCGTATTCTATTGTCCCAATTAAGAACTCAAGTTTAGCTGGTGTTCCACAAATACATGGTTGGAATTAAGATTTCCAGACCTTTTATTGCTCAATTCTTTTTGTGTATGAGAGAGTATGTAACAATAGGCTGATAAAAGCAGGGCTATGCATCCCTTGGAAAATTTCCTTCATATTATAAATCTGGAAAAAGGTGTTTCTTTTATTCACTGAAAATTTCCTTGTTCATGCAGTTTTGATGCTGTAATTATGTTTTCATTGACATTATGTCCAGCATGTGGATTTAATGTTATATATTGGGCATTTGACCATGGCCCACCTACATAACCTCACAAGATGGATGGTTCTAATGGTTGCAAGTGGGGCCCTTTCGAAGAGTTAACTTGGATCACATTCCAGGCCGTTGTTTAGAGTTAGTTCCTCTTTTTTATTCTTATCCCTTTTTTTTTTTTTTTTTTGTTATAGTCCCATTTATTAGAGAAGGCAAAATCATACTCTCAAACCTTTTAAATTCAAACTCTTAACTGGAACACCTCTCTCTCTCTCTCTCTCTCTCTCTCTCTCTCTCTCGTATTTGCTTCTGCTAATCTCGGCTCTTTTGGATTCTTGATGGTTTTGATAGTAGTTTTTTTTTGACAGACAAGTATGAAATTGAATCCAGATTATGATTTCATGGTATATGTGTGGGGAGATTTTCAAAGCTCCAGGATTATGCTAATCACAGCCATCAAATGGGGCTAAGCATTCTCACGTGCCCCACGTGAGATCCACGTGCTAACCACGTGGCCTCAGACTCACCTCGGGTACCAGGACAGAGGCCTCAGCCTAAGTCAGACAGGTCCGGGCCGCTAGCGCCGAGCTCGGCTACCCAGGTGCCCACCTCGGTTAAAAGCTCCACCTCGGCCGAAGATGTCGGGATGAAAGCCGAAGCGAGAAGAGACTCTCCACTCGCGCCCTTCGCCCCCCACGTCATCGGACACGTGGAGGAATAGGGGCGCGAGCCAATGAGACAGATGTGACATCTAGCCGTCTACAATCTTCGCCAGATCACTGACAGGGAGGCATCCAATGGCTGAAGCCAAATCAGGGCAAGGCCCGAGGGGGGATCCGATGGTACCCCTACCGCCGAAGGCGTCCAACACGATCTGGCCCAACATGACACGCATTGAATGCATTATGGGCTGATCCGACTGGCATTAAATGCAATGTGGGCTGGAGTGGACCGCATTTATTACTTTGTGGGCTGATCGGACCCTTATTTAATGAATGGTGGGCTGACATGATGACGCCCCTAGACATGTCAAGGCGTCATCATTAGCCTCCCCTATGCAACGTAGGCATCTTCCTCTATAAGAAGAGAAACACTCTCCATCACAGGTATGCGCACAAAAAACCAGAGCTGTTACTCTGCCTCTCTTCTCCCTCTCCTTCCTCTGTTCCAGTTCACCTACTGACTTAGGCATCGGAGAGCCTTGCGCCGCTCAGGCCAGGGTCCTCTGACCGTTTGCTCTTCCCTTTCAGGCTTTCAGGCAGCGGATCATCTTCTTCATTTGGATAAGTCCTGTAAGGCACCCCGATTATTATGGGTCATTATTTTTCTACACCTACAATTGGCGCTGTCTGTGGGAAAGTACTATCCCAACCTTCCCAACCTTCCCAAAAATCATGCCTCCGAAAGCTAAGAAGGGCGGAGAGTCCCAGAGAGCAATTTTCGAGCGTCCGGGCCCGTCGGCGGACGTCCCTCCTCCAGGACGGTCCGGAGCGGCCCACGGCGCATTTGCAGGCGAGGAGCGCGTAGGCTCGCGACCCTTGGTCGAGATTCCCTTCCAGGAGGGAGTCGAGACCTCGTGCTCTGACGACGAAGTCCCGCCTCCCCCACGAGGGGAGCGTCCACGTGAGCACCCTCTCAAAGGCAAGGCTCCAGCAGTGGAGGAGCCACGCCGTGTGCAACCCCTTGACGCTGGAGGAGACATCGCAGCCCAAAACACTCTCCTCCAGGAGCAGGAGCGAGTAATCCGCCAGCTCCAGCAGCAGCTGAGGGCGGTGCAAAATGCCTCTCTAAGGCAGCCCTTAGAGCCCCAAGGCGAAAAGAGAGCTGTCCAGAGTAAGATAATCCAGCCATCCCGAGAGGACCTGAGAGCCTTTCTGGATCAGAAGCGCAGCCACGCCCACGACGAAGGCTCGAGCAACACCCATAGCCACCGTGGCCGCGACGGGCGAGCCCACAGCCATCGCAGCAGAGGCCATGCAAAGCGAAGGCCAAGAGCGCTGACGCCAGAGAAGGACGACGAGCAGGAGCGGCTCTCCAGCGCATCAAGCTAGCTCTCCAGCGCAATCTGGAGATGCGGGACCAGCAAGAGATCTGTGGCCCCACCGATCTGGGGGCCTCTCCTTTCACGCGGGACATCGAGAGAACTCCCTTGCCTAAGAAGTTTTCAGTCTCGCGGTTCGTCCCCTATGACGGATTGTCTGATCCGTCTGCTCACACCTCCGTCATTTCTCCCAAAAGATGTCCATCTGGGGGAACGAGGGCCATCTCAACTGCAAGATCTTTTCCTCCAATTTGAGCGACCTCCCTCTGAAGTGGTTCTGCGCTCTACCATAGAAATCTATTTCGAGTTGGAAAGAGCTCCGGCTCTCCTTCCTCAAGAAGTTCCAGGCCTACAGCGTCGTCCCCAAGACCGATGCTGACATCCTCGCTCTAAAGATGAAGCAGGGCGAGACCCTCACCCAGTTCGCCCGGCGATTCTGGGCAGTTTACAGCCAAATCGAGGACACCAAAGAAGAGGTGGCGACTTTCGCCTTACAGAATGCCCTGTTACCAGGGCATGAGCTGCGGAAAGATTTGGCAGGAGATCCCGCTCCCTCCATGCCGGCCTTGATGTCCTGGATAAAATGCTTTATCGCCCGGGAGGAGGACGAAATCCGGGCTCGGGAGGAGGAAGACCGGGAGATCGCAAGCCCGGAACCCAGAAAAAGGAACAGTCATCCCCAACAGCGGGGTAAGAAGCCATACTAGAGGCAAGAGCCGAAGCAAACCTGGGTCTCCAGTTCGGCAAGAGCTTCAGTGTCCAGGTCCGGGGGCAGCAGGAGGGCCAGACCTCCCCCCGACACCTACCAGACTATGAACATCGTCTTCAAGGAGCCAATCCATCAGGTTATGAACAAAGTCAAGACCCAGCCGTTCTTCAGATGGCTTCGTCCCTTGCTAGGCGATCCCTCCACCCGTGACCAATCCAGGTTCTGTGCCTGCCATAAGGGTAACGGGCACAGGACCGAGGAGTGCAGAAGTCTGAAGTTTCACTTGGAGAAGCTCGCCAAGGAAGGCCATCTCGCAGAGTTCGTGAAGGCATGAGACGTCGGCAGCGGCGGCGGTAGCCGAGCTCATCTGAGCGTAGCCAGGGATCCGGACAATGAAGACTCTGAAAAGATCATCAATGTGATCCACCTGGCGCCCTCGGCTCCCTCTCCCTCAGCTCGAGACAGCCCTCAGGCTCGTGCTGAAGCCAGGCGGGCCTCACACGAGAAGGAAGTGATGAAAGCCGAACTCGGGCCAGCGCCCAAGAGACCTCGCCGCGACCGTCCAGCAATCTCATTCTCAGACAAAGATCTGGAGGGAATCCAGCTCCCTCACAACGACCCTCTGCTTTTGACCATGAAGCTGAAGGATTTCACTGTGAAAAGGATCCTCGTCGACTCCGGCAGCTCTTCCGAGGTCCTCTACTATAAGTGCTTCAAGAAGATGAACCTCTCTGAAGCCGACCTCACGGAGGTCCGTGCGCCCTTGCTAGGGTTATTCCCCAAGCCAGTTTATCCCAAGGGTAAAATCACCCTGGAAACCCAAGTGGGTGGAGCCTCCGTGTTGGCCGACTTTCTAGTCGTGGACGCCCCTTCTCCCTACAACGTCATCCTGGGCAGAACGTGGCTCCACAAGTTGGAAGCAGTACCCTCTTCCTTCCACCAGAAGCTAAAGTTCGTGCTCGAAGGCAAAGAGGGCAAGATGGAAGTGGTCACAGTGGAAGGAGATCAGCAGCAAGCTAGGCAGTGCATGCTGGCCGTAGTCCCAGCAGAGAAGGAGCCAGAGCGCGTTAACCTGGCAGAGTTCGAAAAGGGTCTAGATGAGATCGGCCGAGATCCTGACAAGAAAATTATAGAGGACCTAGCCGAAGTCAGGCTCGACTCAGCAGACCCTGATAGATTTTTCTTGATTGGCACGTAGCTGCCAGACGAAGAGAGAGCCGAGCTTTCAAGGTTTCTAATGCAGAACATGGAGACCCGAGCGAAATGCCTGGGGTCGACCCCGAGGTCATGTGCCACAAGCTCAATGTGGATCCCAAGAAAGCCCGAAGGACGGGGATACAGCAGACAGACGCGGTGGTCGAAGAGGTCGGCAAGTTGCTGGAGGCAGGCGCAATCCGGGAAGTCCAGTACCCGGTCTGGCCGGCCAATACGGTGGTGGTTAAGAAGAAAACCGGCAAATGGAGGGTGTGCGTAGACTTCACCGATCTCAACAGGGCCCGCCCTAAAGATAGTTTCCCCCTTCCGAAGATTGATCAGATGATCGACGCCACTGCCGGCCACGACCGAATGAGCTTCTTCGACGCCTACAGAGGCTACCATCAAATCCCGATGTACGAGCCGGACGAGGAGAAGACCGCGTTCATAACCCCCCGCTGCACTTATTGCTACAAGGTCATGCCCTTCGGACTGAAGAATGCGGGGGCAACATATCAGCGCCTCGTGACGAAGATGTTCCAGGCTCAGCTCGACAAGACGGTGGAGGTCTACATTGACGACATGGTCGTCAAGTCGAAGCACTCCAGCGACCATCTGGCGGATCTGGCCTAAGTCTTCAGCATCCATCGCGCGTTCAAACTCAAGCTCAATGCTTCCAAGTGCGCCTTCGGCGTGGCTTCTGGCAAGTTCCTCGGAAGCCTGGTAACGCGGAGGGGAATAGAGGCCAACCCGGACCAGATCACTGCAATCTTGGGCATCCAGAGCCCATCTACTACAAAGGAAGTTCAGAAGCTCACAGGCATGGCTGCAGCACTCAATCGCTTCATCAGCCGATCATCAGATAAGTGCAGGCCTTTCTTTCAGCTTCTGAGAAAAAATTTAAAATTCCAGTGGACCCTTGAGTGCGACCAAGCGTTGGCAGCACTCAAAACTTATTTGTCTTCACCTCCTTTACTCTCTACCCCAACTCAGGAGGAGATTTTGTATCTATATCTTGCGGTCTCGGATCATGCGGTGAGCTCCGTCCTCATCAGAGAGGACAAAGGAGTACAAAAACCAATTTATTATACAAGCAAGATCCTGCTTGACGCCGAGACCAGATACCTTTTGTTGGAGAAGCTCGCACTGGCGCTCGTCAGCGCCTCCCGCAAGCTCTCCCATTATTTTCAATCTCACACCATTGTGGTGATCACGGAGCATCCACTCCGTTCTATATTAAAAAAGGCTGACTTTTCAGGACGAATCTCAAAGTGGGCAGTCGAACTGGGGCAGTATGACATTCAGTACTGTCCCCGGACTGCGATCAAAGCCCAGATTTTAGCAGACTTCATTGTAGAGTTCGTCTCGCCAAGCTCGGCTCCGCCCCAGTTCGGCACGGAACTGGGGGGCATAGGGCATGAGCCTGAAGTCACCGAGGTCGAACAAGCTCCCGCCTTGGCATGGAAGGTCTTTGTTGACGGTTCGTCCACCTCCAAGCGAGCTGGCACTGGCATAGTCCTCCAATCGCCAGAGGGGCTGGTCATAGAACAAGCCTTCACCTTGGACTTCAAAGCAAGAAACAATGAAGCAGAGTATGAAGCACTGATAACAGGGTTGAACAGCGCCCAAATCCTCGGAGCCCGGCACCTGGTGATCTTTAGCGATTCGTAAATGGTAACTAGCCAGCTCGTTGGAGACTACCAGGCCAGGGACGACAGGATGGCGGCCTACTTAGCCCTCGCAAAAAAACTGCTCTCTCACTTCCAGACAGCCGAGGTCAGGCAGATCTCCAGAGACACCAACACGCATACTGATGCGCTTGCAAACCTGGCCTCCGCTGTCGAAGCAGGAAAGAAAAGGACTGTCGAAGTTGGATCGATATCAAGATCAAGCTTAGAGCTCCACTCACCTCGGCAAGTCCTTTGTGTTGATCTCGGCCCGAGCTGGATGGACCCAATCATCTCCTACTTGAAGGACGACCAGCTCCCCGAGGACAAGACTGAAGCCCACCGAATCAGGCTCAAGGCAGCTCGATTCTGGCTATCTCCCGAAGGCAAATCCTTCACGGGTCCATACCTCCAATGCGTCCACCCGACCAAGGTGGACAACTTCCTATATGAGATCCATGAAAGAATCTGTGGCAGTCACATCAGAGGTCGATCACTGGCTCACAGGGCTATAAGCCAAGGTTACTGGTGGCTCTACATGCAAAAGGACGCGCAAGTATACGCCAGGAAATGCGATAAATGCCAGAAGTTCTCCCACTCTCTTCATCAGCCAGCGCAAGGCCTGAGTCCCCTCTCTAGTCCATGGCCCTTCGCTCAATGGGGGCTGGACATTGTGGGGCCTCTTCACCGAGCTCCGGGGAACAAGAGGTGGCTGATCGTTGCGACAGATTACTTCACGAAGTGGATAGAAGCTTAGCCGCTGTCCTCCATCACGGATAGGGACTCCAGGAACTTCGTATGGAAGAACATCATAACGAGGTTCGGCATCCCCAGAACCCTGATTTCGGACAACGGGACTCAGTTCGACTCCAAATCCTTCAAGGACTTCTGCTAAGAGCATGGCATCAGAAACCACTACTCCACTCCGGCATATCCACAGAGCAATGGCCAGGCTGAAATTTCTAACAAGATAATCCTGGACGGCCTCAAGAAGCGGCTAGACAAGGCAAAAGAGAGATGGGTAGAGGAGCTTCCCAGCGTGCTATGGGCATACAGAACAACTCCAAGGCGATCCACCTCGGCGACCCCTTTCTCTCTGGCTTATGGGATGGAGGCGGTCATTCCCTTGGAAATTGGCCTCCCCACCCTGAGGACAGAGTTGGTCGACCAGGGCCAAAACGAGACAAACTTGGCAATGGAGCTGGACCTGGCAGACGAGCGTCGAGAAGCAGCAGCCCTACGACTGACTGACTATCAGCAGCGGCTAGCCAGAGGCTACAATGAGAAAGTCAGAGAAAGAAGTTTCTCCGTAGGAGAGCTAGTCCTGAAGAAGACCCTGCCAGCTGACAAAGATCCGAACGAAGGAAAGCTGGCCCCGAACTGGCATGGCCCATTCAGGGTGGTCTCACTGGCAGGACGATCATCTTACAAGCTCGAAGACTTAGAAGGAAAGCCGTTGCTAAGACCGTGGAATTCATCCCACTTAAAGAAATTCTATTTCTAAAGATGTAACATGAGTCTCAAAATCAATGAAAGCAGCTTTTGCCATCAGTCTGTGTCATCTCTTCTCATCTAAGTTCGGCAGCTCTGGGTCCTTGACCCTGGAAGAGACTTCGGATTCATACATCCAGTCACTTCCTAAAGTTTGGGTCCTTGACCCTGGAAAAGGCTTCGAGTTCATACACTCAGTCGTTTCCTAAAGTTTGGGTCCTTGACCCTGGAGAAGGCTTCGAGTTCATACACTCAGTCGTCTCCTAAAGTTTGGGTCCTTGACCCTGGAGAAGGCTTCGAGTTCATACACTCAGTCGTCTCCTAAAGTTTGGGTCCTTGACCTTGGAAAAGGCTTCGAGTTCATACACTCAGTCGTTTCCTAAAGTTTGGGTCCATGACCCTGGAAAAGGCTTCGAGTTCATACACTCAGTCGTTTCCTAAAGTTTGGGTTCCTAACCCTGGGAGAGGCTTCGGATTCATACATCCAGTCGCTTCCTAAATTCCGGATTCATACACCCCTTAAGATCGTTCCCGAACTCAGGCTCGCACAGCCGAGATCATCAAGACTCTGGTTTCATCTCGGCAAAAGACAGTTCGTCTCGGCCAATGCTGGTCCATTTCGGCCAATAACAATTTTCAAAAGAAAATAAGCAGTGCAAGCACTGAAGTGTAAAAAAAAGCAGCACAAAAATACAAGTATCACAAAACAGTACAAGAAAAGTGAAAAAGAATACAAAAATATTGTACACAGATTGTATGATCGCAAAAACTGTTCTTTTTATTCACTGTAATTACTTCATTACAAGGGCTACAGAAAAGGAAACAAAGTACAGAAAGGAGGTTCGCAGTCCTCTAAAAACAGAAAAAGAGAGGAGGCTTCGAGGCTGCTCTTCGCTAATTCCGTCCACTGACTGGAGATCTTCAGCCGCAAGACTTCTCGATTCCGCCCGCTGCGTGGAGGTCTTGACATCCCACACAGAGCCCTTTGGGATGAAAATAAGACCCCCCAGCCGCCCGGGGGCACTTGGATCTGGTGTCCAGTGCCAGGAGCTCTGCAATACGCTTTGGTTGGTCAGACCAAGCTTTGCCAGAAAGCTCGAGCTCGTGGTCCACTGTCGATGCTTGGAACTCCACAGAGCACCCTCGTTCAGAGGGTGCGTAGTCCATGGAGATCGCCTTCAGAGGGAGCGCAGACCACGGCATACTTTCCCCCTCGGAGGAAGCCGTCTTCTGGCGCAAGGGTTCCCCCCGGGTCAAATGTTCCTAACAATCTAGCAGGCATGGCCGCCAAGTTGGTTAACGAAAAGAGACAGGCTCCTATGTCTGTATGAATTAAGCTATTCTAGTTCTTTTTTCTCTCCCATGGCGAGCCTACCACCCCTATTTATAGGAAGAAGGAGGGCCCGGACTCCGAAGAAAATTATGAGGCGAGGTCTCCCACGCCTTACGTGAGGTGTACGTCTTCCTATATGCTGACCAGCGGTTCCGATGATGACACGCGGAGCCGTCGATATATCTTCGGCATTGATTAACAGACGCCATTTATTGCCTCAACCATCCAAAGCGACTCCGATCAGAGGCCAAGCGCCAACTGCCAAGACAAAGCAGGACAATCCCAAGAAAAACTCCCCGTCATATAGCTCCCGACCTCACTTTGATGGCAAGCCTCGCAAGGTCAGAAGCTAGGGGGTAATTGTGTGGGGAGATTTCCAAAGCTCCAGGATTATGCTAATCACAGCCATCAAATGGGACAAAGCGTGCTCACGTGCTAACCACGTGGCCTCAGACTCACCTCGGCTACCAGGACAGAGGCCTCAGCCTAAGTCAGACATGTCCGGGCCGCTAGCGCCGAGCTCGGCTACCCAGGTGCCCACCTTGGCTAAAAGCTCCACCTCGGCCGAAGATGCCGGGATGAAAGCCGAAGCGAGAAGAGACTCTCCACTCGCGCCCTTCGCCCCCCACGTCATCGGACACGTGGAGGAATAGGGGTGCGAGCCAATGAGACAGATGTGACATCCAGCCGCCCACAATCTTCGCCAGATCACTGACAAGGAGGCATCCAACGGCTGAAGCCAAATCAAGGCAAGGCCCAAGGGGGGATCCGATGGTACCCCTACCGCCGAAGGTGTCCAATACGATCTGGCCCAACATGACACGCATTGAATGCATTATGGGCTGATCCGACTGGCATTAAATGCAATGTGGGCTGGAGTGGACCGCATTTATTACTTTGTGGGCTGATTGGACCCTCATTTAATGAATGGTGGGCTGACATGATGACGCCCCTAGACATGTCAAGGCGTCATCATTAGCCTCCCCCATGCAACGTAGGCATCTTCCTCTATAAGAAAAGAAACACTCTCCATCACAGGTATGCGCACCAAAAACCAGAGCTGTTACTCTGCCTCTTTTCTCCCTCTCCTTCCTCTGTTCCAGTTCACCTACTGACTTAGGCATCGGAGAGCCTTGCGCCGCTCAGGCCAGGGTCCTCTGACCGTTTGCTCTTCCCTTTCAGGCTTTCAGGCAGCGGATCATCTTCTTCATTTGGATAAGTCCTGTAAGGCACTCCGATTTTTGTGGGTCATTATTTTTCTGCACCTACAGTATCAAAGAAGAGAACCTACACTAGATTAATATCATGGTTTTAAGACTGAACTGTGTCACCTCCACCACTTTGGCCTTCTTCGATTATTCTATTTACATATGAATTAAACACTGAAGGGAAATTTGTCAAATTACCATGGAAGGTGTAAAGATTTAAGGGCCTAATAATTTATTTCCAAAGGGGAGATAATTCAATTGGGGGACTGGTGCATAATATTTATTATTAAAGGGAAGATCATTCTATTGCTCTGGCTGATCTCTCTTAAAAATTCTAATCTACTGAAACTAAAAAACATAAGTCCTTCAATGTTTTCTCTCGAATGGGAATCATTCTCGAAAATCTAATTCCTTCAAAGTGAACTAGCGGAAAGCCCCCGTGCTAAGCACGGCAGTGTGATTCATAATATTAAATATTAAAAAAATTTGTTATAAAATTTAAATTATACCGTAGTGCAGTAAAATCATTTTTAAAACTTATATTGTCAACATTAAATATATTCTGAATGAAAAAGGAGTACCACAAGAGCCTATAACACAAAATTATTGATTTTCTACTTTAAGCAAGCAATTGATTTCGCAAGAACAACACAACTGATGAAGATACTTGCGCAGGTAAGCAAGTGCTCTATATCAACTAAAATTAGTTTATAAAACAACTAAGTCCAATCAATGAAAAACATCTAATATTCTTTAAAGTAACATTATCTTTGATCACCTCGCACAAAGGTAAAATAATAAGGCCATTTAATCAAATTAATCACAGATAATGAATAAATCATCAGGGAAGAAAACAATTTCAATATATAATAAAAAAAATAAGAAAAAAAGAAAGCTCAATTCAGAAGTTCACAGACGATAGATATACATTAGATATAAAAAGTGTTGGAAAAATGGCTAGAGAACCCACTATTTTGGTCATCTTTGGGCCAAACTAAAAGTGAGACCCACTTATTCTTTTATATGGGAATACATGGGAATGTAATCTAGTCCATGAGTAGATTAAAGAAATGTATTGGGTTGCTCTAATCCATTAAGGAGTGAATGAGAAATTGCCTCCTAAACACTACTACTTGAACATGTTAAACATGGAAAGAAAAGGAAGTGAAAAACTTGCTTCCCACATTGCTTGAGAGCAAAACATTTCTTTGGTATAAATATGTTTACCTTAGTGGTATAAGATGAGCCCCAAGGGGCATCCCACTTTTGTGGAGGAGGGAGGACGTAGACCTATGTTCGGTCACCACCACACACGCGCGCGCCCCGACCCGGGCCGAGCCTGTTCATGGGCTCGGGCTTCACGCGCGGGTCGGGCCTGGCTCGGCCCACTACCCGTTATTAATTTTTTGGAGAAATTTTTATTAAAATAAAAATTTCGTTTTGGATTAAATGGGGTGTGTCCAAGAGGTGTGTGTCATTTCAATTGTGAAAGGGTGTGTCCAAAGAAGAGAAGCATCTGTTCACTGAACAGTCACTGTTCTGAACAGATGCAACCCCTTTGAATGGTTTCCTGCAGCAGTCTATTTAAAGCATTCAATCCCATTCGTTTTTGGTCATTCAATTCACTTGCATTTTTGTGCATTTGCTCACTGAGTCTGAGTCTGAGTCAAGAAGAGCGAGTCTTGTTGCACATTTCTGGTTCGACTGACATACAGTTTGCAGTGCTGCAACTGTGTGTATTCGATCATTGTATCCTGGGAGACAGACGCCACTGAAGCCCGTTAGCACCGTTGCGGGGGCGAATTTTGTCTTAAGGACATAGTGTCTGACACTAGCCTTGATCAAACAGTCTTCTGCGAATTCCTGAGTCTCCTCACTTCAACAACAGAGAACTGATTTCATGCCTTTAATCAGTAAGAGGATTTCATCTATATATTACATTATGGTTTTGCTGTTGTTATAGAAACTGTTTCCTAATTGCTGATCTACATCTGTATGTACTCGGGATAACAAAAAGCACATGAGATAAAGTGTGCATGACATATGCTTAGCATCCTAATTGAAATATATAGTATTATCAACACAATAAATAATAAATTAAATCAGAATAGAGGCATATGAAAAGATGAGATCAAAAGTTATATTTATACATGGACGACAAATTGTATCAACAAACCATCAAAAATTGGCATTTATTATGTTACTATGGTCGACAGAGTCATATCTCTGTGACTATAATTTCAACTTATAAATAATATTCCCATTCTTGATATGCTACCGACTCGACAAATTCACAAGCACATATATTTCAACTTGGATTGCCTTAACACATGGATTACAAAGCAGTACAATCGGGTACTTGAGTTACAATGTGCAGGCTGGATCCTTTTCCTGTAAAAGAGATGGTAGAATCACATAAATGTGCCGTTTAATATGAGGTGAAAAGGTGAAATGTGGAAGCCAATGTGGTGATGCAGTTTCCACATCATAATCTGTACGTGGACCTATTTCATTTGCAATTTTATTTATTTTAGTTATTGCCCAAGTGATTGGGTTTTTCATCTGAGTGCTAAATTGACATCCTGAAAAACCATGCTAATTTGCCCCTTATCAAGTTAAATATAACTGGTTATGGCAAAGAACAAACCAACATGATCGACTTGTGGCTGCCTCAGATTATGCAATGCAGAACTCTCATTTGCGTTTTTACACAGATCGTTTTTATTTATAACAGTAAATTTTATTGCTTAAAAAAATAGACTAAAAAAGCTTAGTCCAGCCAAAAAAGGCACAAATAAAAGATTATCTATTATAGAGAGATTGTATTGAGAACACGAAAGAAGACAATAATATTATCTAATAAAAATGTTTTTTTTTTCATTCCCAATAAGAACATAGAACAATTCACAAGACATCCGTGTCGTTTGTTCCTTTTAATTTCCTTCATTATCTTATCTATAGCAATTAATTCTGTGCCAACAAAATCATAAAGTAAAAGCAATAGTCAAAATCCGTGATTTCCGTAATGCAAGCAATAACATTTTTAGTGGTAGAAGATTCTCTGTCACAATAAATATATTAAAATACTGAACATGAAATAAGTGTACAATATCATCCCATAATTCTCAAAATGCTTTCAACTTCACCAATGAAATCAATTTATCACCCTAAAAGACAACCACTTGCCACATGCATGTTTCCAACATCCATTACAGAAAATAATAACCAAGAACAACCATTATCAACTGGCAATATGTAGATGTTTAATAGATAAAAGCCAAATTATAATGAGCAATAAAGAATATTTTCAAAAGAATTCCAGACAGTAGAAAGGATCTCCAAGCAAGCACATGACATGTAAGTGTAACCCATTGTTTCACAATATAGAGCCTTTAAACAATGCTTTGGCTCTATTATATGACTGTCAATGAACTTCGATATCATGTACACATTCTTTGAGATTCTAGCTAATGATTCTACAGTTGCAAACACATATATATCACATAAATTGAAAACACAAAACTCCAACTCTTTCCACTGCATTGATAGAGAATCTGCGATTGATATCCACAACTCCACAGCCAAATTATAATAGACTAAAAGCTTCCAAACGTCAGTTCTTATAGGAGATCAACGGATCACACTGAATGTACCACTAAGCTTGCTAGAATGCCATCGGGCACAAATAGATGATATCCATCAAGAAATGATATATAAATGAACACCACATATACAATATAATATATTGTATACATCTATGATATAAAATTGTAAGGTCAAACTAATATAATAGAATAAATCCCAATATGGTGAAGTCATAAAAGGAAATTATGCTATTTTAATTCAAATATTGACATGGGCCCTAATCATTACTACTACAAGTCTTCAGCACGTGAACCAGTACAGATAACAACCACAGAGATATACCATTCCAAGTCAGATTTCTTTTTGGCAATGCATGGAGTTATTTATTAATGAGTAATTATTTACATTTATAAAGCCATATCATATTTTAATTTACTTATTTTAGCCCACTGGGCTGTGTGGGAGCTTTTACATGCATGAATATGGATCACAACCAAGCTTTCCAAATGTGTCACTTATGTAAGGTTAATTGTTATGGATTTTTTGGTGGAATCATTGAATAAAATGTGGACTGAAAACTGGGTTGGATGGTGAGTTGTTTTCATGCTTTTTAATACTATGTATCTAATAGAAATGGTTACAAGACTTTTGTCTTCTGAGCAGAGTCTCATTTATCAAGCAATGGTTCATTGCCCTCAATAATAATTACTGTAACTGAGGTGATTGTTGGCCAAGATCATGTTGAGTGGCAGATCCGTGTAGCATATGGAGAAGCACTTCCTCGACACAGTCAGAGGTCCCTTTATCAGGTAGTTTCTATTTGCAGAGTGCCATCTCAAATAGGATGTATGTTACACAAAGTATGTTGCAGATCATGTTGTGACTGACATTTCTAGCAAAAGAGCTTGACGCAATCTCAAGTGTTTTAACTACAATAGTAATTGAAAAGGTATTAGTAAAGGAAGAGGAGATAAAGGAGTGTTGGAAGAGCTACTTCTACAAGTTATTTAATGAAAGCAGTAGTAGTGACATACAATTGGGACAGCTTACCATTTTTAGAGAAGAAGCGAATCATATGTTCTATAGGAGAATCAGTAGGGAAGAAGTTAAAGAAGTATTGAAAAGAATGAAGAATGGGAAAGCCGTTGGGCCAGATGATATCCCTATTGAGGTCTGGAGGTGATTGGGGGAGGATGGCATTAGTTGGTTGACAAAGCTTTTTAATGTAGTGCTAAAGAGCAAGAAGATGCCTAATGCATGGAGGAAAAGTATTCTTATACCCATATACAAGAACAAAGGAGATATTCAGAACTGTGCAAACTACCGCGGGATTAAATTGTTGAGCCATACGATGAAATTATGGGAGAGAGCTATTGAGAAAAGACTAAGAAGAACAACAAACGTTTCAGAGAATCAATTTGGTTTCTCCTGGGGAGATCAACCATGGAGGCTATCTTTCTCCTAAGGAGGTTAATGGAACAGTATAGAGAAGGTCAGAGAGATTTACATATGGTGTTCATTGACTTGGAGAAGGCCTATGACTGGCTTCCTAGGGAGATTCTTTGGAGAGTTCTGGAAAAGAAAAGAGTGTGTGTCGCATATATTGAGGCGATAAAGGATATGTATGATAGAGTCGTGACATCTATAAGGACGACTGGCGGCGAAACTAAGGAGTTCCCTATCACGATTTGTCTACACCAAGGCTCAGCGTTAAGCCCGTACTTGTTTGCCCTAGTTATGGATGAGATTACAAGACATATCCAAGATGAGGTTGATAAGTGCTTAATTGTTTACAATCTAAGCCCTAATATTTGATTCATCTTGTGCTAGTCATAGTTATTTTATTTGATTTTACATAGTTTTGTTAATTTTTATGCTAAGGTCAAAAGGAGCAAAAAGAGAGGAATTAATGAAGAGGATGATGGGCGTGAATCCCAAAAAAAAGGACCATGGTGGGTCCCATTCAAGATATTCCAGATTTCAAGAAGACTTTCTAATTATTTGGACAACTTACAATTCAAATCAAAGAAGGAAAGAATTAGAGAAAGAAATTCTAGTCAAAGAAGAATTTCAGAAATTAGAAAGTCTCATTCAAGTTAGAAGTGGAGTTCAAGAATGGAGAAAAACAAGGAGAAAAAGAAGGAAAGTTAAAGCAAGTCTTATTCAAGTCAAGATAGAAGTCCTAAAAGAGGGGTCCCACAATTATGTTACACGCATCAAATAGGGCCCACTTTTATGTCAAAAGTTCAGATTTAATTCCTTGCAATTAATCTCAGATTTGTGGGTCCATGTGAATAAGTTTCTAGAAGATACAAGTGGGACCAGATTTAGAAAGCTTGCTAAAACAAGAAAGAAGACTCCTTATTCAATCTAATTAGGTTTCCTAATTAGAAGGAAGGTTGAAGATCTATTTCTACAAAGAACTACTTGCTAAAAGGGGCTGTTTTCAAGACTTATAAATAGCATACGAAGGAAAAACATGAACAGTAATCCCAGCCCCATCAATCCATAATTCCAGCCACGTCCAGCCACCATTCATCCCATATATTCCAGCCATATAACCAGCCATAAGACAGCAGCCATACAGCACCTTTGGAACATCTTTGAAGCCATCTTTGGAGAGCTTTTGGAGGAGGAATAAAGGGGAAAAGCTGCTGGCCATCCACTACTTCACCATCATCTTCTAGTTTTCTTCTTATGACTCTACTTTCTAGTTTATTTTTCATTAAAAACATGAGTAGCTAATTTTTTTAGGGCTAGGGTGTAATTGAAACCCTAGCCTAGTTCTATGTAGTCTCTTTTGGCGTCTTTTAATTCAGATTTCAGTTTTATTGGTTGAGATTCTAAACCATGTTATTAATTGATGAGTTGTGTATATATCATGCCAACCATGTGATGTTCAATTAATTTTAAGAGTAGCTAACTTAATTTTAATTGATCTTGATGTTATGCATCTAGGGTTTAGAACCATGAATAATCTAAGTATATGCCATGCTTAGACTCATGCATTTATCTTTCCCATTGTTTTTATGCATTATGTTTGTTTTGACTAGGACATATGCCATACTTAGTTTTTGCATCATAATGAGCAATTCATGTAGTATGCCACTCATGAATTAGGTTTAGGGGAATAATAATCTAGACGCATATGCCATGGTCTAGGTTGATAGATGTCACTAATAAAATCTGATTTTTGATTAAAAGATAATAAGGGACATGCATAGGATTGGTTAGGGGAGTAGATGAAACCCTAGTTCATTCATTCATTATTACTGTTTTTCAATTCTCATACTAGTTGTTTTTAGGTTACTTTCCAATTAGCTTTTGATAATTTAAATTACTGTTTTTAATAGTTTGATTCCACTTTTCATCATTCAATTGTTTATTTTAATATTCTGATTTTTAGTTAGTTTTGACATCGTTTTATCACAAGTCTTCGTGGGATCGACCTCGTACTTACAATTCACTACACTACATAGTGATCTTGTGCGCTTGCGAGTTTTTAATTGTGTGCATACTAGTAACTTATTTCTAGGTTGTTTGGTGCATACCAGAGGTGCCGTGGTGTATGCTATTTGCAGATGACATTGTTTTAGTGGATGAGACGAGAGAAGGAGTGAATGCTAAACTAGAATTGTGGCGGAAAACATTAGAGACAAAAGGGTTTAGGCTAAATCGATGCAAAACGGAATATATAGAATGCAAGTTTAGTCAAAGTATGACACCTGGTAATATAGAAGTAAGTTTGGGCACACAAAAGATTGTAGAGAAAGAAAACTTTAGGTACCTTGGATCTATGGTGCAACAGGATGGAGGGATTGATACTGATGTAAGTCACAGGATTCAGGCCAGGTGGACCAAATGGAGGAGTACTTCGGGGGTCTTGTGTGATCGGAAAGTTCCCCTCAAGGTTAAAGGAAAGTATTATAAGGTGGCGGTACGAACAGCGTTGGTATATGGATCAGAATGTTGGGCAGTAAAGCATAATCATGTCAAGAAGATGGAAGTTGCAGAAATGAGAATGCTAAGATGGATGTGCGGGATCACAAGGAGAGATAGGATTAGGAATGAGGAGATTAGGGGCAAAGTAGGAATAGCACCGATTGGAGATAAAATGAGAGAAAATCGACTGAGATGGTTCGGCCATGTTAGAAGGTGTCTAACGGAGGCACCTGTTAAAAAGTGTGAAAGCATGGAGATTGCTAGGAGGAGAGGGAGAGGGAGACCCAAGAGAAGTTGGAAAGAAACCATTAAACATGACCTTGCCTACATGGATCTAACGGAGGACATGACCATAAACATATTTGATTGGCGTCGTCAAATCCATATAGCCGACCCCACCTGGTGGGAAAATGCTTGGTTTGGTTTGGTTTAGTAATTGAAAAAAATAGTCAGTGCAGAGTTTTCCTACAAATCTCGTGTTGTAGATTTACATGACAGCGGTGCCTAAATTTAATTAATTAATATGTACTACTATGCTGATATAATAGCACTAAAGAGTATCAGCTATGAACAATGAACAACATACTGTTTGCAGCAAGGTTCCACAGAAATCTCACTCTTTAACCATTTCAAAAAAGAAACCTAACTAATTCTTTTTTTTTTTATCTGTAAAGAAACCTAATTCTTCAACATGCCATTTAGGGTGTAGAAGTCATTACAGTAACCTCATATGTTCAATACCAGAAAGGTAGTTATAACAGTCATGTGTTAAAGACTTCAAATACATTGTATTTTTTTTTTCTTTTAGCAATCAAAGGATTGATTTGTATTTTAGTAGACATGCAGCAAGCCGTTTGCTATAAACTCATAAAACAGGATTTTTTTTAAATAAAAAAGAAATTAATTCAAACATAAAGTTCATGCCCATTCACAATTGTGACCTTACAGTTTTCCCTTTCTTTCTTCCTGGAATTCTACTGCCATGTACCAGAGGACGGACTTTTCATACAAGCCATGTGGGATTTTTTTATGAGTGCCTATTAAGTCAGGATGCCCCACTTTTGTGGACGCTAGAATTGAAAATACGTATAGTCTACATGCAGGACATCCCGCAGTTGAATATTTTCTGATAAAAGGTTTAGGAAATACTCAAACATCATGAGATAAAATCTACAACCTTATTGTGCAGGTCCTTGAGTTTGAAATAATCTGAAAGCCAACAGGATAGGAAGTTTCTATGTCAAACAGGGCAGTTTTCAATCAATTATATTAAGAGAGACACTAATAGTTAATAGTCACACTTTAGTTCAAACTCATTTTCACACAAAAAAAAAAAAAAAATCTATGAATAGGGAAAAAGGAAAAAAAATGTTCCCCCACTTCTCCTGGGGGATCTTGCCAATCCGTAGGGACAGGAGCATGATGCATTGAATTTTCTTTGATGATCCCTCACAACTAAGGTGTAAAATGATGACCCCTTACAACTAAGGTGTGGCCATTTCGTTTCTCAGTTGCCAAGTTTGACCATTTTCTTAATAAAATGTGGACTGAAAACGGGGTTGGATGGTGAGCTTTTTTATATGGTTATCTTACTCAATAACATCATATAATTTACAATGAGTTTTGAGCACAGCCTTATTACTATTAGGTTCAAATCATGTGAGAGAAAGACCCACACAGACCTACAGAAGATGTTTCTCATTGTGACATTCTGTCAAACAACATTTGCACATATAACTAACAAAAAAATCCAATAAATGCAAGAATGCTATGTCTTTTGGGGGACTATGTAGCATGTTTGTAAATCTCAATTGTTTGTGATTCATAATTTAAGAGAAAAGAGAAAAGGTCGAATGAGGATTCATTAGTTTCACGATGTTTCTAATGATTATAAGAAGTGTTACAGAGAGATGATGAAAAGAATCAAGCTATTTGCTTTGATTTCATTGCGACATTCTGTCAAACAGCATTTGCACATAGAACTGACCAAAAAAACCAACATACAAATGGAAAAAAAAAAAACAAAACAAAAAACAGCAACATACAACTGGAAAGAAAGTGGGAGAAGAATAATAAAAAAGTAAATGTGGTAAATAGTAAAAATGGATGTAACACCTCTGCCTTAGGCCTGGTAGACGTGCCAGATGGTTGGGAAGTGCCCTTAAGTGATTGAGGCAGCGGTGTAGCAGCGCGAAGGACATGTGGCAGTGGCCTTTTGGGATAACGATAAAGAAGCCAATGAAGATGATGAGTCCGGCCACAGATCGATGCAGAGAGTTGCTGAGAAAGCTGTGATATTGTATGCATCTTATATATGATTTCCATCCGTTACAGATTTACAGAGTTATTGCAAGTTAAAGTAACGATTCGGTTTCAATGAAATCTCTACAGATGTGGAGGAGAAACAGTTCTTATTAATAGGGATATTACGCATATTAGTAGGGCATTATTGGTAGAAGTTGAGCGAGGATGTGAGAAGGGAAGAGAGAGCAATTGTTTGCGAAGTAGTTTTGGGCTTGTTGTTAGGGGAGAGTCCGTCAAAATTAGATTTGAAATTCGCCACTGATTCCTCAATTGGAATCAGTCCGCTTCATGTAAACATGAACCTCTAGCAAAGTGGGTTTCTTGGCATTGACGACTCCTAATCGTTCGAGGCTCATACTCGTTAGAAACTCTTTGGATTATTTGGTACGACCTAGTTATCAATGATCTGAACACATGGTGGAAGTAAATCCCTCCTCCTGCAACGGCATGCGACAAATTCACCCCAATCACACAAAGTTTCACAATCAATCACATTAAAACATGTGAAATTTCATAGCGTTTTATTCAAATTCTTTATAAGTTTATTATTCTCACAATCGGCCCAGCTCCCAATGGAGTGAAATTTCTCCCAGCCTATATGGGAGTAGCGTTTAGCTTGAACGGCATCCATGTTTAACGTGTGGGCTCCACCTTCACGAATTTCTCACAGGGGAGGGTTATGAGGATCAGCCGATCAGGTCATCAGGGCGGAACCAGGATTTCATCTGAGGGAGGGGGGATTTGAATAAATTCTTATTTCACCAATTATTATAACTATTATATTTTTAAATTTTCTTTCGACATAGTTGTAAGTTCAAGCATGAAAAATATATTACGATTTATAACTAAATTTTACATGAAAATTAAAACCGGTATGGGCAGTAAATATTTAGTCTTAACAAAATATAAGCAAAGAAAAGTCGTAAAATAATTGTTTCTTAGTACATTTCAACTCAATCATCTATCAAAATGGAACTCGAATCGTAAAATAATTGTTTCTTAGTACATTTCTGTTAGATATTGCGATCACTGGGGGGGGGGGGGGGGGGGGGGTGTGAATCAGTGATTCCTTAAAAAACAGGTCCAATTTAACAACAAAAGCAAATCAAATCACACAAGGACACCAGATTTAACGTGGTTCACCAAAGGCTACGTCCACGGTTTCAAAAACTGTCCGAACACCGATCCGGAACAGGTCTGAATCTATTTAGTCGCACCAACGACAAAGAGCACCAACCCTTAAGTTTCAAATAGCACTAACTATCTAGGAAGCACCGACTCCCTTTACAATTTATCTGCACCAACAGATAGGATCACCAAACCCCTAGTACCAAGCACCAACTTGATGTTCTACAGAATTAAAGTAGAAAACTTTTCTACAGCCCTTCCCCTCTACAATCTCTCTCTCTCAATCCCTTACAATTGAAATTTAAAGCATAAAAAAAAGGAGAGACACTTATCTATGGACGAATCACCATCTTCATGAGCACATTCTCGTCCACACTTGCTGTAGAAACTTGCAGCACAACAGCACACAGCAGCAACTCCTTCTCCATTCACTCTTCTCCAAAACTCTCTCTTTTTGTTCTCTCTTCTCTTCTGTACTTATGAAAACGAACCAATCAAGCCTTTATATAGGTTATGGTAACCCTAAAGAGTGTTTAAATTAGGCTAGAATTCGTTTAGAAAGAGTCCCAAACGAAATACATAAGATTCCTGAATTTTCGTGCACAACTTCTATTTCTGCGCAATTCTGGTTCCCGTGCTCGGTCGACCGCATGGGGTCCCCGGTCGACCGGCGACACACTGTGGCACAAAATAACTGGGAGCTAACTGTCATGCCCGGTCGACCGCGTGGGGTCCTCGGTCGACCGGCCACACTGCTTCAGGAATTCTGATTCCTGAACTGTTTTAGCTCTGTTTTCTCTTTGAAGCTCTAATCAATACCACACTATCAACACCATACTTGTGACATTGTGTTGACAATAATTCCAACACAAATGATACTTGAGATACTAAACACTTCAATGCTTCATAAGACTTCTCAAGGCATCTCAAATTCCAACAATCTCCCCCTTTGGAATTGTTGGCAACACTTGGAACTTCAACACTTGGAACACTTTGAACCAGTTGACCTTCATGAAGCTTCTTCAGAACCATAGACTCCCCCTGTCTTAAAAAAAACCAGAATCAAGATCTTTACATTCACATTCTTGATACCAATCTCCCCCAAGCTATCATAGCATAACTTTTTCTAGCATAGCTTTCTCCTAGCATAAGACTTTCTCCCCCTTTGACAACAAGTCCAAAGGGACCAACCAAGGAGCGAATAGGATATTCAAGGATTACATTGCTCCCCCTTTTAAGCACAACTCCTAAGGATTAGGAGAGTGAGTAACTCCTAATTTTTTCCGGAGATACTCGAAAACTTCCTTTGGCAGAGGTTTTGTGAAGATATCAACAACTTGCTCAGTAGTTGGAACATATTCCAACTTTACCTCACCGTCTGCAACTTTTTCCCTGAGAAAGTGATAGCGGATTGCAACATGCTTCGTTCTAGAATGCTGAACAGGATTCTTAGAGATGTGAATTGCACTTGTGTTGTCACAGAGGATCGGCGTAGGATCCGTTGTTGGAACTCCTAGATCAGAGAGCACTTGCCGCATCCATAACACTTGCGTACAACAAGTTGCCGCTGCAATATATTCCGCTTCCGCTGTAGAAAGGGATACTGAATCTTGTTTCTTACTGTGCCATGCCACCAACCTTTCACCGAGATAGAATGCACCACCGCTTGTACTCTTGCGATCATCTATACATCCAGCCCAATCGGCGTCAGAGTATGCAACAAGAGTAGAGATGTCAAGTGGGCCGTGCCGGCCCGGCCCGCTAGTCAACGGGCCGTGGCACGGCACAGCCCGGTCAACGGCACGGCCCACTGGGCACGGCCCATGACGCGGGCCGTGCTGGGCCGAGCTGCGCAGGCCCGCTGGCCCGTTAGGCACGGCCCGCCAGGCCCGCCAGCCTAGTGGGCCAGCCCCTGTGGCCCGCCAGGATCGGCCCGCCAGGCCCGCCTGGCACGGCCCGCTAGGCACGGCACGCCTGGCCCGCCAAAAAAATTATTTTTTTATATTTTTTTTTAATTTATAAAAATCTAATTCCCAGCCAACTAACAACCCTAGGCATTTTCTAATAAAAAAAACACTTACATAACTTGGTAAGGTAGGACTTTAGTGTAAATTGGTCACACTAATAATGAGGGGCAATGTGTTTTTGGGGAGAAGTAATAAGGGGAATGTTTTGGTGTGACACACTTACCTTCACTAAATTTGCCCCATTGCCTTCAATAATTTAATTATAATTATTAAGCACTAACAAGCCAAAGCCAATGTCTTCATTGCCTCATCGCATTTGAGAATAAAGAGTTATCCAGTTGGGTTAGGTATTTTTCATTTCTCATCTAATTGTTCAGGATTGGATGCTATATCTCTCCTATAGAATTATGTTTCTTTTACCCATATGACTTGAGGTCTCTCAAGGGTCTAATACTCATTGGCTGGTTATAACATGACATGACTGAATATTTGAAGTTATCTAATATACGACCAAAAATCTTTTTAGTTATAATTTAGTTATTAGACTATTAAGTTTTGAGACTTTTCATAAAGCCCATTTTCAGCTGCATGCATGACATTAGGCAGTGGACTATGCAAGATTCTTACTTTTCCATCCTCTAAATAGTTAATGTAAGTAGAACGCAATCAACCACAATAGCGAGACAAACGATTTTTTATGTAAAAATTGTATTGGAAAAAATCACGGGTCTTTTTGTCTAAACCGCGGACAACCAAGCACTATATAAAATAAAGGTTATAAGGACTCACAGAACCTTTTATAGTTACAACTCATCTTAAAGACTGCGATGGTCTTGCCGACGACTCGCCATACACCTTTACTGTGATTGAAATGCAAACCACCTTGATGCGTCTCAAGGTGCTTCAACGAGCAAGAAGAATAGAATCAGCTTCAGCGCAGAACTCTTGCACAGCGACTCGGCACAATACTCACGAAGGATCTCTCACGGAATTCTCAATTCTTTGAAAGGAAGAGAGGTCAGGGTCAGTTCTATGGTTGTTTGGATCGTGCAACGGTTTCTCAATTCGTATATGGCACAAATAGACAGTGGAGAGAAAATAGGAATAAGTTTCCAATTCTCGCAGAAAAGATTCGCGAAGGTCGCTTGTAACGCCTCAATTACGAATACAAAGTCTACCACCAAGGTACCCGAATCTGGTGCGCTACTTCCCGATTAGACCAGAAACTTCGAGGATCATAGGTTTGCCGTGAGGTGCGATTTAAAATTTTTTAATAACAACATTTATAACAATAGTTAAATGCGGAAGCAGATAGAAAATAGTGGAAGCAATATATCATGTAAGCGATGAGGTATCAGTCTCATAAAGCAAGTAAAGGCATAGCATAAGTCCATCTATTCTCAAAGTAGAAATACAGTATCAATGCGTATCTAGAACATCCCTCAGTCTCACCACAAATGATACTCAGGAAACCCCAAGAATATCAATCGATTCCCATAATAGGCTCTCTGTCCTCTGGTGCCACCTCTGGGTCATCCGAGCCCCACCCGTACTCATCTACCTCTAGCACCTCGAAGAACGCCTCACCCTCGAGGATGGATCGGCGATGATACCTAAGCACAAAATATGATGGGTCAGATCCTTAAAACATAGTCTGGATGCATCAAAAGGGAATAAGGACAATGATATGATTAATTGAGTAACAAATGTACAATACTAGGCAATAGTGCACAATGGATATCAATAAGGATCAATACAAAGTAAACATGCTAAATGACCATCTAAGCTATGAGAAACATTCAAACAGGCTGGCGTACTACGTTCGAGTTGCGGTGGGAAAACGCACAGGATAATAGCCCGGCCATTACCTAATTTACCGGATTTTGGTGTTTGAATGAAAGAGTGAAAAGTTGGATAAAAAAGGTGTTAGCTTCTCATCATCATCTAAAGTGGTTAAGTTCTCATCCTAATGTTACTAATAGTTTAATATTCGTGGTTAGGTTCACATCCTCATCTAACTAGTTTTAATATTGTTTGAATAAATATTAGCATATAAAAGTTAGGTAGTCTAGTGGTTGTGTTTATCTTTCACATCCTAATGGTTGTGAGATCGAGTTCACCCAAACACATTTATTTTTAAAAATCTATACAAATTACGCAGGTCGGGCCAACCCAACCTGACGCAATCATTAAACTGGCCCGCCTAAACCTCTATTAGAAAAAAAAAAAAAGAGGCACGCCTGGCCCGCAGGCCGGCCCGGCACGGCCCGCTCCAGCCCGCCCCACTGTGGGCCGTGCCATTGGGCCGTGCCGTGCCAGGGGTTTTCCCTGGCGGGCCGTGCCGTGCCGGCCCGCTAGCTGGGGCGGGCCGGCGGGCGGGCTCAAGTTGGGGCGGGCCGTGTCGGCCCGGCACGGCCCGTTTGACATGCCTAAACAAGAGTGAAGGATTTGCCTTTAGGATACCAAATGCCAAGCTCCATGGTACCTTTCAGATATCGAAATATCCTGTTTACCACCTGTAAGGTGCGTCTCAGTTGGTGATGCTTGAAATCGAGCCACCATACATACTGCTTGCAGAAGATCCGGTCTTATAGCAGTCAAATAAAGCAAGCTGCCTATCATAGAACGATAAGTGGTGTGATCAACCGACGAACCCTTATCATCTTTGCTTAGCTTTGTGTTTGTAGTCATTGGTGTGCTCACTGGCTTGCTGTCTTCCATGTTAAAACGCTTCAGCATTTCCTTGATGTATTTCATCTGTGATATGAAGATACCATGTTTCAGCTGCTGAACTTGTAAACCAAGGAAGAACTTTAGTTCTCCAAGCATTGACATCTCAAATTCTTTCTTCATCTCTTCAGCAAAATTCCTGCACATTTCCTCATCATTGCCACAAAAAATTATGTCATCGACATAAACAATGACAACCAGCTGTTTGCTCAACTCTGTTTTGACATAAAGATTGCTATCAACCAGTCCTTTTCCAAAGCCGATCTTGCGGAGATAGAGGTCCAGCCTTGCATACCACGCCCTTGGCGCTTGTTTCAGCCCATAAAGAGCCTTTTTCAATTTGCACACTAGGTCTGAATTTTTGCTAATGAGAAAACTATCAGGTTGCTCAATGTAGACCTCTTCTTCAAGTAATCCATTCAAGAAGGCTGACTTTACATCTATCTGAAATACCTTGAAGGTTTTGTATGCAGCCAATGCAAGAAACATACGAATGGCTTCCAGACGAGCCACCGGTGCAAAGGTCTCTTCAAAATCTATGCCTTCAACTTGAGCATAGCCTTTACAAACCAACCTTGCTTTGTTTCATATGACCTGACCATCTTCATTCAGCTTATTCCGAAAGACCCATTTAGTACCAATAACATTCTTATCGGTAGGTCTAGAAACTAGTTCCCATGTGGAGTTCTTCTCAATTTGCTCCAACTCCTCATGCATAGCTTTCAACCAACTTTCATCGAGACTGGCTTCAGCCACAGTCTTGGGTTCAATGGTGGACACAAGTGAGTAATTGCTAACTACACTTTGTCTTGTTTTAACACCGGCCTCAGGATCTCCAATGATTTGATCCTTAGGGTGTTGCTCTACCCAAGTACTTTTCTTTCTAGGTGTAGCATTCTTTGAGTCATCATTTGATTTCTCAGAATCATTAGGTTCAGCCACTTCATCATCAATCTCACTCGAGTCCTCATAAACTGGACTGTCATAATGAGTTACATTCTTTGATTCACGGTTTTCATCAATTCTAACATCGGCACTTTCTATGATTTTTCTGGTCCTTTTGTTAAGACCTCTGTAAGCCTTACTTGAGCAGGAGTAACCCAGAAATATACCTTTATCAGCTCTTTCATCAAATTTGCCTGGATTTTGTTCAAGACCTTTGATGTAACACTTGCTACCGAAGACTCTGAAGTGCTTGACTGTTGCTTTTCTCCCAAACCATAGCTCATAAGGAGTTTTATCTTCATGTGGCCTGATCAAGCATCGATTCTGAATGTATACAGCCGTATGGATTGCCTCCTTCCAGTATTTGTCAGCTAGCTTGCTCTCAGTTAGCATTGTGCGAGCCATCTCTTGCACGGTGCGATTTTTTCGTTCCACAACTCCATTTTGCTGTGGAGTTCTAGGGGTTGAATATTGTCTTTGAATGCCATGGTGCTCACAATAGTTAGTGAACTCTTCAGATGTGAATTCACCTCCTCGATCAGACCTTAAAATCTTGATACGTTTTCCAAGCATATTTTCAACATGTGCTTTAAACACTTTAAAACGATCAAGTGCTTGATGTTTATGCTTAAGAAACAATACCCATGTCATACGAGTATAATCATCAATGCATAACATAAAATACTTATCTCCATTGGTGCTTTGAGTTCGCATCGGTCCACAGAGATCAGTGTGCACTAGCTCAAGAGGTTTCTTTGAATGATGCTCCTTTGACTTGAACATTACCCTCGTTTGCTTTCCCTTTTGGCAAGAATCGCAAATGGGGTTGGAAGGCTTTTCAACTGTAGACATTCCTCTGACAGCCTTTGAATTGCAAATCTTTGACATGTTATCAAAGTTTAGATGCCCAAGGCGTTTGTGCCACAACCAACTTTCCTAAGTCCGACTCATCAAGCAAGTCTTTTCAGCTCCATCTGACAATATATAGAGATTTCCAGCAGTCCTAGATCCAGTAGCCACTGTTTTGCCGTTGCTACACTTCTTGATAGCAAACCCATTCTTAGTGAAGACAACTTCGTGGCCTTTGTCACAGATCTGGCTCACACTAAGCAAGTTGTGTCTCAGTCCAGACACATATAAGACCGCTTCTGATCTGATCTTGTTTGCCTTTAGCTGAACAACACCTTTTCCGTAGATTTTGGTACCATCATTGTTACCAAACTTCACTGATCCGCCTTCATAGTGCTGTAATTTGACGAATTTTTCCTAATCACCTGTCATATGGCTTGAACAGCCACTATCAAGGACCCATGGTGCTGCCTTCTTTTGTGCATTGAATGCCGTTTGCACAATGAGAGATTCCTTGGAATTATCTTCCCTTTTCTTTGCCCTCCATGCCTTAACTAATTTGGGTTTCTTTTCAACCTGAAATTGGTTAGCAATAGGCAATCTACAATCCCTAGTCAAGTGTCCATAATTATGACACTTATAGCACTCAATTTTGTGGCTGTTTAGGATTGGAAAAGGGTTCCTAGTCACAAATGGACTGTTTCTAACATAGAATCTACAATCAGCTCTTTTATGTCCATATCTATTACAATGATAGCAATAACCATAGAATCTGAACATTCTTCCTTTCTTAGGTGGCTGGTTAAACTCCACAAACATTTTCTTATTGAGCATCTCAATACTAGGCTGAATTTAAAGCTTTGTAGCCTTGAGAGGTATGGCACTTTGTTTCATAAACAAAGAAGGTGCAGCTTTAGAGGACTCTCCGGTCTCAAATCCAATACCAAATTTATTGTGGAAGGGCTTTTGAACTTTCAGAATTTCATTGAGTTTCATTGTCCCTTCAATTGCTTGGAGCACTTTGAGTTTTTGGCTACTTTCCAAGTTTTCAGCCTTTGCTCTAGCGATTTCAGTTTCAAGTTTCATAGCCTCTTCCTTTTTGATAATTATTTGTATTTTTAGGACTTCTACCATTCTTTTATATTCTTCAACTTGAGTTTTCAAAGCAATAACTGAACTTTCAGATTCATGAAGAAGTTTCAGATTTTTCTTACTTGTTTTTCGTTCCATGCTAAGCTCCTCAAGTGCGGCAATGAGTTCTTCTTCAAGATTGACCTCAGCCTCCTCTTCCTCTTCCAGCTCTTGCTCCTCTTCTTCTTCAACAGTCACCATGAAGAGAGCTTCAGTTGCCTCGGCTGATTCATCATCGTCTGAAGTTTCAGACGTGCTGTCATTATATTGACTGATGAAGCCTTTTGCTTTGCCTCTCTTTCTGAAATTTTTCTTCCATTTACTCTTATCAACATAAGAGTCATCATCATTGTTTTCTTTCAGTGGACACTTCGCAGCAAAGTGACCAACATCGCCACAATTGAAGCATTTAAAGGGTAGCTTCCCTTTGTACTTTCCATTGCTTCCTTTCTTCAGCTTTCTAACTAATTGAGCCTCAAGCTCATCATCATCAGTATCAGCATCATGACCAGCAGTCTCTTTTCCCTTTTTCTGAACTTTGAAGGCCGCTTCTCTATCAGATGAAGACGTCTTACCTATGCGCATCTCATAGGCAGTGAGTGAACCATGCAACTCATCCATGGTAAATTCATTCAGATCCTTGGCTTCTTCTATGGCTGAGACTTTTGAATCAAACCGGGGAAGAAGAGATCACTACACCATTTGGGTGATTTTGCAACATTTGAGATTTCTCATTAGTAACGCATATCTGGCCGTTAGGTAATTTGTCACATTTATTATCCGTTAGTAATATTCATAACCGTCACTAAATATATCTGCAAATACTTGAATTTTTTTGTAACATTTCTTGGATATTTTGTGACGATTAGGAATGTGTTACTAAATAAAAAGAGGAAAAATAAAAAAGAGGAAAAATCACATTACAAAGAAAAAATGAAAAATAAGGCGGGAATTATTTCTTCCCTCCATCGTTTTGGCGCAAAAAATGAACATGCAGTATAAATCGTGGGCCCGACGACTGATCTTCCCTCTCCATTTTCCCTGGCGCCATTTCTTCCCTCTCCCTCATTCTCTTTCTCTTTTTCTGATAATGAGCTCGATGCTTTTGCTATTTCTCCTTCTCCCGTCTCAGTCTCCCAAGGTTTGATTGGGTTCTGCTGGTCATCTCCCCGGCGACTGTAGTTGGGTTTTCTGCTTCCAAGGTCGATCTTAATCAATCAGGTGCGTTCGTTGATTTGAGTTTTCCTTCAAATGCAGTATTTGATTTGTGTTTGATTCGTTGTTGTTTTTTTCGTTTTTTAATGTTGGTTAAATCTTTAGGTTTTGAAATGCTGTTGTCCGTTCTTTCTTGATTTTCCTCTCTCAAAACGTTCTCTGCCAAAATCATCACAGATTTGGTGACTTGGGTTTGTGCCGATGTCCTCTTACATAGATTTGGTGAAATGGGTTTGTGCGATGACCTTTCTGGATGAAATGGGTTTGTGCCGACTCTCGCTTAAACAGATTTGGTGAAATGGGTCCTTTTCTTTCTTGTCTTTTTTCATTGTTTTAGTTTGTGAACTTTGCACTTCCTTATGCCTGTGTAGTTTGGTCAAGGAGACATCTTCAATGAAAACATGCTTTGTTTGTGAATAAAATATTCAGATTACCAGTTCTTCTCTGCTCCTCCCTGTTTTCATTCATCTTTCTCTTGTTAAGTTGGCTGAATTGCTAGGGGAGACTTTTATGAGTTTGGTAAGACTGGTAAGACTTGGGTCATCACTGGTAAGACCCAGATGAAGAGTTTGAGGAAGAATCTAGCCATGGCAAGTATGTTGCTGCTGAATAACAGAAACACAGAAGGAACAAAAAACACATCTCTCTATAATCATTCCATGGATATGAGTATTACAGACGAGCTTTCTTCCTCTGTACCTATGGATTGGATTTTGATGGGTCATGTTAGAAGATGGCAAACGATATTAGAATAGCTGCTGTCTTCATTTATTGAAAAGAAATTAGCTGGGCTCCATGTGGGTGAGAAGACTGACTACATAGAAATTAGAAACTGATGGGCAGTACCAACAGATGCAGCTTTTGTAATAAAACCTTCAAATCTAAGTCTCAGACTACTCTTCCATATATATAACTGCCAGTATTAAATTCCCATTTGATGGGTTTTCCAAAATTTGCTAGTTTCTGTGTATTGGATTCTTATTTCTTAATCAATGCCTTTCTTACCTAACTGTGATAGGCCTCACTTTGTTAATCATTACTGCTTTTATTTTCTTTCCTTCCTTTCTGTGGTGTTTATTTATTTAACTTTTCTTGGGTAGCATGATGTTCCTGAAAACTAACAAAGATCTGTAGTCCAAGGGCTATGTGTAGATTCCCAACTGCACAAACAACAACCAATAAGTGAATTAGAGACTACTAATCCTTGGGTTTTAAACTAGTCCCCCATTTCTTAATGGACTGTTACATACCGATAAATGAACAAATATTGTGGGTACTTACTGTTACCAAGGGATTGATATCATGTTTCAGATTCATAAAAAAAAAAGAAAAAGGAAAATGCTTGACATTTGCTTAATTTACTTTCTGCTCATATCTTGTTTTGTATTTAAGTTAACAATACTTTAGTAGCCTGCACAAAACATTAAAATTGAGATCTTTCTGTTACTGTATGTTATTATTCCTAATAAAGGGTGTTAATCAGCTTTTCAACAAAATTCCTTGTAGTTCAATAACATTGGAGAAAATGATCAACATCTAAGCTGCCGTAGGGAATAATTTAGCAGGTTGCTTGAAGACCTGTTGGGTCACCGTCGACTGTTGCCTTCTTGACTTGCAATTCTTTGTCTGGAACTGACTATGCTGCCTGAATTTTGTGTGTGAATGGATTAAACTTTAGAGTATCTTGCTCAATAAATAATTAGAGTATGAGTTTGGTTAAACTTTAGATTATTTATAAAATCTATATCTTAATATTAGAGCTTGCCGGATTATTATGATACAAATGTTCACAAGAATAGTATTTCAAGCTTGAGAAATTGCATGAGGATTTTTTTTCATGTGGTATTATGTATCTTTTTTGAGTAGTTAAATAGTTCCCTAAAAAAAGATGATTCTTTAATACTCTTTACTTTGAAACAATGCTTAAAAGTTTTTGGAAATGTGATATATGGTGTGGTATACGCTTCACATAAGACGATCTTCTTTTTTCGTTTGGGATTAGACACGCGAGGGTATAAAAAGGTATTCGCCCCCTCCCTCCGCATGGGTAGGTTAATTTATTCGCTTATTTTGTTTTAAATTACTTAAGTATAAACATGCTTGAAAGTGCTTTGTTGAATCGCAGAATGTATGAGCAAATACAGAAAGATTGGATGGACGAAAGAAATAGGAGGTCCACACTTTATGAAGATGGGGTTAGGCATTTTGTTCTTTTTGCCCAAACAAAGTTGGGCGGGTCGGCTTGTCCTTGCCCATGTAAAATCTGTAGGAATAGGTTCCGATTGACATACGAGGTGGTTGAAGATCATTTGATTGCAAACGGTATAGATCTCACATACCGTGTATGGGTTTTGCATGGTGAAAGACGCTCAAAGACTCTAATGGAGCATCCAGTGGTTGGAAACATGAATAAAGAAAACACTGAGGATGAAGGGTTTGGAATAGGGGACTTTGTTGATGCTTATATGGGCTGCCATGGTACTGAAACAGTAGATATTGAACCACCATTTGTTCCTGAACCAGACTTGGGTAAGAGGTATCTTGACTATAAAAAAAAAGCCAAAGAAAAATTGTACCCTTCTTGTGAGGGACCTGAGACAACACTTTCAGCAGTTGTTGAACTTCATAATCTGAAGAAACAGTTTGGGTGGTCAGGAAATAGTGTGACAGCATTGTTGTCTATGTTGAGGCGATGGTTACCCAAAGGAAACACATTGCCAGTGAAATATCCTGTAATGAAGCAAATGTTGAAAGACCTAGGGATGAAGGCTAACTGCATTCATGCATGCGAAAATAATTGTATGTTATACTGGAAACTTGATGAAAATTTGATGGAATGTCGTCATTGTAAAAAACCTAGATATAAAGTCATAGCGGGCAAAGGAGGGAAGGTTTCAAAAGAGCCTAACAAAGTTTTGAGACACTTTCCTCTAATTCCGAGACTCCAGAGGTTATATACAATACCATGGATAGCGCGTGAGATGACTTGGCATGCTAGATCTGAATCTTCTTGGGATTATATGAGGCATCCATCTGATTCTGGCCAATGGAAAGTATGTAAAGAGAATTATAAAGAATTTGCAAATGAGGAGCGCAATGTTTGGCTTGCTATTGCAACTGATGGATTTAATCCACGTGGAGTTCAATCTACTGGTTATAGCTGTTGGCCTGTCATCACGGTGCCTTATAATCTCCCACCATCATTATGTATGAAAGCAGAGTTCCAAATGTTGTCACTGCTAATTCCTGGGCCGAAGGCACCGAGTCAAGACATTGATGTCTTTCTTGAGCCACTATATGACGAGTTGAAACAGTTGTGGGATCGTGGAGTGCCTGCTTATGACATGTATAAGAAGGAACATTTCTCACTGAGAGCTATGTTGATGTGGGGGATTCACGACTTTCCTGCTTTCGGGAACCTTTCCGGTTGTGTAACCCATGGATACAAAGCTTGTCCAGCATGTGGTGACAATACTCCATCTCTTCTTCTACCTGTCAGCAAGAAAATTGTTTACACAAATTATCGGCAGTTTCTTAAAAGTGATCACCCGTTTAGAGATGGGAAATACTTGGGGCTCAAGACAGTGGAAGATAATCTTCCTCCAGAATCGCTAAGAGGGGAAAAACTTCTGCAGCATTTAGATCGTTTCAACTTTGTATCTTGGAAAGACAGCAATGGCAAGCGAAAAAGAGCCGAAGTGAATGTTGATGGTGATGGTAGTAAAGTTACTGAGGCATGGTATAAGAAGTCCATCCTTTTTGGTCTGGGGTACTGGATAAACCACAAAGTCCGCCATGTTATTGATGTGATGCATACCGAGAAGAATGTTGCTGAACATTTACTAAACACCATCCTTTGCTTGAGTAAAACAAAAGATAATGTAAATGCACGAGAGGATATGAGGCTTCTTGGCATACACAGTGGGCAGTGGATGCAAATTGATTCAAACATAGGGAAAACAGTTAAGCCACATGCTCCTTTTGTTTTGGATAAGAATGAGAAAATGGATTTCTTGAAAACTTTGAAGTACTTGAAGCTTCCATCAGGTTTTTCTTCTAACTTGAGCAACATTGTTAGTCTCAATCCACCTGGTTTGCTAACAATGAAGTCGCATGACTATCATGTTATCATGGAGTACTTGTTACCTGTATTGCTTCAGCATGCCTTTCCGAAACACCGAGACTTACGGAAAGCTATTCACCAGATAAGCTTATTCTTTAATTTACTGTGTTCGAAGGTCTTGATCAGAAATGACATTCAAGAAGCCAAGTTCATGGTTGTTGAGGCATTGTGTGTGTTAGAGAAATATTTTCCACCATCCTTTTTTGATATAAGCATTCACCTTGTGGTGCATCTGGCAGATGAGGCGTTGCTTTGTGGACCTACCCAAGATCGGTGGATGTATCCTTTCGAACGGTAAAAACTTTTATTTCTATCGTCTTTGACTTTATTTGACGTGTTTTTGAATTTAACATTTACATAAATAAGTTTGGAATATTTAATAGGTCAATGAAAGAGTGTAAAGACATTCCTAGCAACAAACGATATGTTGAAGGCTCTATTGCGGAATCCTATCTTGTTGCTGAATCTGTTAGGTATGCTATGGAGTACATGTCCAATCCACGAGCCGGTAATCACAAATACAGTCAAGAAGCCTTTTTAGATGAAAATGGCGAATATAGTGATGAGGGGCCTATGCTAGATGGTAAGGATGTGTTATTATCCCCTCACCAATTTGTACAGATACGTCGATGGGTGCTTTTTCGACTTGATGTCGAAGAACGCGATACATTCTACAGGTCTGAATTCTTGACTATCTAGGCAAGTAACATGTGTTATTATATAGATATATACTTATATATTAAAGCCTGGATGAATAAAATGCAGAGAGTATCGTGAGTCGTTGCAATCCGGTTCACGTGCTAAAGGAAAAGGAATAGCAAAAACAGAGGTAGAAATACAAACAAATTTCATTGATTGGTTATACAAGAAGGTACGTATTAATTCTTACAAAAATAATGTAATTTAGGAAAACTAAGATAGTTCTCTCACTACTTATGTTTTAAATTGTTTTCTTTGTATCATGTTATAGTTGTTGGAGGACGATGCTATGAATTCTATGTTGTGGCGGTTAGTCAAAGGGCCAACTAAAGCGAAGACATATAAGAAGTATCGTGTCAATGGTTTTGTCTTCTCTCCCAAGTCTCATGATGATACTGTTACCACCCAAGACAGTGGTGTTTTCATGAGGGCAATTACTTCTTTTACTGCAAGTAGGAAAGACAAGAATCCTATTGATGCGACAACGATGTGGTATGGGATCATTAAACAGATAATCGAGGTAGACTATACCGACTTTCAAGAGGTGGTTTTTTATTGTGATTGGGTGAGGGTGGAAGACAAGATTAATGGCTGTAAACTCTGTCCAGACTCAAGCTTGGTGATGGTCAACCTCAACAAACTGAAAAGTTCTAGTAATTTTTTGGATGAGCCAGTCATTCTTGCTAAAGAGGCCGGTCAAGTGTTTTATTCACAAGATTTGAAACATCCCGATTGGTCGGTGGTAATACATTCTCCAAAGCGATTGACTTGTCGAGTGGATGAGCTAGATGTACCATGTGACTTCCAATCTACTCTTGAAGACCAACCCAATTTGAAACCCCTGCTGGAAAGACGACGTTAACTTATTGTCTATGATGTTAATATAAACTTTTACTATTGATGTTTCCATTTTTGTTTAGTTTTATTATGTGTGGGTTATATGATTTCGTGGTGCAATTTGATGGTTGTACGCTATAATTTGATGGTTGTGCCTCAAAGTTGAATGCAATTAATTTGAAGTTTTGAAATGTAGTGTAATTTTTACCATTGTTGGAAGTTTTGGCATGACCATTTCTAGATTTGAAGTAGTTAAATAGGTACGTAGTTAAATAGTTACTATTTTCTGTTATGTAGTGCACTATAATTTAATGATTGTGCCTCAAAGTTAATGTGATTTGTTTTAGGTTTTGAGGTGTAGTGATTTGTGCCAAATTCTTTTGTATGCAATACATAATATTTGCCACTGTTTGCAGGACAGTTTAATGGCATCAAGTGGCCAATATCCAGGTCATAGTGCCTTGCGGCCATCCCATCAAGTCAAGAAGCGCCCCCACCAGGTCAAGAAACACCCCCGGTAACATCTCAATCATCTGGTGCACCTTCATCGGTTAAGGCTAAGTTGCTTGTCTCAGTGTCCACTAAAGGCACTGCTGTTGGTCCTAATGCGGCGAAATGGGCAACACGGTTGGGGCATTTTATTCGAGCAACCATCCCATTGAGTTATAAAGATTGGAGGCTTGTGAAGCAGACCTTTAAGGATGAAGTGTGGGAGGCTTTGTCGGTAACAATCTATTTTTGGATGCTTTGTCAGTAACAATCTTTACCAAAATGAATCTCTAACTATTATAATCCTTGATAGGGTGAGTTTGAATATGATGTGCCTATGGCTTTGGCTTACAAAAATCTTCAAAAGGAGTTCTCTTCTAAATTCAGGATAGCAAAAAGTAACTACCGAAAAGAGCTTATAAAGAAAGCTTTGAACAAGGAAGCTGCTATTGCCACTTGTCCAGAAGGTATGAATCCAACTATTTGGGTCGAGTTTGTGACCCGTGAGTTCCAACCTGAAGTCATTGAAAGGAATGCAAAGAATGCAGCAAATAGGAAGAAGAACACTATTGGTCATACTCTTGGGCGGCAAAAATATGCCCAAATGCATTACAAAAAGGTACCATCCTATCTTACTCTCTTTAATGGAAGTGGATTGTGGTAACACTTGATAATCTTTTTGTGTAGAAACAAAAGAACCCTAAAGCCAAAGTCAATCGAGAGGATGATTGGCTAACAGCTCATGAGCATCCTGATGGATCTGTTTTGGAGAGTGCTCGTGCTGCATATGTAAGTATTTATACTTGTTACATTTTAATGTATTGAGCAGGTCTTAGTCATAGAGTATTTATTGTAATGCTTTTAGTCATAGAGTATATATTGTTGAGGTTGTCCTTGTTGTTTTAGTGCTGAATCTTTAAGTATATATTGAAGGAACAAGTGAAGGCTGTTAAAGAAAGGAGAGCTATTGAAGCAAGAATTAGGGGAGAGAATGATATTGGCCAGATCATAGATCTTAAAGGCGATGTGCTAGCTGAAGTATTTGGGAAAGACACAAAAAGTCGTACTCGTGCTGTTGGCTCTCAAATCTCACCAGCACAAGTTGAACATGCTGCTATTGGTGAATACTTACTCGACAAAGCATTGGCATCATCTAGTCCCGATGTCGAGAAAGAGTTAGTTGAGGTTAAAGCTTCCCTAGCCAATCTGACTAACTTGTTGATGGTGAGTTTGTAACGCAACTTCAATTATTTAATTACATATAACTATGCTTAATTAACTCTCTTTAAGCTTGTGTTCTTTTTTTTACACACTTAAAACTTGTATCCTACCTTTATATGCGTTTTCCATTAATACAGGCTCACATTGCAATTGGAAAGGTCCCACCGCAGTCTGTGGTGAATACACCTCATGATGGTTCAACCTCACCTCATGGTTCAACCTCACCTCATCGTTCTCCTTTTGAGGCGACAAGTGCTCGTGTAGAACTGGCTAAGAAAACTAGAGTTACCCTGTTGGACAGGGATGGAAATGAAGTAGCCAAGGGATATGTAGTGACTGATCCTATGCACAAAGACATTTGCCATGGTAGAAGAGTGCTTAGAGGTGAGACAAAGATCAATATTGAGGAAGTGCTTAAAGGTGATGCAGTAGTCTATGATGGTCCTCAGGATGGAAATAGAACTCTACATGGTTTTGTTGCTGGAGGGTGGCTGATTTGGGCTGATGGACGGTTGAAGTATGATTAAGAGTGGCTGATTAGGGCTAATTGTTTTGGACATGTTGTTTAGCAATTTTTTGGGTCTTGTGGAAGAACATATGGGCTGACTAAAGCATTAAGTATGGTTAGTTTTCTTATTGAAATTTACTAGTCAATTTTTACTATTGTTTATAGTTCTAGTTGGAAGTTGTAACGAACTTGTTGAACATTTTGGACATGTGATCTAACAATTTTTATTATTGTTGTTTGTTTTTATAAGTATGCTTGTTTGTTTTAAAGGCTTGTGAGATGATTCAAGCCACCCCTTTTTAACTCCGCCAATGCAAGCTTAAGAAAGTCTTTGCATTGCCGGTTCCAAGCCCGAAGAAAGGAGGAGGAAGAAGGGGTTCTCTTGGAAGTCTTTTGAATGTCAATATATCAAGGTATTGGCGGTAGTCTTGTCAATCTTTTTTTTTTTTTTTTGTTAAGGTAGAATCATTGATATTGATATGCTAGCTTTTTATGCTAACTCATTAAAATTGTGTGCCTTCCAGGTTGCTGGAAATTCTGGAAAGGCAATTCTCGAGCTTCTTTTTGTTACGGGATGGACCTTGTTAGAAAAATGCTGACACAGGAAAGAAACAAACTTGCACCATTTTATTTCTTTCTTTCTTTTATGCAAGTTTAGCAAAAAGACTTCTAATTTGATCTCTTTCTGTTGATAGAAAGCCCATGAAATCTGGTTCATTGAGTGCAAATGTCAATGTCTCATCATCTGAAGCCAATAAGTAAGCTATTGCAATTTTAATTTACTGTTATCTCAGTTGGTTTATATCTTCTATCAAGTACTTCTTTTATTTGCCTTTCTTGCTTGCTTGGCATTCTTAACATACATATTTTGGGTGTTGGGGTTTTTTTTCTTCCTGAAATGAGTTTTCAGTTTTTGTGCTTTTTCTCTACATAAAGATTAACATGACTGTGTTGTGACAATGAGGACCTTCCAACTGTGTTACCAGCTCTTGTATTCTTCTTTCTTAGGGATTGAAGGCTGGGTTTTAAGTTTGTTTGGAACATGGCTTCAACAGTCATTGTATTGGTATCTCTGCCTTCATTCAGCCTGCATTGATTGTTTGGACTGTTATATTTTTTCCCCTTGAACTTCTCAGATATGCAAGCAAATGGAATGGAGATATGTTTATTTTACAAGATTGAATGATCCATGTAACCTCTCCACAAATGCGTTTCAATTCCTTTCTCTGTCAAACATGCTGAGGCTTGAAAGCTCAATAGCTGTTCTCCTTGGTCCCCCCACCCCAAAGGAAGAAAAATCAGGGAATCTTTGAAATTGACTGTTTTTTGCTTAGAAAGAAGAGCAACCTTTTAGCTCTACTGAGTGGGGAAAGTAGGAAAAGTAGAGAAACAGGACCAGCTGGTCAGGATATCATTTTCAAGGAAGTTTCCATTTGAGCATTTCTTTTATTCTACTTTTTTTCAGTGAACTTCTGAAGGATGAAGAAAGTGATTCAGTTTTCAGGATTAATCACTACCCTCCATGCCCAGATATTCAATCTTTCCGCTGCAATCTCAACTGGATTTGGAGAGCATACAGACCCACGGATAATATCTGTTATGAGATCAAACAATACATCAGGTGACATATCTCTCTCAAAGATGGGAGTTGGGTCTCAGTCCCATCAGACCAGAGCTCCTTCTTCGTCATCGTTGGCGACTCTATGCAGGTAAATGTCGGCAAGATTCCAACGTCAGTCAGATGATTATATACGTGTACATGTATATATCATGTTCATCACATTAAATTATGTGATTATTATGCCTGCCTCACCTATTGATGTGCTGACCTTTCAGTCCGATCGGCGAAAATTCATAGTCACGCAAACAGTGGGTTGTAGCTGGAGCAAGAAGATATGTTTCATTCTTGTTACAATTATAAACACCATGGACAAGTTGAGTCCCCTCTTCACTTCCTCCTAATCTCAACTTAAATTTCTGTTATCCACGGCATTTTTTTCTTTCTTCTGTCTATGGATAGTAAAAGGAAAAGATGGAAAAGGAAAACCTTCATACTGCTTTATTCACAAGGCCAAAGCAGCTTAGACAGCTCTCAAACCAGATAGCACAAAAGCCAGCTACTCATCTTCTCTTTCAAAAGCTTAGATAAGGAAAGACAATAATTCACTCTTCCTGGAAAAGGGAAAAGGGGTACTTACTTGTGTTTCTTCCTGAATGTGAAGGCTCTTCTGAAGATGCTTGATTTTCCTAAGGCTTATGCTCAGCCGAAGTTTCTCAGATTCCTCTTCTTTTTCCATCTTTTCCTATTAAACTCCCACTTGATAGAGCATTTAAGCCCAACTTCTCTGTGAATACCTTCGAACCCAGCTCGCGAAAACTGATCTCCTGAAAAATTTCCAAGACATGGTCCTATTCCTTGTTCTTGCTCTGTTTCTCTTCTGGCTGCTTGTAGTTCTTCCTCACTGATCAGTGATGCTCATGTTCTAGCTTCACTCAAACAAGATTTTTTGTTTACTGATTCACTACTGAACAGTTGGGACGTGTCCAATCCTAGTTCTGCTTGTTCATGGGTCGGAATCACATACGAACGGAATCGAGTGGTTTCTATCAATCTCTCAAATTTGAATCTTTCGGGTTCTGTTTTGCTTGTATTTTCAGGCCTGGATCAGCTTGTCAGCCTATCTCTTGATGGAAATGATTTGTGGGCCGAGATCAAGATTGCCAATTTAACCAGTCTCCGAACTCTCACATTTCAAACAATCAGTTGAATGGCAGCTTGGACTGGGACTACTCTGGTCTGATGAACTTGGAGCTGTTTGATAGTTATAACAAACAACTTCAGTGGTCTCCTTCCTATGGGGATTATGGGCTTGAAGAAAATCAAATATCTAGACCTTGGTGGGAATTTCTTTATGGGAACATCCCAACAGGTTATGGAGATTTAATTGGATTGGAGTACTTACAACTGGCAGGAAATGATCTTCGTGGAAAAATACCAGGTCAGTTGGGCAATCTTACAAACTTGAAAACAACTTTATTTGGGTCACTTCATGTTTTTGAAGGCGGGATTCCAAAAGAACTTGGGAATCTGGTGAATTTAGTTTACCTGGATCTCTCTAGCTGTGGATTAGATGGGCAAATCCACCCCATTTAGGGAATTTATGGCTTCTCGACACGCTCTTCTTACATACGAATCTTTTGTCGGGTCCAGTTCCAAAGCAAGTAGGGAACCTAACTAGATTGGTATCTCTTGATCTTTCAAACAATGCCCTCACAGGAGAGATTCCATATGAGTTCATTAATCTCAACAGTTGAGTCTTTTGAATCTGTTTATGAACAAATTACATGGTTCCATACCAGATTTCATCTCCAATTGCCAAATTTGGAATTCATCGGTCTGTTTATGAACAACTTCACAGGCGTGATCCCGGAAAAGCTCGGAGAAAATGGAAAGATTCAACTCTTTGACTTGTCTTCCAATAAGCTTACGGGTACAATTCCTAGAGGCCTCTGTTCTTCAAATCTGCTTAGGATACTGATTCTGTTTAAAAATTTGTATGTGCATAGAGTGACTGCTATATGTTTATAAATTTTTTGACATAGGTATGGGACTACCAAACTAAAAGCTGTGTTTCAGACACTAGAAGGCCATACACACAATGTTCTGCTGCTTGTATTGGTATCTTATGCTTATGATATGCAACTCATGCATGTGGGTGGTACCATAATGAAATTTCTTTTTCCTGCATAATAGTGTTCTGTGTAGCAAATTTATTTATGCAGCACTAGTACAGTTATGTTTATTTACTGGTTGGTTAACATTAAGAAGTTCTACAAAAGGGTCTCATTCTTTACCCACCTGAGAATAGTGTGCACTACTACACTGGCTTGTTTATTTTATATATATATATAATGTCATGGTTTGTGTTTTCATGTGTCATATCATTTTTTAATGATATGTACTAATATTAATGATATATATGTTCAATGCTTGGCATGGATATGTACTAATATTTTGAGTTTTAGTGATCTTATGATTTTTAGAATGAACTTTACCCAATAATCCCAGATTCTTCCAACCCACTATGAAGGATATCCTCAAGGTGCATCACAACTTTCTTAATGGCCTTGATTGGTCTCTTATGCATTTGTTTGTCTTAAAGGTGTCTATGGAACATGTTCTGATTAAGCTGGTAAAATGAAATCTTTCGGGTTCTCTAGCTAAAGATACACATTAATTATGTTTGTTTCATGGGCTTATATGTGTTTATCCGAGAGGTTTGGAGATGGAGATACTTCTCAAATTGGCTTGGACCTCGAGGAAAGGTGTGTTTTTGCTGATGTCTTATGTTATACCAAAGAGGCATTCTTCATAATTCAATGAGTTTGATGGCTTTTGAGAAAGCTCAGTTGAGTGGAAATCAGACCTCTTTCCATCATCTGGCCCCCTTCCTTTTCTAAAATTTCACATTTCTAAAATCACTCATTCTGTCATTCTCTCTCTATTTTTCACTTCTGGTGGTTGTATTTGTATACTAGAAAACCACTTGACTGACCAGAGTTTTACATTTTATTTGGGCATTAGTTTGATGATAAAATTTAATTAGTTACATTTCATTTTTCTATGGAAGATAATCCAAACAGGCTTGAAGCAATGAAAACGTGGCCATTACAAGCTTACAGATTGAGTCATTGAGATAACTCATTCTTGTTGGGACATGTGAATGAGCTAATATTTGATGACAGACTGAATNAAAAAGTATATCGCTTAAAGAAAGCGTTATATGGGCTAAAGCAGCCCCACGAGCATGGATGCTCGTATAGACAGCTATCTAGAGGAAAATGGGTTTTCCAACTGCCCGTATGAGCATTCAGTCTACATAAGAGAAATGCTCATGAGAAAATGCTCATAGCATGCCTCTACGTTTGATTACTTACTATTCACTGGGAACAGCCCCCAGATGTTAAAGAATTTAAGCATGCTATGTTCAAAGAGTTCGATATGACCGACTGCGGACTAATGTCCTTCTTCCTGGGAATAGAGGTCAAGCAACAACAGATGGCATTTCCATCTCACAAAAAAATATGCCAAAGAACTCCTTGAAAATTCAGAATGAGCACATGTAATCCTGTAAGCACGCCTGTAGCAACAGGGCTGAGACTGACGAAAGAAGGAGAAGGAAGACATTAATCCGACACTATTCAAAAGCCTGATTGGAAGTCTAAGATATCTCACAATCACAAGGCCAGACATTGTCTATGGTGTCGGACTTTGAGCCGATATCTGGAAAGGCCAAAGGAGTCGCACTGGGTCGCAGCCAAAAGAATCTTACGGTACATCAAAGGTACCATGGATCTTGGTCTTTCTACGGCTATGGCAACGAAGCAAAGTTATATGGATATTCAGATAGTGACTGGGGAGGTGATCAAGAAAGAAAGAGCACTAGGGATATTGTTCTATCTTGGATCCACGGCTTCATTCACATGGGTATCCAAGAAGCAAAGTATTTAGCACTGTCTACATGTGAAGCTGAATACGTAGCAACGTCAGCAGCAGTCTGCGAAGCTATATGGCTGAGAAACCTCCTAGAAGAATTCGATCACCACAAGATGAATCCACAACTATACATGTGGATAACAAGTCTGCCATTGAACTCGCCAAAAATCCTATACAACATGGAAGGAGCAAGCATATGACATCAGGTTCCATTTCATAAGAGATCACGTAAAGCAGAAGACAGTGAAACTAGAGTACTGCAGTACTACGGAACAGTGGCAGACATCTTCACCAAAGCGTTGCCAACAGAACATTCACAAGGTTAAGGACAAAGCTTGGCATGAAGACAGTTTAAGAAGGTCAGTGTTGAGGGGGAGTATTGTTAGTCAACACTAACCTATTTTGTCTCTATCTCCAAGACACTTGAATGGTCTAGAAGTCACATGACTTGAAGAGTCCAGAAGACTCCCCATATTTCTCTCCCCTTACTTTCTAGAAGTCACATGAGACTTCCTCATCCAGAATTCTCTCCCACCGTCCCACAAACTGACTTGAATTTGTGAAGATGAAGAGGGCCACGTGGACCCACTCCCATCCACATGAGGCTCCCCACCGACCTAGCCACATCTATAATATGAGGCCTTGCCTCATTTGCAAAACAACTCAATGAGTGAAGTGTAAAGAGAGAGTGACACACAGAAGTGTGAGTGCAGTGTATTGTAGTGTGTAGTGAGAAATATTAGTGAGTGCTCTCTTTGTAGTAAGTGAGTGCATTGAGTAAAAGTGTAGTGAGTGAGTCTCTTTCTTGTAAGAGTGTAGGCCTAAAGTGTGTTTCTCCCATTGTCCAAGTTGTATCAAAGCCATCTTCCAACAGAAAGAACTCCCAGACGGCCAGACCCATCCGGCCATCCCTGATTCCTCTCAGTCTCATCTCTACCTCTCTCAGTCTCTCTCGCCCAGGGCCAGAACTCCCAGACGGGCCACGGGGCCAAACCCATCCCCGATCGACTGATCCCTCTCAGTTTCATCTCTACCTCTCTCAGTGTCTCTCGCCCAGAACTCCCTGATCCCTCTCAGTCTCAGCTTCTTCCCCAGTCGCAGCGCCGCCTTCCCCCTCTGGCCCTCTCCCAGCTGCAGCAGCGCCTCACGCTGCCAGGTACACCTTCCTCCCCTTCTCTGTCACTTGCCCGGCTGCACCCACTGTTTGATGAATTACTGTCAAGTGTCAAATATAGCTAGATGCATCATTTGAGAATGTTTGATGAATTAGTATCTGATGAATTATTGTTTGATGAATTACTTTCTTAGGCAGCAGCCCCATCAATTTATTTCTGGATTTATGATTTGAGATTAGTAATGTAATTTGGTGTTTTCCTCTTTGGTTTAAAAAATTGGGTTTTTCTTACCTTGTATCATTCTGCATTTCTGTGTTAAAATATGTGAGATCAATCATGAATCATCCATATAGTTTCACTTTAAATCCACAAGCACCTCATATTTTCACCGTTTGATTCAACATGTAGTTTACACCCAATTAATTCCCATCAAAAGCAAATACAAGTTAACAATAAATGTAGACACTTTGCTTGCCAATATATATATTCACTTTCTGAGTTGTAAAGAATGCTGGTTGTTAAATGTTGATAGATGATTGAGTTGAAGTGATTTTCTCTCTATCTCTTTGATTGGTACATTGAAAAGGAAATTGCTGAGAAGCTTAGTACAGAATCAATCATAGACGATTTTTTAGATTTGAAAGAACGTCGAGTTCCATTTTGATAGATGATTGAGTTGAGATTGTTGGAATTTGAGATGCCTTGAGAAGTCTTATGAAGCATTGAAGAGTTTAGCATCTCAAGTATTCATTTTGAGTTGGAATTCTTGTCAACACAATGTCACAAATATGAGTGTTAGATAGCTAGTGGTATTGATAGAGCTGATCAAGAGAAACAGAGCAAAAAGTCAGGAATCAGAATTCCTGAAGCAGATGTCCGCGTCGACCGGGACCCTTCACGAGGTCGACCGAGGAAGAACTGACAGAATTCAGGCCTCTCCAGTTATTTTCGTGCCACAGTGTGTCTTCGCCCGGCATCGATGCCGCCGAGCCGATAAACTCCATAGGTATTCGACGCCAGTTATTCGACCGAGCACGGGAACCAGAGTTGCGCAGAATTAGAAGTTGTGCATCGAAAATTCAGCAATCTTATCTATTTCGTTTGGGAATCTTTCTAAACGAATTGTAGCCGTATTTAATACAACTCTTAAGGGTTATACCATAACCTATATAAAGGCTGCTTGGGTCGTTTCATAAAGGACAGAAGATCACAGAAGAGAAGACAAAAGAGAGATTTGAGAGAGGATGAGAAGAGTGTGCTGTGCTGGTGTGGCTGTGTTGTGCATACAAGTTTCTACAGCAATGTGGACGAGAATGTGCTCATGAAGATGGTGATTCGTCCATAGATAGTGTCTCTCCTTTTTATGCTTTAGATTTCAATTTGTAAGGGATTGAGAGAGAGAGATTGTAGAGGGAAGGGCTGTAGAAAGTTACTTACTTTAATTCTGTTAACATCAAGTTGGTGCTTGGTGTTTGGGGTTTGGTGATCCTATCTGTTGGTGCAGATAAATTGTAAGAGTCGGTTTCAGTGTTGCATCGAATCGGCGGTCTTCCTAGATAGTTGGTGCTATCTGAAACTTAAGGGTTGGTGCTCTTTGTCGTTGGTGCGACTAAATAGATTCAGACCTGTCTCCGGATTGGTGTTCGGACATCTTTGAACCGTGGACGTAGCCTTTCGGTGAACCACGTTAAATCTGGTGTCCTTGTGTGATTTGACTTGCTTTTGTTGTTAATTGGACCTGTTTTTTAAGAATCACTGATTCACCCCCCCCCCCCTCTCAGTGATCGCGGATATCCTAACAATTGGTATCAGAGCCAAGGTTCCCTTATCAGTTTAACACGCTAAGGGTGATCTCTTGTCAAATCACATGGCAGTCAATACAGGGAATAAGAAGCACCTCTGTTTGATGGTTCTAATTACTCCTTCTGGAAGATTCAGAATGCAGGCTTTCATCATCAATCTCTTGGCTATGATGTTCTGGGAGACTGTCAGAGCGGTTACAATACTGCCACCGTACCCATGATAGCTACATACGAAGAAGTTGAGCAGACAACGACTCCAAGGCGCAGAATGCACTCTTTAGTGGCCTTGTGGACAGCGAGCTGTCAAAGTAATTGCATGCAAACAGCCAAGGAAATTGGGACAAGTTGCAAAAGCATATCATGAAGGTAGATGAGAAGATCAAAGAAGCAAATTGCAAACTCATCGCTCTCAATTCGAGTCTCTTCGCATGGAGGAAAGCGAGGAAACATGTTGACTCGTATATGCAACGATGAAGAAGTCACGAATGACATTCGTGGGCTAGGGGAGGAGATTAAAGAACCAGTCATCGTCAAAAAGGTTCTAAGATCCACTACACCATAATAATAGATTAGTAACGGATCTGCGGCCGTTACAAAAAATATTAGTAACGGTTATTTTACGTTGACACAATTGCGTCACAAATGAAAAGTAACGAAAGTTAGTAACACTTAATCCGTTAGAAATATTACTAACGGTTATTAAACGTGACTGAAATTAATTTCAGCAACACATACACAATCGTTACAATTTATTAGTAACGGTTATTAGTTTTATTCATAGCTTTTTCCCAACGGATAAAACTGTTGGTAATTCTTACTTTCTAACGCATATATAGCTATTTGTAACGGTTGATGTCCGTTACTAAGTATTCTATTTGTAACGGTTTATATCCGTTACTAAATATTTGTTGTTTTTTAAAAAAAAACAATGGAATTTCCTAATCCATTTCTGACAGGCGACCTACAATACTTCTAACTACCTAGATACTCTCTCATTTTTTCTATAACCATACCCTGTTTCAGTTGTAATCCTATATTCTCAAGTAGAACATTGAATGACTTACATGAATAGAGAAGAGAATGCAAAATGAAATCTAAAGGATACTTACAAAGCACCTCCTGTTGCTGGACCAATTGCTTTGATAGACATATCAGTGGTAGAAATGTCATTAGCAGCTCTTGTTTGGTTATGAGCCTGCCATTGTAGTATAGATTTTATTAGATAAATGCACTATGGGGCTGTCCAAATAGGCAGTTGGGCTAGATTTTGGAGATAAAGTGTAAGGAGATAAAGTTGGTAAAATGATAATAAAGATGGTATTAAAGCATACTGCTGCAATGCGGGACACCATGATTGGCCCAAGAATTCTCTCAACCTTTGGATAGAGAAAAAGTTGGAATAGTACCATACCAGCACCTGATAGTTCCATTACTAGTAAGTAACATAACACAATTATGTTCAATATGATACCATATACACACTCATATTATATGCACCTGATATTGCAAGAACTTCACCAACACCATTTGATGTAAAGTCCAATCCTCCATACATTCTATCACTGACTACCCAAAGTGAAAATACCTAGAAAAAGAAAGGGTCCAAAAAATTAGTCTAGGATTGATATGACTTGTATGATGATACCTTGTACTCACACCATTTGAACTCTCTGTACAAGCTTTCTTCCCCTTCTCCCATCAGTGATGGCAAGGGTGCTATCTTCTCTTTGAGAGCTTGGGCACCAAAATAGATCATGGACACCCTTGATTTTTGCTGTTAGCTAAAACCCTATGACTCACGCTCTTAAATCTCCCATTTGTAAGCACCTGCAAACAAAAACCAAAACAGGGGACTATTAGGACAGAAAGAAAATCCAGGAAAAACCAACGAAAGGAGCACCCCACGTTGTTAAAAAAAAAAGAAAAAAATTGGATTCCTAAGATTATAACCAATACTGCAGTACTTATAAACCTATCGATGGATTAATAGTCTTATTGAAGTTTCATGTTACAGGAAAGTGAGGGAGGAAAAAATGAAAGGCTTTGAAGCACTGCAACACCCAGAAAAAATAGGTGCCACAACTACATTAAGTGAATCCAAATACAATGACTTCAGCACTTACAAGTGTTACAACTATAAACAAGCAGTGTAAGGATACCATACAGATAAGATCATGAACCCAGAAGCAGGAAGTTGAACTCTGGGTTCCATCTCATTCAGAAAATCATTGACCGTCATGCAAGGTTTAGATGAATATTAGAAAGGCGGTATGAGCAGGTATACTTAAAAATCGTAAACAAATAAATCAGATGGCAATAGCTAGCCAATGAACCATTCAATTATATGTTATTTATAATGATAGGACTCGGACCTGGAAAGTTTGCTAAAGATCTTGATCCTTGATGTACTTTCTCTTACTACACATTCTCCATCGGATGACCAAACAAACTCCAGTGCCGAACCAAAAGATCTATTTCTCCATGCCAATGCTGTATATATGATGTATTCTCCATCTCCACAAACAACAACAAACCTCCTATTTGGGTTATGCTTTAAGCTCTGGAAAGAGACAAAATATAAAATCAAAGATCAATACACCATTATCGTAAATTTCCCGAGTCTATTAAAATACAGCATTTCAAGCATTTTCGCAGAGATAAATTTAGGACAGACCACAAAACCACAGGAAATTAAATAGTTGACAGGTTTGTACTCTTGATAACCAGAAAAATAGATACAGTTTTTCTTACTTTATCCAGCAGAAAGTAAGTACATCAAGACTTTTACTATTTTGCTTACTTGCATGTCCAATTGAGGGGGGTGGGGAGCGAAGCAGCTGTGATGAAAGAATACAATTTTTTTCTGAAAAAATGACATCATTTTACATTTACAACCACACAGGAATTACGAGAGAAAGCTAAACCAAACATCATATCGCGGAGGTGGGGAATGCCCCATCTTTGGCAATTGGTGTGCATCTTGTAGGATATGAGACAAAGAAACCGCCAGCTGAAACAACCGGTCAAACTTCCTAAACTAGATCGACCAATCACCAAGAAAACTCATAATTCCCAGTGACCCATGGAATCACGCAGTGTCACCCTTAACAATAGCTCAAACTGAACCTATCTTGAAAAGCTCTCTGTGCCTGATAATTATAGCTTTATTTCAGCTTTCTTAGAAATAGAACTCCCTAAGAGGCTGCAACAGGTACAAGATTTACACACCATCAGAATCATTGATCAAACTGCCTACCCCCACCCCCACCCCCACCCTCACTGATTCCTTAATACTTCCATCAAGATTCAAGATCCACCACCATCCAGAAGAGCAGACCAAGAATATAAGTCTCTATGCAAACAATAAGAACAATAAACCGCCATGATAAAAACAAAATGGAATGTAAACACAAACCAATATCAAGCATTTTCAGCCATACCTTTATCGTGCGATCTAGGGAGGCACTAGCAAAAGTGTTAGTGTATTTGGATTAAATGTTACTTGCATCACATAATGTGAATGGCCCTAAAAAATCTGAGTGCACATCCAGCCCTTTTCCCAATCCCAGAGTTTAATAAACATGTCATCAGATGATGACAACACATATGGGTGATAAACATGTCACCAACAATTCTAGGAAGTTTTCATAATAATCAAATTCAAAGCATTGGGTGGAAGCCTTCATCAGTTGGGAGAAACAAAAGAAAACAATGAGTATGATATTTATGATGCATAGAACCCTACCTGACACTTGCAGTTTTCATTCACACATTAAAGTTAGCTAACTCCAATGTCTTAACAAGAATTGGGAAAGATCAGTGGGAATGATGACTCCACTTCGGCACAATGCAGCGCGTCCCGGTCAAAGCCAGCCCTTTCGGCCGAGGTCAGTGCCAGCATTCAAACAAAAACCCAAGCATTCTAAACAGCGCAAAGTAATGAGAAAAAGAACTCAGAAGCACTGTACACAGCGGGTAATCAGAAAATCCTTTTCATTCATTACAAACTGCTTCGTTACAAGAAACATAATAGAAAGCGAAGTACAGAAAGGAGGACCACAGTCCTCTAAAAACAGAAAAGAGAGAGGCTAGGAGACTCTGATCTTCACCGACTCTCCAGGCAGAAGGCTCGAGACGCTGATCACCGCCTGGAGGTTTCTGAGCGATCCTGGACCTCACTGGGCTCTGCAACCCTCGGTGGCCAGAGGGACCAGCCAAGCTTGAAGAAACCCTCGGACCAGCAGAGCCTCAACCCGCCTGCCGTACGGGCGCACAGGGTCGTGTTGGACGAGAATGCGCCACCGTCCCCTCGCAGCGCATCCTCACTCTGTCTGGCCAAGGGCCAGTGCCCATGGACCCGCGTTCAGAGAGCGCGTGGCCCACGGGGAGTTCCTTCAGAAGCGCGCAGACCACGACAGCCTCCCCCCATCGGGGGCAGCCGTCCAACGGCGCAGGGTTTTCCCCCGGATCAAGCGACTTCAGGCACCTCCCAGACATGGCTCCTACAACCATGTTCCTTCCTTCTTCCATGGCGAGCCTGCTCCCCCTACTTATAGGATGGAAGAAGGCTCAGTCTCCAAAAGGAGTTATGGGGGGAAGTCTCCCACGCGTTGTTGGGAAGGCGCGACTGTCGACCGGCGAACCCTATGGCGCCACGTGGAGACATCCGTCAGACTCCCTCGTCTGCCGCGCCACCATGTTTATTGCTATTCAAGATCACCTAAGACGGAGGATCAGCGCGAATACCAATGAAGATCACCTAAGATACGGAGTATCAGCGCAAATACCAAAAAAGATCTTAAGGGAGCATTCTACCAAACTCAAGCAATCGAAGAACTCAAGCTTAAAAGAGAAAAGCACGAGTATTTCAAAAAACCTTCATTTGTATTGAAGTTTCACTCATTACAGTGTTCAGCAAACAAATCGAAGAAAATTACAAAGCACAAAGCAAAAGAGCAAAAATCCCGAGGTCCTGATGTCCCGAGGTCATGACCGGTCAGTTGCACGAGCTGTAGCGTCAGAGGCTTCGCCGGATGGACGGGCAGAGTTCGGCACCGGAAGCGTGTACGGCGGAGGCTCCCGAAAGGAGGGGTGGCCCTCCGAGATCCCGACCTCCTTCAGGCCGGCAAGCCACATTTCGCCCAAGCCTTATCCCTCACCACAAGAACCCTTTCCTTGTAGTGGGCGGTGACCTGCACTTTGGCATCCTCGAATGCAGCATCGCACTCGGACTCGAGCTTCGCCTCAGCTTCATCCGCCCTCTTGGACTCGGATTCGAGCTTCGCCTCGGCTTCATCCTCTCTTGGTCTCGGCTTGAAGCAGGGCCGCGTAATCGTCTCCCATCTTCGAAATGGAGACCTCGAGCTCGGCCGACCTAATCCTCTCCGCCTCGGCTTCTTCCCTCGCCTGCTCGAGCTTCGCCGCGTATTCCTCTTCTACCCTGGCCAACTTCTGGCTCACAGCGTCCAGGATTCCTGCAGGCCGTTCTTCTCCACGGATAGCTCGGCAGCGTCCGCGCTGTACCTGCGAATCCTGTCAGCAACGGCCATGGACTTCTGCGCCGCCTGCCAAAGAAATAAGTGTACATGTTAGACCCGGAGAGCATCAGATGCTAAATCGCTGGTTCGACGAAGCGAAATGAAGACTTACCGCGAGTTGGACTGCAAACTGGATTTGGTCATCTGACCCAAATGACATTAAGGCCACGTAAACAGAGCCAATCAAGTCGGGCTGGGCCCAACCAGGATTTAAAACTTCAAACGATTGAACGCCTTAGTGAGCATTAGTGGCCTTATCTTTTGAATGATTTGAATCTTCAAGCAGATGGAGATCGACCATAACTTTTTTTCTCAACTTGACTCTCAACTTAATTTAATGACAACTTCGTGGGAATTTCCTTTATATAAATCCACTCATCCTTATCAAAGGCTAGGGCCTAGGCTATAAAAGACTTCTAGGCTTGCACATTTGTGTAAGTTCGTTGACAATTGTTTTCGTGGAGTTTTTAATTAATCCGCACAAAAAAGGGCTAACCCTAAGGTTGCAAATGGAATGGTTCCGGATCGGAATCATAGTGGACCTGAACCCGTTTCTAAATAATAGTTCTGGTTCCGGATCCGGTTTTGACTTGGAACCTGTTTTGTTGGTTCCAGACCTTGTTCCAATAGGAAAACTTAGATCCGATTCCAGAACCAGGTCCACCTAGAGGAAATGAATCTAGTTCCAAAATCGATTCTAATTTCTCTTTATTCTTCATTTTTCTTAAAATAAGCATAGCATTCAACTTATAACAGTGCATCAAGTCTACTACTTCCAATATTATATATAAAAATATATATAAAAAAATTGATTTCGATGTACAATTTGCAATATCAAAGGCTCATATGCTGGGTCCACGGGTTGGATCCTATATGGAGCCAAAACAGGATCCGTTTATTAATCGGAATCTAAAGTTAATCCCCTCCCACACACTATCCTCGATGAATTAGTACAAGTCCAAATTTGAAACTTATTAAATTGTTACTCATTGTTGGGTTGAAATTAAGAGAGAGAAGAAAATGATGCCTTTCAAAACTATTAAACTTGAGAAACATATATTAAAATGATACAATAATTTAATGTGTTTAATAGTTTGCACACTAATAAATCTCATCGAGTTCCTTCCATCCCCAGCCTCCACCATAATTATAATGGCCCCGCGTAGGCCAATAGGGTTCATCGCACCCATGCACCATTAATTTGGTTCAATGCACCAGATCAAATCCAATCCGAAGTAAATAAAATACAAAATAGGTGTATTATATAAGACTCCATCAAGCTTAAGACCCTAGGCTTGGATCTGGCATTCTGGCCTGATAAAGGTTTTGGTCCCTAAACACACAGACGGTTTCGGTCACTTGAGTCAAATGATGTTTAGGCCAGCCTAAGTAGTAAGTAGACCCATATTCGGGTTGGGAACCATGTAGGATTCAAACCCTTTGAACTCTTTTGTAAAGAGTTACGGGTGGGCACATCTTTTGATATGATTTGAATCTTCCCAAAATGAATGGAACATGTAAGGATTTGATTTAATATTCATTGACCACTTAACCTTGTATAATCAATCATTCACCTATATTTTTCGCAACATAATTAATACAAAGAGAGAATTTGAAAGCACACATAAAAAGTTACATTCCCATGTTATCAAACCATGAGCTTTATTTGTACAACAGCTAAGAAACAAAGTCATACATATTCCAAGCATGCAGTTGTTGAGGAACCAAAGTAGAGAAGAAGCAACCAACAATACAATACAATACCATATAAAAGCTACGGAAATCTAATTTCCAGCAGCAAACTTAGGAAATGAGGAGAAGAAGGTTTGTGTGAGAGTGAGAAGCAGGAGGAGAACTGCGGCAAGAAAAGAAATGATTGCCCATGGATTATTGAAGTAATCATGCACCAAGGAAGCTCTCAATGTCGGCCATCTTCTCTTACTGTACTTATTGATTTTCATACAAACATCTGACAAATAAAATTCGCTTTTATAGTTGATCGCCTTTCTTGCCATGCTGTTGAAATGAGAAGCCACAAGTTCCTCGTTGCCTAAACCATTTTTGATGATTCCTTCCCGACAGAGAATCTCGACATCTTTGGAGGTGTTGATGAGGGAGTCCATGAAAAGATGGTAAGCTGTGATGTATGCAGAGCAGTAGGGATAACATTGCTCAAATGCAATGAGGTTCAGAAATTCTCTCTCTGTGTTGTCCCAGACCTCTATTATTGGGATTTCAATCACTCCCTTGTCAAACTTTATGTCCAAAAAATCATTCGCATCGATATCCCTCTTTCTAAACTTAATTCCTCTGTCTTCAAGTTTGGACGCACAATCGATATGTCGGATATCTTCTTTTGGCAGTGTATACTCATCACTGGGGCAGAGAACATAAACTGTATGTTGTAAATGAAGTAGATGGCGGATTGGGATGGTTTCACTTAACAAGGTCGAATCGTCTGATATTATGAATTTTAGAGCGCTCTCTACTAAAGAAGGAGATGGGCTGGAAGGATCCATCAGAACAGATAGGCGTCGGAGAATAAAAAAAGGGGATCTGATTTTCCATCAACAATAAGTCATAATTTATTGCTTGATTTAACCAGTCTAATTTAGAAATCACATCCTCATCTTCGTTGAAATTCCTGCGAAACAACTCAAGGATGAAACAGCCATCAATAACCATCATTTCCACAAAAGAGTCGCTGTCAAGTGGTATTACCTCTGAGTAGCAACTCCGGGCTCTTTCCTCCAACCCTTTAACAGCGGCTAAACAATCCTCCAACCACCCTTCATGTTTCCGAGAGACTATGGCATGTAGATATTTCCATTTGTGCTCTTCCATGGCTCTTAGTTCTCCTTTTCTTTTCTCGTAGTGCAATGGGCCTATCGAGATTACTTTTGGATCGTATGCATCTGAGTTTTTTCTACGAAGCCAACTTGGGACTCGGTGGATTGAGCATGATTCGCTAGCGGATGATGATTTTATTATTTCTGGCTCAAGAGGAATCTTACCTTTGATTGAAGACACCCAATTTGGATTCAGATCTTTAATGTCCACAGCGACCTCGTCTGATCCACCACTTGTGACTTCTGCCATTGAATTCTTGCTCTCTCTCTTCTCCCTTCCAACTCTTGCCTTAAAAGGATCACTTACAAGACGTGGGATGTGTTGCCAATACCTCTGTGCTTTATATGTCCAATCTTCCAAAACATGGTGAGTGTTTGCTATTCTCTCTCCCCCATCTGGCCCAGAAGATGGTGATCTTTTCCGCGTTTTCCAGTACAACCACCACAACATTTTTTTCTTTTTCTTTTTTTAATGACTTTGACCAGAGTCAACGTTTTTTTTTTTTTTTCTTCTTCCGTTTTTTTTTTTTTTTTTTTTTTTTTTGCGAGGTTAGACTAGTGGCCAGGAGAGAGGAAGAGAACCCGCCCTCCCAACGATCATCCCTGGGTGGGAGCGAGTGTCCTATCCCCAAATGTAATGTTTTCAGTCTCACTTCTACTCTCTCTCTCTCTCTCTCTCAATTCCAACACTGAGAACAATCTTAAATCCAAATCATTACTAATAATGCTTCAATTACAGTTCTAATTAACAATTCAAGGCCGACCATCAGATTTCATGTGTGCAATGATGGAACTAGTGAATACATGATGGAACCTCACACTGAAATCCAAACTATTAAAAATCCTTGACCCCCGTGTGCCAGACCTATGTATCCATAAGTTGGGTCCACCTATTGGTGATGTCCAATGTAAGCTTAAAATATAGAATACAAAGGATCGAGTAAAAAACTAAAAATACATGTTTTAGACTTTATCAATATGATGACGGATAAGTTAGACGGGGTGGAATTTGCCAATTTGGTCCACAAAGGGAACACCAGAACGGAATATGATTTTAATTAAGTGATACAGATTTCGAAAGTGGGCTCAAATGATACATTTATTGGGCTAGCCTTGATGAATTCTCATATGGATCCAGCTTCCTAGGGGCTTTCCAGTTTTTTCTTCAATACATTCCCCATTATTTTATTGGTGGATTCAGAATTCCCAGGTTTAGGGTCTGTTTGTGCAGCGCCAGGTTTCCTCCTCCGCAGCACTTCTTTCCAATGGGGGGGGGGGGGGGGGGGGGAGATGAGAAACGCGGATCATCGCTAGGTGGGAAAAATCGAGAATCGAGAAATCACGTATCCACGGAAACTTCGATGTACCGAATGAATTGAGGAATGAGGCGTATTTTCTGGCTCCTTGTCGACTGGTTTTTCGCGGCATCTTCCCTTTGCATAGACGGGTTCTTATATTTTCTTCATTTCTGCCACTAATTCTATCTTAATTCCAATTTGACTTTGTGAAAATCTAAAAACAAAAGACTTTGTCAGCAAAAAGGGAGAGCGTTTACCTCCCCGTCTGGAGCTCAAACCCCAAGTACGTCACTTCTTTCCCCTTATGCCGAGCACGTCACATTTTTCCCCTTATGCGGGGTCCTTTCTCACTTGTGTGGGCGGGGCGCTCTCTTGAGTCTTGGTTGGTGTAACAAGAAAAAAAAAAAACTTAATTTTAATGACAACTTTATGGGAATATCCCATAGATCCACTCATCTTTATCAAAGACTAGAGCCTAGGCTTTAAAAGACTCCTAGAGCGCGTTTGTGTAAGTCCGCTGGCAATCATTTACGTAGAGTTTTTCATTAATCCGCATAAAAAAGGGCCGACCCTTGTCCTTTACGTAGAGATTTTCATTAATCCGCATAAAAAAGGGCCGACCCTTGTCTTTCCTTCTCTTTTTATTTTTGTTTAGTTTGTCTTGTCACTGTTATTGCCAATTTGACGCCGACTTCCATCACTAGAAAGGATAAATCCCAGAAGGTATTGCGTTTTAAAAATGTTACAAAGATTCAAAGGTCAAAATATGCCTCCTGCCTGGTTAGGTGTTGAGTTTTAAAAATGTGACAAAGACGCAAAGATCAAAATAGGGCACATAATAACAAAGACCATGGAGACTCGGTGTTAATAAAAAGTTTTACTCGATTATTTATTTCTAAGATCATCTTTCATATTTATTTCTAACAAAGACCATTTGATCATGTTTTTTTTTTTTTTTCCAAAACCATTGACCTTGAACAAATAGTTGTCGAGCCTAGCTTTATATATATATATATATATATAATTCACGAAAGCCTCTTGCATGGGCCTGTCTCTTTTCCAGAATAATTCATTAGGAAATTTATGTATGGACTATGGAGAGATTAAACTGAAGCGTCCTTTACTGTTTTATGATCATTTGAAGCATGGGGATGCTAGTTTGTTACAATACACAAATTGACTCGTTATTTTTTTTTCTTGCTGAAAAGGGGAGATATATTTAAATGGGAGGTGCTCCTGTAAGAGACACTCTCACCAAGTTGATGAGAGATTGGTGGGGGCCCTCATATTTAAGTTGGGGTCCTTGCATTTAAGTTGGTGAGAGTAGATATGGAAGTGAGGCCCCCCACCCATTTCTCATAAACTTGGTGAGAGTGTCTCTCATAGGAGCACCTCCCTATTAAAATAGAAAAGGGAGGGTTACAAAAGAGGTCCTCATCGGGCCCTGTACATTATAAGCAATATCGTTTTGAGCACTAGTTTCATCAAAAGCTATATGAAGCTGATCCCTAATTCTTCTTCTCAAAAATCCGGATTGCGCTCTCGTTGATATTCGTCCTCTGAGTGATTTCCGGGTTCAGATTCGCCTCCTCCTGCAAGAACAGCTCATGTAAATATATGTCACTGTCTTGATCTTACTCATCTTACTCCCTATGCTTATGTCACTGAGGGTTATGTACAATTGCTGATGAATCCAGAAACAATTTCTGAGATTGAGGAGTCTATTAAACATGCAAATCCAAATAAAGCTCCAGGACCAGATGGGTTCAATGCACATTTTTTCAAAGTGTGCTGGCCAATCATAGGCAAGGATGTGTGTGAATGCATAATATACTTCTTCACGAATGGCTATATGCTAAAGCAGCTGAAGCATACTTTTATAGTTCTGGTTCCTAAAGGTGAAGATGCTAGATCTCTAGACAAATTCAGGCCTATTGCTCTTACAAATGACCTTTATAAAATCATTTCCCGCATCTTGATGAATAGATTGAAGCATATTATTGCTAAGCTTGTGGGTCCTATGCAATCAGCCTTTGTTCCAGGAAGGAATATCTCTGATAATATCCTCTTAGCTCAGGATTTAACTCATAACTTTCATTTAAAGAAAGGACTTCCTCGACTATGCATTAAAATTGATCTGGCAAAGGCCTATGATAGTGTACGGTGGGCAGCCCTTCAAGCTCTTCACTTCCCAAGTCATATTATCAAACTCATTATGGAGTGTGTTACTGAAGCCCAATTCTCAATCCTGGTTAATGGATGCTCTGAAGTTTTCTTCAAAGGAACAAGAGGGTTACGTCAAGGATGCCCTCTTTCTCCATTTCTCTTTGCTATAGCTAATGGAGTTCTTTTCTCTCATGATGGATAAATATGCAGCTTCTCTTTTGATTCCATCCCCTTTTGTTAAGGGAAATGTCACTATTTCGGATTTGATGTTTGCTGATAATCTTATTGTTTTCAGCAAGGCTTCTCTATGTGCAGCAGCAAACCTCGGACATTTTCTTGAGCACTTCAGGTATTTCACTTGCTTGGGAGTTAATTGGTCCAAGAGTGCTTTATTTTTTGCAAATTGCAGTCCTGATGATGAATTGGCTATCTCTTCACTTTTAAATGTTCCAATGGCACATTTTCCTATCAGATATCTGGGGATTCCCTTATCTTCTAAACGGCTTGAATTTTAATGATTGCCATCCTATTCTTACTAAATTCAACAGCAGTTTGGCAGGATGGAGAGCTAAATCACTTTCTTATGCAGGGAGGGTTGAACTGATCAAATCTACCCTTTCTACCTTTCACCCTTTTTGGGCATCAGTTCATATGCTTCCTCAAGCTATTTACATGCTATTGACCGTCAGGTGAGAGATTTCTTCTGGAATTATTGGTCTTCTAGATATCTTCATCCTATTGCTTGGAATGTTATCTGTCACCCATTATTATAGGAGGTTTGGGAATTCGTTCCACATATGGTACTTCTAAGGCTGCTATTCTTCGTCAACTTTGGCTTGTTGTTCTTAATAAAAAAGAGTTGCTGGAATTTATGGATCAATGCAAGGTACTTGAGAGGGAATTCCATTTGGGATATTCTTATTCCACAGCATGCATCTTGTGGTTGGAAAAATATTCTGGGTCTTCGTCCTCTTGCTATGAACCATATTAAATTCTTGATTGGTATACTGGGCATGTTACAAAGTTTTGGACTGATCCATGGTTGAATGGTGGAAGGCTCAAAGATTGCTAATGGTGATTGGGCGATTTATGACATGGGTCTTGGGGATGCTATTTGTGTTCAGCGTTTTATTGCTGATGGTAATTGGGTTTTTCCTATTTCAATTCTCAATGATCTTCTGGAGATTTTTAACTATTATTCTTCGTAATATTGAACCTTGGAGCGGTTTTGAGGATGAAATTGTTGGACATTAGAAGATAATGGCCAGTTTAGTTTGAAATCAGCATATATATAATCTGGGGTGCAGGTTTACTACTCAAACTCTCAATTGGGCTGCTTTACTATGGTTTCTGAATAGTTGAAGAACCATGCCCAGCCCATCATAGATCACTATCAGCCATGGCTTTGATCCACATAAAAATTCTAAACTCTAGGATTTTATGTAAGTTCAACTATGTTCACTTCCCATACATGCAGAAATCTAGTGTAGCCATAACTCTAATTCAAATTTATTTAAAATTCAATTAAAACGTATTTTATATTCTACCGTTCTAATTTATCAAAATTCTACTATATTCAAATAGATATAACAAAGATACCCTCAATTTCGAATCTAGGACTCGCACTTCTCATGCACACATATCGTGTCTCTAACTAGCTAAACTGTGACCAGAATCTGCGATCTCCTTTCTCTCTCTCCAGTTATATCGAATCTCATGCCCACCTTCATTAAATCCAAACCATTAACAATAATATAATCTAATTTACACGTTAACAATCTAAGACTTCAATTGATCATCTCTAAAATACTTGATTATTAGATAAGCTGGATGGCTGAATCTGGATCCAATAAGGCCAACTTATGAATCGGCCATTAGGGAGACCCTACATTGAAATCTGTGAATCCATCAGGAAAGACCAACACTGAAATCCAAGCTATTCAAAATCAGTAAATCTATGAGCCAGACCTATATATATATATATATGGTGAGGGACAGCATAGTAGTGTTAACTTTATAACATATCCGAACCATCCACACACATGACACCCCCTATAGTACACTAGACCCATTGAATTTTTACATATCCAAATGGATTGGACCGCTTGATCAAGGGTCAGATTTTCTCCTTTAATATAAAGTCATTAAATTTGTGGGTCACGGATGAAGGGGTTAGAGGCATGGGATTGACCCTAAATTTGATATATGGTCTCATCCAAGGTGTCTCTTCCATTGGTGATGTGTAACGCATATGCTTAAAATTTAAATTACAAAGGGAGTAAGAATGTGTGTTTTAGAAGTGGGATGGTGACCAAATTCCTATGGGTGGAAACACATAAAGGGGATATGATTTTGAGTGATTTGGGGAGGCTCAACTGATGGTCTTACATGGCTACCCCTCAAGTAATTCTCATCTGGATCCGGATTCCATGGTCTTTCGGCCTTTTTTTAATTTGCCATTATTTATTGACGGACCCATATTTCCCGGGTTCTTCTATTTTCTTTCTTTTTTTATTGTTTTGTCTTCCACTATTCTATTGCAAATGTAACGTTGTGAAAATTTAAAATACAAGACTCAAGTCCTTAAAACTGGTAGATAAGCCAGCTACCTGATTTAGTTGTTGGGCTTTAAAAAACGTTACTGTGACACCAAGTTGAAAAATAGGGCACATGAGTATCAGTATGAGACCACATTGTCCCATTGTAAATAAAAGGTTAAAAGGTTTACTGGCTTATTTATTTGGGGGCTTTGGCCAAAGGTTCCTAAAAGTATGACTTTGTTGCAAATAGTCCACAAAAAAAAGTCATAGAGTCAAAGGTCCCTCCTACACTTTTTCATACCTGAAATGTCTAATTTACCCTTTCTTTGAATCATAACCCATGATTGAAGGAATATCCCATTAATAATGGCCAACTAACATTTAATTGCCCACGATTAATGGAATCTCCAGATTTTCAAATAAATTCTAAAAACACACAAATAAATCTCAAAATAACGAAAATAAATTTTAAAAAATGAAATAATTTCAAAAAATGAAATAAGTTATAAAAAAAGCAATATATAATCAAATACCGCAAGTAAATTTAAAAAGATGCAAATAAGTTTCAAAATATCCAAATAAGTTTAAGAAAATATAAATAAATTTCAAAAGACTCAAATAAATCTCAAAAGATCCAAAGAAAATCTCAAAAAATAAAAATAAATTTAAAATAACGAAAATAATTTTAAAAAATGCAATAATTTCAAAAAACGTAATAAATTTCAAAAGATACAAATAAACTTCAAAAGACGCAAATGAATTTAAAAAATACATATAGATTTCAAAAAACGTAAATAAATTTGCTTAAAAACTCAGATAAATTTTGAAAAAAACTCAAATAAATTTACCAAAAATACAAAGAAATATGACAGAAAATAGATAAATTTCAACAACACTCAGATAACTTTGACAAAAACTCAGATAAATTTGAACAAACTTAGATAAATTTGCCAAAATTCAGATAAATTTTGAAAAAAACACAGATAAATTTACCAAAAAACAAAAGGATATGACAGAAAACAGATAAACTTGAATAACACTCAGATAAATATGACAGAAAATAGATAACTTTGAATAAAACTTAGATAAATTTGACCAAAAGCGATCACCGGGAGAGTCAGTCATCCACGAAATTTGACAAAAGATAAAACAGAGCCAAAAAACGACGAACACAGATCCTCTATTTTGTCTAAAATTCGGGAATCCTTCAAGATCAATCTATCTTCCCTTTTATCCCGAAACGAGATTTCGTACGCCGCATCTTCGAATCAGTCTCGTATCTTAGAGTGCTTCATATTATTGGCCACGGGATTTCAGCCAATGAAATTGAATCCGTGATCGGCGGCTCGGAACAGATACTTCTTATCCGGGAAGAGCAGAAAGGGTTGAAAGTCGAGGCCTTTGGCTTCTTTCACTGCTTTGACGTTGAATAGTGGATAATGGATATGGTGAAACGGGTGTCGGGGCGATGGCGAGAGTGGCAGCGACGAGACGCAATGGGCGAGTGGCAGCGGCAAAGGTGACATGCCCAGCGGCGCTTTACTCCTTGGCTTCTCCTCCCATCTTCTACTGTTTTTTTTTTTTATCTGCTAGTTTGGGGCTTCCGATGAAGGGATGAAACCGACGGCTTTCATCATTTTGATGCAACCCAATTGCAACAGATCAGACTCAGATTCTCAGCTAAAAAAGCTCTCATTAAAAGAAATAATTACAAAAAAGGCCATCTAATTTAGAAACGTTTGAAGCTTACCATCAGTGCAGGCAAAGGCGACATGCCCAGCGGCGCACAATAGCAACGACATCAAGCGTTGTAAGAGAGAGAAAGAGTCTGCAAATGGGTTTGAGAGAAGAAGACGCGGCAGCATGAGGTTTTATGCAGATCCAGCTGAAAAACACCCCTCAGATTTGGAATAAATCTCATAAACGCCCCTTCGTTTTAAATGCCCCGAAACCACTCTCTGTACATTGGCTGTATCGCGGCACGTTACGTTATTTACTGCCGCCCTCACGTGGTTCACATGACGAGCTTGTCCGGCTAAATCTCGCCGGAAAACAACTTGATCGGCCAATCTCGTCGGACTTCAACAAGCTGACCAGCCTCGGGATCTCTGTACTTTGGCGGTCGTGGTTCTCCTGCTCCTCGCGATTCTAGTTGTTCTCTGCCGGAAAAAGAGAAAGAGAGAGGGGTAAGCGGATTTCAGATCCAAAGGAATGGCCTCTTCCTCTTCTTCTTTCCCCCCCTCTCTCATTCTCTGTAGAGAGTTTCAGAGACCTTTGCCTATTCAAATCTAGGCTCATTGCAGAAGAAGAGGGATAATATAAAATTTTAAATTTCAAATTTTAAAAATCTTATGCTTAAAATGGTTGAAAGGGGCAATTTGGCTCCTAAAAATGAGATCATGTGGACTCAGGGACTATGGCCGTAAACAGTATAGCTGAGTGGACCATAGGCCTTAATAAGTTTTCCTTGACTGGAGGCGGGATACTTCACTTATAGGGACTTTTCGCTAATTTTACCTATTTATTTCTAGAATCATCTTTATTGGAAGTTAGAGGCCCATGTGATAAAGGAAAGAAGGAAAAAACAGAAGATATCAATGGCAAGTAAATGTTTAAATCATTGACTTGGACAAATAGCTATAATATGTTGACCTAGTCTGTCTTCGAATAATTTTTTTTTTTATTGAGCTGGACTACTTGTAGATAGACCACATTCAATCATCATATCCATCGAATCATCCTATCTCCTTCATCGAGATAGGCCACATTCGCAAGGGCTGAAATAAAGATACTAGATAAAGGAGCTAGGATAGATGACTCCCCCATGCCTTTCTTGATTGGCACACATTGAGGTTGGCCCTATAAATTTTCTCACATACTAGAACATATAATATATAATTATATCTGTGTATATGCAAATGCTCTGGTGCGGTGGGATGAGAACAATGAAGTTGTTAGCTCGCCCACTTGTGATCGATCCACCATCACCATCTTTAATGAATTGGTACTTATTCAAATTTGACACTCATCTACGTTATTCGCCATCGAAATGAAAAAAAAAAAGTGATACCTCCTAAAATTAATTGAGGGGTTAGGATGATCAAATGGCTTTGATAGTTTGCTCAGTGATAATTCTTAATAGAGCTCTTTCCATCCCCCACCTCCACCATGACTGAGGTGGGCATAGGGTTCGTCGTTGCTCCCATGCAACAATTGGTTCATTGCACTTGATCAAATCCCTGGACATAAAATACAAAACAGGCATAGTAAGACTCCACTGAAACTTAAAGCTCTATGCTTGGAGCTAGTCCGTCAAGGGTTTTGGTCCCTGAACATGGATCTGGGTTCGGTTGTCTGACCCAAATGATGTTTGGGGTCCACCTAAGTAGGCCCAAATTCGGGCTAGGCGAGACACAATTAGGTTTGGAACCCTTTTAATACTTTTGTAAACATGGGCGCCCAGAGAGCATCTAATTGTTGGAAGATGGCTTTGATACAACTTGGACAATGGGAGAAACACACTTTAGGCCTACACTCTTACAAGAAAGAGACTCACTCACTACACTTTTACTCAATGCACTCACTCACTACAAAGAGAGCACTCACTAATATTTCTCACTACACACTACAATACTAAGCACTCACACTTCTGTGTGTCACTCTCTCTTTACACTTCACTCACTTGAGTTTCTCACTTGTGTTGTTTTGCAAATGAGGCAAGGCCTCATATTTATAGATGTGGCTAGGTCGGTGGGGAGCCTCATGTGGATGGGAGTGGGTCCACATGGCCCTCTTCAATCTCACAAATTCAAGTCGTTTGTGTTGGAGACGGTGGGAGAGAATTCTGGATGAGGAAGTCTCATGTTGACTTCTAGAAAGTAAGGGGAGAGAAATATGGGGAGTCTTCTGGACTCTTGAAGTCATGTGACTTCTAGACCATTCAGTGTCTTGGAGATAGAGACAAAAATAGTTAGTGTTGACTAACAATACTCCCCCTCAACACTGACCTTCTTTAACTGTCTTCATGCCAAGCTTTGTCCTTAACCTTGTGAATGTTTCTTGTTGGGCAACGCTTTGGTGAAGATGTCTGCCACTTGTTCCGTAGTACTGCAGTACTCTAGTTTCAACTGTCTTCTGCTTTACGTGATCTCTTATGAAATGGAACCTGATGTCAATAGCTTGCTCCCTTCAATGCTGGTATAGGATTTTGGCGAGTTCAATGGTAAGACCTTGTTAGCCACGTGTATAGTTGTGGAGTCAGCTTGTGGGGGATTGAATTCTGTCCAGGAGGTTTCTTAGCCATATAGCTTCGCAGACTGCTGCTGACGCTACAATTCGGCTTCACATGTAGACAGTGCTACAATACTTTGCTTCTTGGATACCCATGTGAAAGCCGTGGATCCAAGATAGAACACATATCCCGTAGTGCTCTTTCTTTCATCTTGATCACCTCCCCAGTCACTGTCTGAATATCCATATAACTTTGCTTCGTTGTCATAGCCGTAAAAAAGACCAAGATCCATGGTACCTTTGATGTACCGTAAGATTCTTTTGGCTGCGACCCAGTGCGACTCCTTTGGCCTTTCCATATATCGGCTCAAAAGTCCGACACCATAGACAATGTCTGGCCTTGTGATTGTGAGATACCTTAGGCTTCCAATCAGGCTTTTGAATAGTGTCGGATTAATGTCTCTTCCTTCTCCTTCTTTCGTCAGTCTCAGCCCTGTTGCTACAGGCGTGCTTACAGGATTACAGGTGCTCATTCTGAATTTCAAGGAGTTCTTTGGCATATTTTTTTTGTGAGATGGAAATGCCATCGTGTTGTTGCTTGACCTCTATTCCCAGGAAGAAGGACATTAGTCCGCAGTCGGTCATATCGAACTCTTGAACATAGCATGCTTAAATTCTTTAAACATCTGGGGCTGTTCCCAGTGAATAGTAAGTCATCAAGCGTAGAGGCATGCTATGAGCATTTCTCCATGAGCATTTCTCTTTATGTAGACTGAATGCTCATACGGGCATTTGGAAAACCCATTTTCCCTCTAGATAGCTGTCTATACGAGCATTCCATGCTCGTGGGGCCTGCTTTAGCCCATATAACGCTTTCTTTAAGCGATATACTTTTTGCTCCTCTCCTTCTACTATAAAGCCTTCTGGTTGTTTTACATATACTTCTTCATCAAGTATACCATTTTAAAAATGCTGACTTAACATCTAGTTGGTATATTTTTCCAACTATGATGTGCTGCAAGAGAAATAATCATGCTTACCGTATCAAGTCGGGCGACAGGAGCAAAGACTTCTTCATAATCCACACCATATTGCTGTTTGTAGCCTTTAGCTACAAGTCTCGCCTTATATCGATCGATCTCTCCATCAATCGTACGCTTGATCTTGTACACCCACTTGACACAATAGCTTTCTGGCCTGGAGGGAGTGTTGTAAGCTCCCAAGTGTCGTTCTTCTCGATGGCTTGAATCTCTTCTTCCATGGCTTTTCTCCAATAATCTTCGTTCACTGCTTCTTGGAAGTTAAGAGGCTCATGGTCAGCATAGAGACATAAGAGGTTGATCTCTTCAGTTTCCTCATAGATGTCTCTTAGGCTTCTCATCTTGATTGGTGTGATGGAGGAGGAAGAGCTTCGAGCTGATGAGCTGCTTGCTGATGATCCATCTTGGCCTTCAGGACTTCTTCGAACTGATGGTGTTGTATGTGGAGATGTTGCATCATCTTGTCGCGGGCCTTCATGGTTTTGAGGATGCGTCTCTTGTTCTTCTATCTCAAGAGGCCTTTCTTGGGCAATATTTTCTTCATTCCATCTCCATGCTTCTTCTTCACTAAAGACTACATCTCTACTTACCACCTACCTTTTTAGTTAGTGGGTTGTAGAGTTTATAGGCTTTAGACTCTTCACTGTATCCAATGAAGATACATTTCTCTCCACGATCATCAAGCTTCTTCCTCTTTGCCTCTGGTACTTGGGCATATGCACACACCCAAATATTTTAGATGGGCCACACTTGGTTTGGTGACCGCTCCATGCCTCTTGTGGTGTCTTATTTTTGACACTTTTCGTAGGGCATCTGTTGAGCAAGTAGGCTGTACACGCTGCTGCTTCTGCCCAATATTCTTTTGGCAGTCCTTTTTCTTTAAGCATGGTCCTCGTCATATCGAGGATGGTGCGGTTTTTCCTTTCCGCTATTCCATTTTGCTGCGGTGTATAGGCAGTTGTGAACGGATGCCTGATGCCCCACTGTTTGCAGTACTCTTGAAATTCTTTCGAGGTGTACTCTCCACCTCTGTCAGATCTTAGTGGCTTAATCTTACAGCCACTTTCTACTCTACTACACCGGGCTTTGAAATTCTTGAAGGTAGTGAAGGCCGCTGACTTCTCTTTGATAAAGAATACCCAGAGCTTTCTACTGAAGTCATCTATGAAAGTGATGATGTAATCTATTACCTCCAAGAGAAGGTGTCTCCAATGGTCCACAAATATCTGTGTGAACCAACTGCAATGGTGCTTTTTGCTCTCCATGATTTTCCTACTGGAAATGAGTTTCTTTGTTGCTTGCCAAGTGTGCATGCTTCACATACATGCCTGGGCTTTTCAATGGTTGGCAAGCCATGCACCATGTTTGCAGTGGATAATAACTTGAGCCCGTTGAAATGGAGATGCCCATATCGAAGATGCCACTTCCATGACTCATTGTTTATAAGTCCATGGAAGCACTTCTCAAGCCTTGTGTTAAGATAGAGTGGGAACATGCGATTCTTCGCCATTTTGGACTCGAGCTATATGCCTCCCATGTATATCTCTTAATGACAAAGAGAGATTCTCCATGTGTATTACATACCCCTTCTCTAGGAGTTGCCCTAGACTAAGGATGTTACTTTTCATATTGGGCACGTAATACACATTTGATATATATGCAGGCACACCATCTTTCTGATAAATCTTAATTTGCCCTTACCTCGTACGGGAAGCTTTGATGAGTCTCCGAGACTTACTTTTCCGCTGACATCTTCAGCAAGCTCTTCAAAGAGTTCCTTCTTCCCCACATGTGGTTGCTCGCACCGGAATCCAGGTACCAGACATTTTCTTGGCCATAGCCTTCCTCTTGTGCTAGGAGAACTGTGGATAATTCTTTTTCTTCATCTCTTGCTTCTGCAAAGTTAGATCGCTCCTCCCGTTCAGCGGGTTTGCTCCAGCACTCCGAGGCAAAGTGTCCAAATTGTTGCAGTTGTAGCATTGAACACTCCTTGAACTGCCACGACCACGGGTGAATCCACCTCGGCCAGCTCCTCTTCCACGATTATTGGCGTTCCGCGATTGAGATTGCACTTGTCTTTGAGGATTTGCTCCCCCTTTACCTCTGCCGCGATTGCTATGTGTGTGCTACCGCCCTGCTTCGAACTTCCGCGACCGGTCTTTTGCTCACTTAGAGTCAATTTTGACTCTAGTGCCTGTTCCAAGACCAGAGAGCTACTATGCTTTTGCATACGTTTGCTACATGGACTTGGAGTGATCCCATTAGCTCTTCGATTGAGAGAGTCTCCTAGATCGTTGGACTCCTCAATAGCCACAACCACATGCTCGAATTTGGTTGTGAGGGATCTCAATGCTTTTTTCTACAACTCGAATATCTTCTATCGTTCTCACCATTTCTCTTCATTTGATTTACTATTACTAGCAATCGCGAGAAATAATTCAAGATACACTCACCTTCTTTCATATGAGCAGCTTCGAACTCTGCTCGGAGGGATTTGCAGACGAACCCTCTTTACCCGATCAACTCCTTGGAAGATGGTGCTAAGAGTTTCCATGCTTTCTTGCTTGATGTCGCTTCAACGATCTTCTCGAAGGTTGATTCATCTACCCTTGATAGAGTAGGAATAAAGCCTTCTTGTCTTTCTTCCTTTGATCCTTGAGCACAGCCTTCTGCTCCGCGGTGTAGGCAGCTTCTTGCTCTGTAGTGGGCTCCACGTATCCTTCGGTGACGATCTCCCATAGATCCTGCGATCCGAACAGCGCCTTCATCTGGATACTCCAATTCTCATAGTTCTCCTTCGTCAGCTTCGGGATCTGGGGTTGAACCAAGCTTGATGCCATCTCTGCTTGTAGGGGAACCTGGCTCTGATACCACTTTGTTGGAAGATGGCTTTGATACAACTTGGACAATGGGAGAAACACACTTTAGGGCCTACACTCTTACAAGAAAGAGACTCACTCACTACAACTTTTACTCAATGCACTCACTTACTACAAAGAGAGCACTCACTAATATTTCTCACTACACACTACAATACACTGCACTCACACTTCTGTGTGTCACTCTCTCTTTACACTTCACTCACTTGAGTTGTTTTGCAATGAGGCAAGGCCTCATATTTATAGATGTGGCTAGGTCGGTGGGGAGCCTCATGTGGAATGGGGAGTGGGTCCACGTGGCCCTCTTCATCTTCACAAATTCAAGTCAGTTTGTGTTGGACGGTGGGAGAGAATTCTGGATGAGGAGTCTCATGTGACTTCTAGAAAGTAAAGGGGAGAGAATATGGGGAGTCTTCTGGACTCTTCAAGTCATGTGACTTCTAGACCATTCAAGTGTCTTGGAGATAGAGACAAAATAGTTAGTGTTGACTAACACTTTCTTCTTCTTCTTCTTCTTCTTCTTCTTCTGCTTCCTCCGTCTGCCAGCCAGTCCAGACTGGCCCGTCTGGGAGTCTTGGGTGAGAGGGACTGTCAGACTGAGAGAGGTAGAGATGAGACTAAGAGGGCTCAGGGATGGACGGATGGGTCTGGCCGTCTTGGAGTTCTTCTTCTGCTTCCTCCGCCTGCCAGCCAGCCCAGCCTCTCCTTCTCCTTCTCCTCCTTCTTCTTCGGATAGGGTTTTGCCGTTTTAAAAAAGGGGGAATTGGTTTTGGAAAAGGGGCTGGATCCTCAAAGCCTCAAAGGGACGGTGGATTGGGGGGGGGGGGGGGGGGGGGGGGGGTGGGGGGGGGGGGGGCGACATGTTAGTCATTTTAAAGATTTTCCAAATCCTGGGGGGTGTGTGGGGTGGGGGGGCGCGCGCCAGGCCCTAATGTCGTTCCGCCTCTGCAGGTCATAGTTAGGTAACAAGAGGCATAGCACTATCTAATAATGGAAATTTTGCACCCTCATGAAGAAGACAAACCAGAAAGAAGGGAAATACAAACGGCTTTAAGAGAGTTCAGCTCCTCAACAGATAAAAACTATACTGTCGAAGTTTACAAGGAAGCAAAATATAAAAAGCGTACCTAAAAAAGGCAGAAACACAAAATGCAAATAAATGCTTTACATTTAGTGCACCTACATTTTATCTCGCAACTTCTTGAATGAGGAGGGCGCACAGAGCCAAGAGAAATACACAGCGCCATACACAAGCAGTGGGACACTGCATCCAACGCATATTACAGCAATAGCCAACCACAAGCTTTCATCCGACAGCACCACGTACAAGGCTGATGCGAATGCAATCACTGTTCCACTGACCGCAACCCATAACAAGACACTGCTCACACTCAGAGCACTCACCAAGAAGGCTTGGTTACCCGCCAAGGTATAGACCGTAAGGAATGCCACAGTCAGAGAGCAGCAGAAGGCCACAGTATCTGACAGCACAAAGGCCTTTAGTGCAGCTCTTCTTACAAAGACAGGGAGGCCTTCTCCAGGATCATTGTTCTTATAACCCCCTGGAAATGTGAAAGCAGCAGCAAAAGTTACCGTGGCAATCAGTGCCGCAACAACTGATATTGTATTGGCCAATGATCTCAAGTCTGTTCTGCTGAGATATGATGCCGATCTCCGACCAAGACCCATCTTCTTCACCCCTGCTAATGGACTGTTTACAGCTCCAAAACGATTAAGTTTCCTTCTGATTACGCTCTGCATGCCATGCAAAATTTTTAATTTTATCAATAATCAATAACTAAAATCATAATGAAATCAATAAACTCATGCCGGAGAGTCGAAGAAAAAACTTCCAAAAGAAGTTAACCGTCCATGACAAATACAAAATATCATCATCATTACACCCTTGTCTTCTACAGCTAAAAACAAAATACTTACCTATATAATACGATCAGCGCATCAACTTCATCATTGGGATATCTAAAAACCCCTATATAATATGGACCCCCCATTATTTCTAAAACCCCTTTTTTTAGTGAATCTTATAATTTTCTTACACATGGACCCCAAAATTTAAAAAGGACTACTATATATTTTGAAAACTAGAGATATTTTTATATGGGCCCCAATAATTTTTTTCTACATAGTGCATTCACGCGCCCAACACACACAACAAAAAAAAAAGACTTTTAGTGTCGAACTTTTTGCCGCGGCTAGTGTTTTTGTAACTATTTCTTACTTGTTGCCACGACCAATATAGTCAGTGGCAACAAATCCCATTTTGCCTCGCCCGTGTCTGCCCGTGACAAAACGTGTCCTTATTGCAACCACTTCAACCTGGCCGTGGCTTTAAGTTGTTCCTTTTGTCACGATCATGTTTTGGCCGCTGCTTCAATTACATATTTTGCTCCGATTGCGGCAATAAGATTTAATATTTATTTTCTGAAAAAAAAAACATGTTCGTGCGGTGGTTTTATTCTTTCCCTCCCTTCTTTTGGTGAAAAAATTAAACTCACCGAAACTTCTCAAATACCAAACTAAAAAATAAGAAAATAAATTAAATCTCCAAACCTCTCCTTCACTACCTCAAAATGCTTGATTAGCAACGACAACTTACGGGATTACCGACAGCTAAAAATTATTTTTTTTTTGAAGAATTTTTTTTTGAAGAATTTTTTTTTTTGGACCGTCCCCTTTTAATAATTTTTCTCTCTCCCGCGTGCGCCCGTTCCACTACCCTATTTCATTTCGCGCCCTAATATTATAACCTATGGCATTTCTCCCGCTTGAATACCAGAAGAGATCGGAGTCCCAAACCCTTCTCTTGTGAATTTCAGAATCTCGGACCCCATGCGCCTCTTATGATTTAAATCCCAATCACTAGAGGAGTCCGCCCCATAAGCTGAGAATCCATTTCTATAAGATTTTTCTTTCCAGAAGCTGAGAATCACCAAATATCCATTAGTTGAGATTCTTGTGAAGACACTCAGACATCAATCTCTTCTGGCATCTTCTCGCTGAGACTCCGACCTCAATCTCCCTACAGGTTCTCTTCCTCTTCTCCTCTTCTTCTTTTATTTCCTTTATTTCTATTTCTTCATCTTCTCTCCTCTGTTTTTTCCATTTCCCATCGCCTCTTTCTCATCCCATTTTCTGTCTTTTTTTTTTTTCCAAACCTCTTTTACGTTTTTGATGTCATGGGGTTTTGTTGGTGTATTGGAAGTTTGAGATTTGGAGTCTGTGTTTGGGGTTTGGTTGATGGAGAAAGAACTTTTATACCCGCTATGCCACACATGAAGAGCGTCTAAGCCATAAGCCAGAACAACTATCGCAACCAGAGTGGGTTCAGCTTGTGGAGTTTTGGGATAGTCCGGAGCATCAAGTAAGAAAAAGTTTAACATATTTAAGTATTTTTACAGGGTACAATACTGACCAAGATCATTTGTATTTATTATGTATTTTATGTAGGCAATTTCTAAACGGAATAAGGCTAACCGTGCTAAGCAAATAGCAAAACACGCTGCTGGAAGAATAAGTTTTCCCCAACTTCAAGAGATAATGGTATTTTTATTTTTATTTTTCTTATGTGGTATTGAATTTAACTGGTAACAGTTAGTAAATTTCATTATGTTTGATTAGAGTCAGAAGGATGGAGCACCCCCTTCCCTAGGAGATCTTTTTGTGAGGACTCACATAAGTCCAAAAACACTTGACGCTCTTGATGATCAATCAAGAGAATACATTGTATGTATGAGTTTGAATTTAGAAATAGATTCAATTTGAATATGGTACTCAATTGTATATAATATCTTTTATTTAATATTGTGTGTGTTTTTTTTTCTGGATTAATATGAAGGAGAAAATGAAAGACCTAGCTGGTAGAGATGAACATGGAACACAACTACCTCTCACAGATGAGATTTATAGGGAAGTGATGCCTCCAGAGCAGCATGGACGTGTGAGGTTGAAGGGACGAGGTGTAACACCAACCAACTACTTTGGCTCCCGATTATCTTCTGATAGTTCCAATCGCGTTAGTGACCTGGAAAACCTGGTGGCTGAGATGAAGAGAGTAGCTCAAGAAAGGGAGGAGGAAAGACTGCATGAGATTGAAGAGATGAGGAGGCAAGCACAGGAAAAGGAAGAGCAAAGGCAACGTGAAATGGATGAGATGAGGAGACAGTTGGATGCACGAGATGCGGACATGGAAGCATGACTTATGCAAAAGCTATTGGAGATGGCTGCAACTCGCTTGCGACCTTCTGACAATTAAGTAAGTCAGTCAGCTTAGGACTTAAATAGTTAAGAATATATGACTAGTTTATTTTTCTTGAAATGCTTTATGTCCCTGTTTTGATACCAATGTTGGACATGGTTGGAGTCTAATCATTGATGGATTATGTTCATATTCGGAAGATATATGTTATGCCTACTGCTTATATATTCCAAATTGATGGATCATAGCATGCATATTCCAAATTGTTATGCCTACTGTTCATATCTCTTTAATTTTAGTTTCTTCATATATTTACTGTTCATAATTGTTTCCTTGCATATTATATATTTTGTGCATAAGCAGAAAAGTAACTTGCAAAGGGTCAGAGACCCAGGTACAGTAGTGACTAGTGAGGGAGATCCTTTGCATATATGCCACGCCTCACTTGAAACAACACCTTTTGTCTTGCGACTTGTTGACTTTTTCTTTTGTTTTATTGCAAATTAGTTATGTTAAGTTGGATTGAACTTGTTTGTTATTTTTTCTCGCACAATTTTTTTTCTAGGTTATGATTATAAAAAAACAGCATCCCTTGTGTTAGGTTTAGTGTTTATTGTTTTGCCTCGCAGTCTCTGTTTTCAATAAGTGATGCATCCACCTATTGAGCTCAGCTATACTATGATTTTTTCCTATACCTTGCAATTCAAGTAGATGAGAAATTAAACTTTTTCAGCTTTTACTTTCTGCTAGTTCTACTAGTCTTTCATTGATAATACAAGTATGGACTGACAAATTAACTTGTGATTTTTTTTTTGCAGTACATGATCGATTTCTAACTTTCATGGTTTTTGTGATTTTGGGGCAGATGATATGCAGAATACAGTATGGCTATGTGTGCATGTTGTTTTGATTTTGAGCTTCGATCATGGGGATATTCTGTTCAGATATTTTGGAGATTTTTTTTCTTCTATTTTTTGGCTAGATAAAATAGTATTAAGAATGTTAACTGTAGAATGGTTTGATCGGCCATTGTATATTTCCTCCATTCTGGGTATTGTTTAGGTTCATAGATTTCTTGAACACACTGATGCTAAAATTGTGCTATCCACATTTTTTTAGGATATGATTCAAGTGAGAAGGACATTGTTGTTTGGTGTAATAGAGCATTGTTCTGTGACAACGATGTTAGTTCAATGGCGGCTGCTGGTGGTGGTGGTGGTGGTGGATGACTCTTTTGGATGACTATTATTATTATTGTTGTTGTTGCTATTATAGAATATGGAAGTTGTAATCTTCTTTTTATTATATCAGTTAACAAATGAGGAAGTTAGGAAATCATATGAAGTGCTGAGGATTGTTCCAAAAACTACTATAAGCACAGGTTCTTCAAAACCAGGAAAGGACTCTATGAATCACTAATAATAGTACGTGGAAAGGAGAAATCTATGTTTGAAATAATTTATGATGGTCAGTCCATCAAAGAGGCTAGTGCATCCTATCAGTATCATTCAAGAGGTGCCTTTGGCTTTCCTTACTGGATTGAGGGTAACTTCTCTTTCCGGGACTACAAGCACTTTTTGGTCCCATATATTACTGATGCAATTTTTATGTGTATCGATGATTGACCATTTTTTTAGTAGTTGATTATCCATCGCGTCACCTTGGGTACTTATCGATCTTGTTAGAATTGGTTTATTTGACGTGAAATGAAATTTCAGTTTAGATTCTCTTTTACTTTCAGAGCTTTATGGTTTTAGTACACAAATTAGATTTATATATTTTTTTATTCTAATTTTTTTTTTTTTGCCGCGGCCACTTGCTGCAAAAAGAGAAAAAATAATTGCTGCAAACCGTGGCAATAAATACTTTTTGTAGCGGTCATGCTCGCGGCAAAATGATATTAATTAATTAAAAAAATTAAAATTAATTTAAATATAAAACAATTTGTTGCCTCTACACGACCGCGGCTAAATGTTTACTCTTTTGCCGCAGTGGCAAAGGTCGTGGCAACAAACTTCTTTCCACACCAAATACTGTCTCGGTCGTGGCTAAAAGTTTTTCCACGGCAAAAACGTTTTTGCCACGTAATTTGGACTTTTAGCCACCAGAACTGGCCGCGGCAAAATCTTGTATTTTTGGTAGTGACAAAAAGAAGAATATAATGGTTTGCCCCTGGTTTCAGAATCTCAGATATAGAATAAAATATATTATTTGGTTTTTTTCCCCATGTCAAAAGTAGTTTTGACGGTATGAGACGGGGGTGGGAAGGCCAAAGCTTGTACTTGCCCCATATTCAACTCGCTCAAGCTCAATAAACTTTTATCTTGCACACATTGACCCAACTTGTTTCAAACCCGCACCTAACAAGGGAGGGTTGGGCCGGGTCAAATCCTCATATAAACCAACCCATTCCCATCCCTTTCCAAAGAGGCAAAAATAAGTTCCCTCTTTACGGACAATGGAATACCCAATTACCAATTGACAATAGAGATAGATTTGAGCCAGTGCACAAAATAATACCCGTTTGAAACGAAATCCCTCGTCAAAATCATTAACATCCAGAGGTGTGAGGCCCTGCTTGTTGATGATTCTCCCGCTAGCTCCGTTTCTTAGTAAAACCGTAACCATGCGAAAGAAATGGATCTTAACTGCAAGATGTAAGGGTGTGTTTCCATCACTATCAGGTTCATTTATCAGCACCTTGAGCTCAGGCAATTCCAGTAAGAACTTTAGCATGGGCAGGTTGCCATTCATCACAGCAACGTGAAGAGCGTTTCGGCCCTTTCGGTCCAAAATCTCCGCTGCGCATGCGTTAGAACTAAGTATATCCTTCACCATTGGAAACCGGCGGCCATCTTTTACAATAATATGGAGAGGTAAATTGCCGTCGTTATCAGCAACATAAACAAGTGAAGTATTCGCTGATACAAGTGCGACAAGGTTTGTGCGGTGGTCAAGAGCTGCGGCATAGTGTAAAGCTGTCTTTCCAAAACGGTCCACTCGTTCGATGTCTCTGCGTGTAAAATGCCTCAGCAGAATCTCCACCATCTCTGACATTAGAGAAATAAGAAAACGAGAGAGAAAAAAAAGTCACTAATCCATGTCACTAACGCATAAATGGAACATAACTAGGACATCAATTAAAGCTCTGTAATGATCTAGTGCACACAGTGGACACGGATTTTACAGTGTGCACACCACCTGGAGAGATCCGTAAGGCCCCTGGCCTTAATTAGGGGGTTAGCATTATTAATTAAGATTAGTATTGGTTGATCTAATTTTGTAGCATAATTAGGGTATACTGAGTAGCTTTCGTCATACATGACATTCAAGTGTTAGACCCATCATATTATGGGCCCAAAACCCACCTAGAACCCATTTAGAAACCCACCTCAAAATGACCCTAAACCCTTCTAATCTCATAAAACCCATTTAACAAATGGGCTAGGCCCTTAAAACCCCACAAACTATCTCTACAAATCTAAACTTCTCTTTCATTTACATTTCATTTCATATCCCCTCCATTTCTCTTCGTTTCATTTCATTCACAACACTTCATCGTCTATTCTCTACTCTCACATCTCCCTTCCCATTCTCTTCTTCCTCCATCCCCTTTCCACCATTATGCAAGTTTCCAAGGCCAAGCCAAGGCCCCCCAAGCTTCCCTATAGCATCATCTTCCTCATCCTCATCATCTCCTTCCCCATTTTCACCCGTACGCATACCCATTTTCAATCTCCATGTATTTGTTTCTATTCATTGTAGAACCTTGCATCCATGTCTTAGGTATGTTTTTCTTCTTATTTGGCATGTAGGGAAGTGTTTTTAAGCATTGGATTAGAGTGGGTTGTGGTGGAGATCAAGATTTGAAAACCCTAGGCACCAAGAAAGAGGGGTTTTGTGCAATCAAGCCAAGGCAAGTACACGGACATGAATAATAGTGTGTACATGTTACATTTGTTGGTTTTGATACTTTAAACATGTTCAATATCTCCACTAGATGCTTTAAATGTGTTCAATATCTCTGCTAGATGCTTAAGATGCATTCAATATCTCTACTAATGCTTTAAATATGTAAAATATCTCTACTACTACTTTAAATATGTTAAATATATCTGCTAATGCTTGAAATGTGTTAAATACCTCTACTAATGCCTTCAATGTGTTAAATATCTCTAAATGTGTTAGATATTTCTAACATGTGCATTTATGATAATTGGATTGGTAGGTATGGATTTAAAATAGGGACATTCTGCGACGGGTCTTTAAACATGTCACTTTATCGCCTTAGGTTCACAATCTTTTTTCATAGTGTGATAGGTCCTTTTTTCAAATTTGAACACCTAAAATATCTAATTTACCATTTCTTCATAATCATATCCTATGATTAGTGGGATAAGTCATTAATAATGGTCAACTGCCATTTAATTAGCTAAATAAATTTTAAAAGATCCAAATGAATTTCAAAAAATATAAATAAATTTTAAAAGATCCAAATAAATTTCAAAAAATGTAAATAAATTTCAATAAATGTAAATAAATTTTGAAATACGAAAATAAATATAAAAATACGTAAATAAAATTAAAAAATACAAATAAATTCTAAAAAAACACAAACAAATTTCAAAAAATAAAAAATAAATTCAAAAGAACACAAATAAATTTCAAAAAATGCAATAATTTCAAAAGGATGCGAAGAAATTTAAAAAGACGCAAATAAATTTCATAAGATCCAAATAAATTTTAAAAAATATAAATAAACCTCAAAAGATGAAAATCAATTTAAAAAGATGCAAATAAATTTCAAAAGATGAAAATCAATTTCAAAGACCCAAATAAATTTTAAAAATATAAACAAATTTCAAAAGATGTAAATATAATTAAAAAATGCAAATAAATTTAAAAAAATACAAATACATTTAATTTGAAGGTTTGACTTTAACCAAGATCAACCTTTTATTTAAGCCTTAACACAGGCTAAGGTCATTTCTCAGATGATTATATGAATTCCGACACAGATGATTAAACTAATAAATCAACCTAAGTCCAAATATGAATCAATCACCACAAAATAGAAAGAGACACATGATTTTTACGTGGAAAACCTAACTCGGAAAAAAACCACGGGAGGTAGAGACCACCGAAAGCAAAGCACTATAAAACGAAGATTACAAGTGAACTCACTAGACATTTGACGCAGTTGTAATTCAACCTAAAAGGACCGTGAAGAACTTGCCGATGACCCGCCGTTCACCTTCCATGTGCTAGTTTGAAACCCACCTTGAATGCCCCTTCAAGGTGTTTGAGAACAAGGAAAAAGAATATGTCTTCAGCACAGTCTCCCTTGCAAGATTAAGCCCACAAAACTCTCAAAGAATAAATCTCAAAGCTCAAGAGAATAAGAGAGCTTTCGTAATTTGTTTGTGGCTGCAAGGGGTCAATTATAAATAGCCCAAGGTTCGTGCAAGAGACTATTAGGAACAAATCAGGACTCTTAGAAGAGGTTTGGAGGATCAGCAAACAAGAGTCCTGATCGGACTGAAAAGTCCCATCTCGCTATAGCGAGCTTCAGTCTCGTTATAGCGAGACTGACTTCTAGAAGCGCCAGTGCTGTACCTCGCTATAGCGAGACTGGCTTCTGCCAGCAAATCTGAGGCGCGAAAATGAAGTCCCGGAAAGTCTCTTTGAGGTCTTTAAATCAATCTAGAAGACTTCAAAGCTTATCTTAATTACCAGAAGATGTCTTCCACTACCAGAGGGTTACTTCACAGTCCTTTTCTAAAAGAAATAGAAGATACAACTCGATTGGGACTTGAGTTTTGTTTAAACTAGTAGAAGAATTAGCCAACTAAAATTCTGACACATTTGTTAAAACTAAGATAAACTAATTTTTCAAATTTTAGAAAAATTTGCCAAAAACTCAAGTATTTTGCCAAAACTTAGTTAAATGTATTTCAAAAACTACAAATAAATTCCAGAAGGCCAGCCTGAGTTTAGTTCAAAAACTCAGTTAAAATTTGCCAAATGGAGATAAATTTGTCAGAAACTCAGTTATATTTTTCAAAAACTGAATTAAATCTGCCAAAAACTCAAATAGATTTATCCAGAACTCAGATAAATTTGTTTCAGAACTCAGATAAAAAGACAAAAAACTCAGATAGATATGTTTAGAACTCAGAGAAATTTGTTTCGGAACTCAGAGAGATTTAAGCAAAACTCAAATAAATTTGACAAAAAAAATGAAAACTCAGATAAATTTTATAGAAACTCAGATAAACTTGACAAAAACTTAAATAAATTTAATAAAAACTCAGATAAATTTCACAAAAATGCAGACAAATTTCATAAAAACTCATATAGATTTGTCAAAAATGATATAACAACCCTGCTGCCTTCCTTCTCTGGTGATGGCTCAGCACCGTCGAATACGTTCAGCAAAGATTGAGAAACTACAGTGGCGGCTACAACGGACCGGCAGGCCTTCTTCCTTCTCAATTGATCCAACCCCCATCAGAACCCAATCAAACCCATCAGCACATGCAAACAATCTATCCTCTTTTTTTTTTTTCTTTTTTCTCTTTCTTCTTCTACTTCATTTCATCACTACTGACAGCAGCAGTTTCTCTCTCTCGACTCCAGTTTATTCTTCTTCTTCTTACAAGAGCTCAGCTTCCTTAAAGAAGACGACGAATCTGCAACTTCCAGCAAGAATTCGTTCTCAGATCTAGGTCACGGATCTGGCAATCATGAGACTGAGAACTTCGACGATTTCGAAGGATCGGACTCCGATCACGGAGGATATTCGCCGCCGGCTGTGGATGAGAAGGATGTGGTGGTGCTGGCGAAGGAGAACTTCAGTGAGTTTTTGGAGAAGAATCAGTACATGATGGAGGCGACGGAGTTGAAAGGGAAGGCGGTGCTGGCAAAGGTGGATGCGACAGTGGAGAATGATTCGGCACAAAAGTATGAGGTGCTGGGATTTCCGACGGTAATTTTCTTTGTGGATGGAGTTCATAGACCGTATCCATAACTCGGGCTCGGCGCAAGAGCTGCCGCCGCCGATCTAGGATGTTTGAGCCCGTCCAATTGGAGACGATCGCCGTTCATCCTTGTTAACCGCTCGATCCTCTCGTCACCGATCAGAAGCAAGAGGCATTCCGGCAGCACTGCCCAGTTGAAGATCCCTCTCTTCTGCAACCACCGGGGAAGGAATCCGCTCTGGTTTGATTCCGAAGGAGGGTTTAAAAACTTCCTGAAGAAGGTGTTTGGGTCGGATTTGCAGAGATTGGGGGTTTGGGACGAGATCTTCGTCATGTTGAAGAGATGATGCGCTAGGGTTTTAGAAGCGCCATTTTTTTTTTGCTAAAAGGTAAGATTGTATTAAAGAGAGAAGATAGAAGGGCCAATTTACCCCCCAAAAAATTAGAAAGGGAGGCTTACAAAAATGCCAACCCAGACTATTGCATCCCAAAGGAAGACAAACAAAAAGGAAAGAAGAACCACTATACAGCCTGCACCCACAGAAAAAAGGAACAGCGGCTTAAGCAAAACACAGCAGAGGAGGCCTAGAACAGGGAACAAACAGAACACTGAACAGCCACTAGAAAATCAGAAAACAGAGTCTCCAGCAGCATGAGAAGGCTAAAGAAAGTCACGCAGCCCAAGTAAAATAGGATGAGAAGGCATTGAGAAATTCTGACCAGACACTATGGTGGCCATACATTTCAGACGATCTAGAAGAATAGCTTGAGCTCGATGCAGGGAAGGTAGCTTGCTACAATGCTTTGAATCATTTCTGAGTTGCCAGAGGACAAAAATAGCATGGAGAAAAATGGCAGCAGTACAATTCATTCCTGAGACATCTTCCGTCTTGGCAATACTTCCCCAGATGAAGGCTACAGAAAGGGAAGGAGGCAGTCTGACTTTACAGAAACTTAGTAGCCAGCTCCACAACTATTTAGCTAGAGAACAAGTGAAGAATAGAAGCGCCATTGATGAAATGAAAAGAAGAAAAAACGTAAACAGAGGAAGAAGAGGAAGAGAGAGAGAGAGGGGTGGGGGCGTCTTCTCCAATGGAGAACTTGTCCTACGTATTCTCATCACGGACGACCTTTGAAAGAGGGGGAACGACAGATTTAAAATTTAAAATTTTATGCCAAAAACAGTTGAAAGGGCAAATCAGTCATCAAAATCATATCCGGGTACCTTTCGCTACAAACAGTATAGCTGAGTGGACCATAGGCCTTAAAAAGTTTTTCCTTGGACTGGAGGTTGGATATATTCACTTATAGGGACCTTTCACTAATTTTGCCTTTAAAATACACTAATGGTGGAGCTATTAAAGGGAGTTAAATGGTGTTAAACTGCGTTATTTGGATTAGTAGGTATGGACTTGAAATACATTAATAGGTGGAGCTATTAGTGGGTCTTAAAATGGTGTTAAATTGAATGGATTTGGGGGCATTAAAATGGTGTTAAATTGAATGGAATATTTAAAGCCCATTTACCCTTAAAACTTGGACCTTGGCCCCACTTGACCTATGAATATGAATTGGACCTCTAATAAGGGGGTGTGTAGGCTAACATCTCATTATGGGTTTTGAGGTAGTATATGTGGGACCCATATTGGGATAAGTGGGTGGCGTAGTGGAACCCTGAGGTACTAACAACTTCAGAAGCAACAAATGATTATGAGAGGCATTTCGGACCCGCGTAACCATCGTGTTAGACGGTATGTACCCTACATGTGATGAATAACCCTAGCCTCAGGTTGGTTTGTGCCAACTCCCCTTGGCCCTTGACTATAGGATTTGTATAGGCTTTGGTCAGGTTAGCTTATGACCTCCCGAATATTACAAGACAAGAGCATATACCCATTCCGTTACTCCGTCTAATACCCTCTATTACTATGCTTGCGGGGTGGGCTCCCTTGTGGCTCTAATGATAATGTGATGGGAGTACCCTATGTAGGATTAACCGGACCTCTTGTTTATGAGAGTGTGTGTGTGTGTGGGTTTGGGTGTGTGTGTGTGGGTTTGGGTTTGTGTGTGTATGTATAGGTTTGAGTTTGTGTGTGTGGGTTTGAATATGTGTGTGTACATGTGAGTTTGTGTGTGTATGTGTAGGTTTGGATTTGTGTGTGTGTGAGTTTGAATATGTGTGTGTACATGTGGGTTTATACATGTGTGTATGTGTAGGTTTGGGTTTGTGTGTGTGTGGGTTTGAATATGTGTGTGTACATGTGGGTTTGTGTGTGTATGTGTAGGTTTGGGTTTGTGTGTATGTGGGTTTGAATATATGTGTGTACATGTGGGTTTGTGTGTGTATGTGTAGGTTTGCGTTTGTGTGTGTGTGGGTTTGAATATGTGTGTGTACATGTGGGTTTGTGTGTGTATGTGTAGGCTTGGGTTTGTGGGTGTGTGGGTTTGGATATGTGTGTGTACATGTGAGTTTGTGCGTGTATGTGTAGATTTGGATTTGTGTGTGTGTGAGTTTGAATATGTGTGTGTACATATGGGTTTGTGTACGTGTGCGCCCGCATATGATTTTGTACTTACCGTCTATAGATCGGGAGGTGGACGTACGCCACCATACCAGCTTGTCTGGGTTTGACTGGGTTCGCTTAGGTGTGTTCATTCTGATAACATGTGATGGTTTGATTATTTTGTTGGTTAGCCACGTTTCGTTTTTCCATTATTTTTGTACTTTCTGACATATTGGTTTCAGTTGGCAAATGTTATACATTGCTACTCATATTTATTTACTTGCCAGTATATCTGATGCTGATACATTTGGTGCTTAAGTAGTGGGGTCCATTGTGTAGGTGGTTGTGCCGGTCTTACGAGATTCACTAGTCGAGGGTAGAGATGTCAAGTGGGCCGTGCCGGCCCGGCCCGCCAGTCAACGGGCCGTGGCACGGCACGGCCCGGTCAACGGCACGGCCCATGACGCGGGCCGTGCTGGGCCGAGCTGTGCAGCCCGCTGGCCCGTTTGGCACCGCCCGCCAGGCCCGCCAAGCTAGCGGGCCAGCCCCTGCGGCCCGTCAGGGCCGCCAGGATCGGCCCGCCAGGCCCGCCTGGCCCGACCTGCTAGGCACGGCCCGCCTGGCCCGCCAAAAACAATTATTTTTTTATATTTTTTTAATTTATAAAAATCTAATTCAGCCAACCAACAACCCTAAGCATTTTCTAATAAAAAAAAACACTTACATAACTTGGTAAGGTAGGACTTTAGTGTAAATTTGTCACACTAATAATGAGGGGCAATGTGTTTTTGGGGAGAAGTAATAAAGGGAATATTTTGGTGTGACACACTTGCCTTCACTAAATTTTCCCCTTTGCCTTCACTAATTTTGTTGTCTTCAGAGATATTTGAGAATCTCAAATGAAATTCCCTACCTGGATTCATCTATGTTCAAGAACCCCTGAACATTTGAGAAGTTGAGATTCTTTATAGGTTGGAAAGCTCACAATTAAACACATGAATATGTTTATAATTCAGTCATTTATGTTCAATATAATCTCGTTACATGTACCTATAACTCCGCTCTCGATCACATCACATGAAGCCATATATTTACATTGATATGAACACTAGAAAAAAGAAGTAAAAAAATATGTAACCATGATAAAGATAATGAGAATTATTGACTAAGACTAAAAACCCATAACTAAAAAATAAAGAAATTGATGCAAAACTAAATAAAATGAAGTCCAAGGTTGTGGTTTCATGGTGGGTCATTTGGAAGACTTGAAATGATTGTTGATAAAGGTAGAAATATTTAACCGCGCTAAGTTCTCGTTTAAAGTATGATAATTAAGCTAAAAAATAGAAATTGAGTTTGCCATCTCAATTGAGATATCCTTAACCATGGCATTTCAATTTGGCTGAAAAATGAGTAAAAAAAAGGACATGATATGATTTTTTTATATTTCAGGTTGTTTGAATGAAAGAGTGAGAAGTTGGATAAAAAAGGTGTTAGCTTCTCATCATCATCTAAAGTGGTTAGGTTCTCATCCTCATCTAACTAGTTTTAATATTGTTTGAATAAATATTAGTATGCAAAAGTTAGTTGGTCTAGTGGTTATCTTAAGGTTGTGAGTTTGAATTCACCCAGACACATTTTATTTATTTTTAAAAGTATATACAAATTACGTAGGTCGGGCCAACCCAACCCGACCCAATCATCAAACTGGCCCGCCTGTAATTCTATCATAAAAAAAAAGGCACGCCTGGCCCGCCGGCACGGCCCGTTTGACATGCCTGGTCGAGGGATTACCACTAGTGGAGTGTGGCAGCAGTGTGGTGTTGCTGGATTGGTACATGAGAGCCTCACTTTACATTCCGGCTATGAGCATAGGTGCTTTTTACACAGGTTATTGTTAAAACTCTTAAGTACTTTCTAATTTAAATATAAGTAAATAACTTTTTGTTACTTGTATCAGCTCTGATGTTATCGTATGTGTTGTATTGGTGGCCATTTGTGCAGATTTTATGAATCGCTGCTTCCGTGCATGTTTATGGTGACTAATCATCACCCATAACCTCACTATGGACTTCGATCCACCCGGAATTAGGGCCGCAAATGTATTTAAAGGAACGATTTTAATTGGCCCCGATTCTCATACCCTAATGATGCGGTTTGGATCTAATCGAATTTTTAGGGCGTGACAAGATCCTCGAACGATCTGAGCATATTAGTTTCTTTTATTATTTTCATTTTTATTTTGGTGGAACTGTTACGATCTCACGTTTGTAAGTAGAAGACTACTTCGCTAGCAAAAAGTCTCTTTCAGATAGTTTATCCCAATCCAAACTCTATTAATGGTTATGCTTTAAATGATCATTGGTGTTTACTAACAACTTAGTTCGATGTGCCCCCGTATAGGTTGGCCGTACAATTCTTAACAACAAGATCTTTAACATTATCAGAGTGATTAACCATGCAAGTGCACCACATGTGGCAGATGAGCTACACGAACTCTTAAGATTTTATCACCTCTAGGTTGTGGCTTGGTGAAAAACCTCCAAACATTGAACATATTTTCCCATTGAAACATTGAGAGCTTGATATCTCTGGCCATTTAGTAATAATTAGGTTTTTACCGGATCCTCTTTTTTCATTCAAGAGAAAAAAAAACTCAAAATCTAATCGGAGTATTAAAAAATTACAAATTACAAATCTTCATATATATATATATATATAATTCTTTCTCTTTAAAGTTGGATAACAGTTGTAAGGAGACTTGATTTTGCTTGATTCTCAAATCCATAGGCCACGTCAGCAAACCATAACAAACACTAACACATCTCCTTTTTTTGGTAAAATAAAACGAGTTTTTTTTTGGAAGAACTAAGACATCTCTTAGGACAATGTCTTAAAAAAAAATGTTCCTTCTCAATCCTTAAAACACATCCATTCACATCTCTTAGGACACATCTCTTGAACGCATCTCTAAAATTAAGTGCTCCTTTTCAATGATTAAAACACATCCACTGCTCCTCTCATTTAATCCATACACATCTAATGGTGTTTCATATGTGTTCGGATCTTGTCTAGAAATTCAAGGATGGAGGTCTTGATGTCATTGAAACCTATTGCTTCTGGAGCCTTCACGAATCATGAATCTGTTTGAAATCGGTAATCTTCTCTCTTTCAAAATTTATTTCAATCTTCCAAACGAAAAAAAAAAAAAACTATAATCATCCAAAATGAATAGGCAAACATATCACTTGGCATAATAGATATAAAATCAGTTCTCACATCAGCGTGATTATGCGTGTTCAGAAATAGAAGACAGTATGGAGATCATGTGAGATCATTCACCCCGTCCATGCATCTATATTAATTTGAGATGAAATCCCCAATTAAACCCTCCTTCCGGCCTAACATTAAAGACAATTCAAAAATGAAATTTCTACGAGTTATTTGTGTTACAAGCCAATCTAACTCACCTAAATAACTTGAAAGCTCTACAAGGAGTATGAAACACTTACTTATAGCTTGTGAAGAGAAAATTTGAGCTTTCTTTCAAACTCTAACTCCAAAGAAATGGAAAACAAGTCTAGGAAGAAGATGAAGAAAATGAAGTCTCTTCAAAACTACATGCAAAGCCTCAATCTTGATGCATGATGGAGAAAAAATGGAAGAAGAAGAAGAAAGAACCCTTCACTTGGGCTGAGATTTGAGTGAATGAACTCAAATTGAGTTCATCTTATCTATATAAGCTTTTCTTTTGCATTTTGGCCCTCCATCCCCTGCTCATTTCAAATTGAGTCGAATGAAGGGTCATTTGATCTAATTCTCGTGGAATGAATTCAAGTCTTTTATGAAAGTCGACGTACTCTTTGAGACACATGTTAGTATCAAGAGTGACCGTATTCGACAAAATATAAGAAAATCCATATTTACGGAAAAGTCCTTGTTTTCCTTGTTTGACTCTAAATTCCATTCAATTCATTTAATCTCCTATATTATCATTTCATTAAGTCCAAATAATTTATTTTAGGCTAATTCAATTCCAGTTGGAGGTCAAGCATTCTCCCTCCCTCGCATAAGAGAGAAAAAAAAAAGGAAGTATTTTCATCCACAGAAGCCAGATTAGTGCGCAGAAGCCCCCCGACAACGCAAGCTAAAGCGATCAATCGCTCTGCAAATGTTTCGGTCCCATCTATCCATTTGAGGGCCCATTCTGTTATTCTTGCGACGCAGGGGATGGTGTCAACTGCGTGAAAAAGGCGGTCTTTTTCTGCAGGGTCTTTGATGTAGGATCCAAGGAGGAGGCTGCACGTTTCGGAATGGATGTTTTCTATGGCGATTTGAAAGTTGTAGAAGGCCCGAGCCTCTGCTACCTGGACTTCTTTCTTGAACCGGGCAGCAAGGTTCTCAGCCCAGTGCTGCGGTTCCTGTGAGAGGTCGACTTCTTCGGCCGTGAAGGAGGCATCGGCCTTCTTGTACATTTCCCAAATCTAGGGGCAGCGGATTGGGAACATGCAGAAGCGGTCGGGATTTGGGCCGAGGAGGGGTTCTTCCGGAATCGAAGGCATTGTGGATTGAAATCAGGGAAGAAATGGGGCAATGGGTATTTTTGTTTTGGTGGTCTATGAGATGGGTTCTTGTATTGGAGATTAAAGATAGCGTAGATGAAGAGAAATCAGAGAAACTAGAGAAATGGGTCTTCTGATTTGAAGGGTTTTGGAGATGGGTTCGTGTTGGAGATTAAAGAGGGCGTGGAGTGTGGACGAAGAGAAACCGTTCTCTCTTTTAATTTATTTTATTATTCAAATGTACTTTTTAATACTCGCTGGGGGTGGAACCAACTCAACATCTGTTTTGAGTTTTAAAATATAAGGGATGAAACGAAGTCACTAGCATGAGGGACCATTTGGCGTTTGTCTCTGTTTGTTTGCTCGTTTTCTGTTTTCTGTTTTTTTTTTTTTTTTTTTTTTTTTTTTTTTTTTTTTCAGATATAACATCATGGGAGGGAGAGAGGAAAAGGGAAGTACCTAAGCCCAATCTGAAGCGACCATTGATGACTGCAATATGCAAGGGAGTTTGGCCGTCCGGCCCTTCAATGCTAAAATCTCGTCTCTCAAGCAGCTTCAACACAACAGGTTTCGATTTAGCTCCAACAGCCAAATATAGTGGACTCTCTCTTGCATGGTTCACAATAGCCCCCAGTTCTTGCTCTTTTTCCAGATCTAACAGACACAACGCCATTTTTCCATTTCCCATCTTCAGCGCCTCATGCAGGGGGGTATTGCCTTCCAAGTTCGTCATCCTCACCATCTCCCCAGAAACGCGCTGTGGAGTCCCTTCCTCGAAATCTCCTGGAGCCCCCGCCTCACTTGCGAGAAGTCTTGCCAGGTGGATATGGCCGGCCTTTGCTGCAATGTGAAGTGGGATGTCCCCTTTCGAGTTGGGCTCATAGAGAAGAGGCGGGCACAGCTCAATTATCCTCCTCGCCAAGTCTTCTCGATTAAAACTCACTGCGATGTGCAGGGCCGTGTTCTGCTGAGGGGTTAGAATGAGCCTCAGATCGGGTTGGTCCGGTAGGTCGAGCCACTCTAGAGCTTTTCCCTCATTTCTTGCAGCTCTGTTGACAAGGCCATTCATAAATTGCATCCTCCGCTCTCTCTCTAAATCCGCCATATCTCTCTTTCACAGAGGCAAAGCGAGTGCCGATCTCGTCGATGGCAAGATAGGCAAGAGTTTTCTATGGAAGGAGAGAAATGGTCGGGAAAGGACGGTGCATCAGAAACGAGTAACAATGTTTAAATAGAAAATGTGCCAATGTGAACATATCTTTTCGTACAGTCAACCATAATCAAAATAAGAATTTTTTACCACAAAAAGGGTAATATCACTCTTTTGTCATTATAAGATGACAATGTATGGTAGCAAGGAAAATATATGTTATTATTGTAAGTTGCAACTTGCTTGAATTTTTTTATTATTTTGTATGAACAAATTCAATGATCAAACAAGGTGATGCTTAATTGAGAGACTATTTATATATATTAAAGCAAAGGGGAGGTGGGCTGTGGGGGTGTCACATTATTATTTTTATTATATATATTAAAGCAAAAGGTTTTTTACGGGAGAGCGACACGTGGCGGAGGGGGGCTTCTGGGAGGACGACACGTGGCGGAACCTCGGACTTTTTACACTCCCAATTTCAGAATTGCCCTTCATTCCTTTTATTCCCTTAAAGTCCCTATCCCTATCCAATGCAACAAAACTCAATCTCTCTCCTTAAAATCTCTCCATCTTTCCTATCCAATTTTGAAACCCCTCACAGAAATCCTCTACAAAGAATTCGTTTGAAAATTCAAAAGTAATCCATTATCATCCCATCCTCAAAACTGAGCTGTACTCGGTAGTCTCCATATATTTTTTCGGGTAAATTAGAGAGAGATCTCTCATTATTAGGCTATAAAGTCTCTAGGACAGAGCATTAATGTTTAAGGCCTAGAGTCCCTTGCGCATGAATTTAATTCAGGCGGTGGTCCCTAAATATGTGACATCAGATTTTTTATGACTCATTTGCCATTCTAACCATTTAAATGGGTGTGTGGTCGTGTGACATCAGATTTTTTATAACTCATTTGCCCTTCTAACCATTTAAATGGGTGTGTGGTTCCTAAGCATGTGACATCACTGTCTTTCCCGGATTTTTTTACAAGGTCCTTACCATCTATAATGGGTTGGGTCTTGGACCATGGCAAGTGAACTATTTCATAATCCTCATGGCTAGCCCTATAACAGCCTTGAGGAAAGTCTTTCTTTATCGACATTGGAAGAGCACCTTGATGGAAGACACTGTTTCAACAGAAATGAAGAGCTAAAAAAGAAAACCTAAGAGATTACTTGAACAACTGATTGCATAAGTCACATGGGGTAGGTTGCTAGATTTAGATAAATTTTTATCAAAGCTAGATAAATCAAACTAAATCTAGTCAAACCAAACCAAATCTAGTTAGATAATCTCATATCGAAGTGACATAACTTTTTTTTAAACACAGATAAATTCGTATAAACTCATGCCAAAGTCAAATAAGTTCACATTAAAGTTAGATATATTTACAACAAACTCAGATAAATTCACTTAACTCATATTAAACTCAGATAAATTCAAAGCAAACACAAATAAATTCATATCAAACTTAGATAAATTTGTACCAAACACAGATAATATCATGCCAAAGTTAGATAACACATACAAAACTTAGATAAATTCACAACAAACTAAAAAAAACTCATTTAAAACTCAAAAAAACTCATGGCAAAGTCAAATAAGTTCACATCAAAGTTAGATAAATTTACAGCAAACTCAGATAAATTTACTTAATTCGTATCAAACTCAGATAAATTCGAAGCAAACACAAACAAATTCATTTCAAACTTAGATAAATTCGTACCAAACATAGATAACATTATGCCAAAGTCAGATAACATTATGCTAAAGTCAGATAACACACACAAAATTTAGATAAATTCACAGCAAAATAAAAAAAAAACTCGTTTAAAAACTCAAAAAAACTCATGCCAAAGTCAAATAAGTTCACATCAAAGTTAGATAAATTCACAGCAAACTCAGATAAATTCACTTAATTCGTATCAAACTCAGATTAATTCAAAACAAACACATATAAATTCATATCAAACTTAGAGAAACTCATATTAAACACAAATAGCATCATGCCAAAGTCAGATAACATTATATCAAAGTCAGATAACACATACAAAACTTAGATAAATTCATTGGTACAATACCATCATCATTTGGAAATTTACTGCAACTTGAATCATTAGATTTATCAATAAACCAGCTCTGTGGAGAGATCCCTATAGAGCTGGCAGCTCTAACATTCCTCTCAGTTTTAACCTCTCTCAAAGCAACTTCATTGGAAGACTACCACAGGCCCAACAATTCATTTCCTTTGCAAACAATTCCTTTCAAGGAAATCCTGGATTATGTGGGCCCCCATTGTCTAGGCAATGTGAGGCACCATGGCAGCCTGGAAGTGTGACTTTTCCATCTGGAAATAGTTTTGATTGGCAATTCCTATCGGCAGGGTTGGGATTTGGCGTTGGTAATTGGATGGTTATGGGGCCACTTATATTTTCGACGAGAGTGAGAAAGTGGTTTTTCAAACATGTGGTCAGGATCTTATTTGTGCTCATGGTGTGGTGGGACATGTACATCAAGCATTTGGTTACTCCAAATTGGAGAGCATCTTTTTGACGGAAGTAGTGCGTGTGCGTGTTTGGTGACATATAGAATATATAAAGAGAGGGCATTTCTGTCTTTTTGACTCATTTAATGTTAAAAGAGAACCGCTGCCTTTATGAGAAAAAGACTTGGACCACCGGCAATGAAATGTAATGTTGAGGGACCTGCCGCCAAATGCCCCTATTTTTTTTCCCTTCATCATTCCTCCAGAGTTCTATATGATATGTCATTGGCCGTTCAACTTGCGGAGGCATGTTAGCCAACCCAGCCAAACCTTTCTTTTGGCCCACTTAGTCTATCAAACCTTTAACCATGATTATAAGTCTCTTGATGGATTTGGAGCTATATATTAGGTGTTTCACTCAACCCAAAGCTATGCAAGAAGTTAATTCTTTCTTTGATCTGAGGTGAGAAAACCTTAAGAAAGATTTCTTTGTTTTCTAGAGCCATTGGGAGATTGTTCTGAAGGGCTGCTCTAGAAACATGTGTTGCTTCTACTGTCTTGTAGAAGATTGATCATCTTGGTCGTCAAGGTGCGGCGAGATTAAGTAAGGAGAACTATGTACGGCGGAAAATTAAGTCGTAGCAGCAGAAGTTGTGCAAGAAAAACTGCAGTCCTTAGTTCGAGGTACTGATTGAGGTAAAGGAGCTGTGAGTATATCTTGTAACTGTTCGTGAGTTCTTGATTTCTGGATCATGATTTTTCTCCATGTAAAGGGTTTACACGTTAAATATTGTGTCTGCCTTCTTGTGGTGATTGCTTGGTAGATTTGTTTGCTAGTTCTATCTTGTTTGATTGGTTACATCCGCTGCATTGATTTGCTTAATTAGACTGGCATTCATTCTAGTACGTTCTGTGGAACTTTTAGCTTCTAATTTTGACCATTTCATCTTTAGATTTATCCATAGGTACGTCTTTGAACGGCGCTGCTCATGTATTGGCAAAAATGAGCTACTCCTTTCGCCAAAACTTTTCTTGAGATCGGATCTTGGAGGGCTAATGGGAAGGGGGTTTCTTTGATGTTATGGCTCATGGAAGGTTTTTGGGTTTGTACGATGTCTTTGTTTTTTTCTTTTCCTTTTTTTTTTTTTTTGGTGAAAAGGTTCCCTTTCACCAAAAAAAAAAAAAAAAAAAAAAATAACCTCAAGTCTCCCGGAGAAAAAAGTTAAGATTGGTTTGCTAAATTCTCAAATTATAAAAACAGCTTATTAAAAAAAATTAAGATTGGAATTCAAGTGGCGAGGTGCTGGTTAAGTTACTCGTCGAATTGACAAAAATGTTAGCTTGGACTTGCCCACTGGGATATTTACCATTCATCTTTTCCTGATGGTTCTGATTGAATATGATAATTTCAAAATGATTGGGCCCAAATATCTAATTAAAGATGACTGTGGAAACTGATATTGCACATTAGATTCTTGACAGTCTCAGGCCTCTTTGGCCATTAGCAATCAGTAGGGTTGTCGCACATGGATGGGCCAACATGGGCAGTGCTAAATAGGCTTTCCGCTTGTGCAGGATATTTGTCTAACCTTGCTTGGCCTGTTGACTTGTCCCAGGTCTAAGATTCTCCTATGATAACTAAATGGTCTGGACATAGGCCGCTTATTCAATTGATAGGCTTGGCATGGGATGGGCCCGGATGATATTGGGTCAATAAACCGTTGACCGGACTTCGACTAGGTTGGCACGACCTAGCCCTGCCTGCGATGAACTCTACACTATATTCAGCCCATTAATTAATTTCAAATATGCTTTTGGCACTAACGAATTCATATAAGATTAGGAGGATGAAGGGATGATTGATACAAACTTATGATAAATAAAGCATGTTCCAAGGATTAGGTGCCTCCATAAATTCATTAACTAAATGGGAATCTTTAGAAAATGACGATATTATGGTGTGACCTGGTAACACCGGCCAGTTGACTCAGGTCTGGGTCCTCTGCCCCCAGCTATTACACAGAACCGTGTAACACATCCTTAGCACTCCACCGTGGGGCCTGCATAGAGATAACTCTGGATTGCTTAAGATAAATCCCATCCCCTCACATGGTATATCCTCAAGTTTTAATTTAAAAAGAGTTCATCCCACTATAGGATTGAGCATCATGATGGAAAAGTGACTAGGTACTGAAGTGCATCGTTGCTGATGTGGTGTTATCACGTTTATGTCATTTTGTTCAATTGTACGGTGGGATTCATTTCTTTTTGAATTGGAATATGAAGATATATGATTGAAGGAGTGGAAGGGGTTTATCTTGTTCGATCGAGATTTTCTCTATGTTAGGCCCACTATAGAGTTCTAGGGATGTATTATGCGGTTCCAATGTAATAATTGTGAGAGAGCATCCAGACTAATTAGACGTATCCATTGTGGCCCTCCTGAGCACATCCAATAGGGTTGGGCCCGCATAGACGACCATATTCTTAGCGTTTCCATAAGTGTAGGGTTGTAAACGGGTCGGTTCCGGTCTGGGTCCAGGGTGGAACCGGAACCGGAACCGTTTTCTAAGAAGGGGAACCGGAACCGTTAAGAATAATGGGAACCAGAATCGGAACCCGAACCGTTTGTGAGGCGGGTCTGGTTCCGATTCCGGGTCTAAACTAATACCTGTATTTTTCTTTTAAAAAATTATGCTTTTTTTCACATTTCAATTGGATCACGTACATATAAATACTAATGTGACATTTTGTCTATCAATAACAGACACTTTTAACCAAAAACTCAGAAATCACATCCAAACAGGCAATGAGATGTAGAAAAGTAGAAAACCCTAATGTAAAAAAGTAGAAAAGTAAAAAGGGTTTTGTTCTCACATAATAAAGTTACCTTATGTTAGTATATATTGGGTCGGGTCTCGGGTCCACGGGTCTGAGCCACTGTGGATCCGGAACCGGAACCGTTTAGGTATCGGTTCCAAAAAAAGGATCCGGAACCGGAACCATTTTCTTATCGGGACCAAAATAAGGACCCAGACCCGGATCCTAACGGGTCGGAACCTTTGGGTAATCGAAGAATCGGGTACCCATTTACAACCCTACATAAGTGGAAGGACGTGTTTGTATGGATTTCGTGGAAGAGGAAAGCCTAGGAACACATTTTCAATCAGGTGGCGTCGGAGATTTCTATGGCAGTAAAGAGCTTACGTTGGGTCTTGACATGGAAATATCTGCTACATGGAAAATGTTGGGTCTTGACACGGAAGTATCTGGTACATGGAAAATGTTGGGTCTTGACATGGAAATATCTGTCTTGACATGGAAATATCTGCTACATGGAAAATGCTGGGTCTTGACATGGAAGTATCTGCTACATGGAAAATGTTGGGTCTTGACATGGAAATATCTGTCTTGACATGGAAATCTCTGCTACATGGGAAATGTTGGGTCTTGACATGGAAGTATCTGCTACATGGAAAATGTTGGGTCTTGACATGGAAATATCTGTCTTGACATGGAAATATCTGCTACATGGAAAATGTTGGGTCTTGACATATTTCCATGGAAATATCTGCTAAATGAAATTGAAACGAAAGCCGAGAGGGACCTCGCATTCCTCTGCCATGGAAAATGTGTTGCACAAATGTGTCCCAAGCTTGGATTTTCTATTGCTAATAAGGTTTTTTTAAAATCTAACATTAAAAAGAAAGGCTATGTAAAACGTTATAGGGGGATATATTTCTCACTTCATAATTCAGTAATTACACCATCCTTTTATCTAGTATTCGACACTTATTTTTCAATAATATGAAGTGTTATTCAAATTTATCCTGCTATATCTTACAAACTTAATCCCATTTAACAAACAATTTTTAGAAGCCTTGACTCAAAAGTACAAATGGGTTGTATAAGATAATTTATTTAAGTTTCGAGTTGTAGGTGCAGAAAATAATGACTCACAATAACTGGGGAGCCTTAGAGGACTTATCCAAATTGGTGATGACTGGGTACCGTCCGAAAGCCTGAAAGAGAAGAGCAAACGATCAGAGGACCCTGGCCTGGGCGGCGCAAGGCTCTCCGATGCCAAAGTCAGTGATTTAACTGGAACAATGGAAGGAGAGGAGAGGAAGAAGAGAGGCAGAGTAACAGCTCTGTGGGTTGAATTGTGCGTACCTTGCATGTGAAATGCAGTTCTATTTATAGACGATTTGGAGGATATCTTAGACGATATCTTGGTGTGGGTCCCATGATTCGACTGGGAAGTCATGATCAGCCCACGTTGCAATTAATGCGGTCAAATCCAGCCCACTCTGCATTTAATGCCAGTCGGATCAGCCCACGTTGCATTAAATGCGCGTCACGTTGGGCCAGATCGTGTTGGGCGCCTTTGACGGTTGGGGTACCATCGGATCCGCCCTCGGGCCTTGCCCTGATGTGGCTTCAGCCGCTGGATGCCGCCTTGTCAGGGATCTGGCGAAGATTGTGAACGGCTGGATGTCGCATCTGTCTCACTAGCTCGCGCCCCTATTCCTCCACGTACCTGATGACGTGGGGGAAGAGGGGTGCGAGTGGAGGCTCTTCCCTGCTTCGGCTTTCGTCCCGGCTCCTTTGGCCGAGGTGGAGCTCTCAGCCGAGATGGGCACATGGGGTAGCCGAGCTCAGCGCTAGCGGTCCGGGGCTTCTTGACTTCGGCTGAGGCCTCTGCCCCAGTAGCCGGGGTGAGTCTGGTGCCACGTGGATGGCGCGCGGATGGCACATGAGAATGCTTAGTCTCATCTAGTGGCTGTGATTAGCGTAATCCTTTAATTCTGGAAATCTCCCCACACAATTGCCCCCTAGCTTTTGACCTCTTAAGCGTCCTAGCCTTTAGTGGTCGGAAGCTAGAAAACTCGTCTGGGGATGCGGCGATCATTGCCTGGTGTCGTTTCAACTTTTCTGAAGCAGTAAATGCTCTGCCCTATCTGTCCTGGGAAGCGAGTCGACGGCTACACGCGTAGCCTCTTCACTGATTGCGCTGTCTTATTGATGGAATGGGCACGGATCGCGAAATCCGTCCTTTCGAATTTCGAAAGTAGCGCGCGCCGAGGGTTCCCTTTCCATAATATGGTTGTCTTCTTCCTTTCTTGTTTCTGATTTCTTTTCGCCTTCGCCTTCATCTTTGATTTCTGCTCTGCTGCTCGAGATCTTTCTAGCGAGGACGACCATAGGACGTGCTCGGATCTGATCTTGAGTTGCCCCTTTGTCTCTGTAAGTTGCTTCGTGCCTCTGTCTAGCTTTTCTTTGGGGTTTCGCGACTTTTAGGGTTTAGCTTTTGCTGTCACCCCTTTTTTAGACATGGGCACCCCTAGGTTCGATTTAGATACTGAAGAGGGCATAGCCAAATTTAGGGCTGCTTACAATATTCCGGAGGCAGTCCTCCTCAAGCCGGCGGACTCCGTCGACTATGCGACGATGCGCTGGTCCTGCGGCTGGATGCCGTTCCCTCTGATCTCCGTGATCGAGGGCGGGGTCAGATTTCCCCTACACCCCTTACTTAGGGCTTGCCTCAGTACCTGGTCCCTTACCCCGTGCCAGCTGATGCCCAATGGCTATAAGGTCATCATGGGCACGGCGAAGCTGAATGAGATTCTGGGGACCGACCTAGGTGTCCACGATATCGAGGATACCTACGATATCTGCAAGGCTGGGGAAGGGAAATACTATCTCCGGGTGAAGCCGCAGCGAAGAGGCTTCGTCCTGGCCTTGGAAGATTCGAGTAAGAATGCCGAAGAAGCTTTCTTCTGTGTGTCGGGGGACTGGGAGTTCGGCGCTGGCGAAAGCAGGAGGCTAACGGTCCCACGTCGCCCCGGGACAGTCCCAAGTAAACACCGCTTCTTTTCTCTTACTCGCTTTGCTTGATTTTGATGATGCCGAGCTGACACTCTTATTGTCTGTTGTGCAGAGGCAGGCGTGAGGCGACGCCGAGCTGCGAGTGAAGGCTGGAGGAGGAACGCCGACGACATCAACAAGGTTGAGAGATACAAGGGGCACGAGACCAGGTCGGCTTGGAAGCTGCTCGGGTATACGCCGAGGTACCGTGGTCACTACCAGAGGACCGGAGTAGCCGAGGTGGACGAGGCGCACCCTGACCGTCCTACCGTCTCCGTTGCCGTGCCTGCCGGGATCCCTTTGACCGATCCTGCTGCGAGCCGAGCTGCGTCTCGTGCCGAGGTGTCCACTTCTAGTTCGGAGCCACCGAACTTGACGCAGATAGTGGACGCTTATTCTTCCGATCGAGAAGAAGGCATGGAGGGGAGCTCAAGGGAGCCAGTTGTTAAGGACCTGGCGGCCAAGTTCAGGCTGAGGTCATCATCTTCTGGGGCGCCATCATCTGCCAGTACCCGCGCAGCTTCGGGCTCGGGGGGTGCTGGCGACACTTCTGCTTCTGCTCCTGCTCCAGCTCCAGCTCCGAGCGAGAGAGTGCGGCGACGCTCTCCGGAGCGCTCGAAGGAGGGGTCCCCGCCCAGGAAGAAGTCCAAGGCGGGGGGAAAGGACTCGGGGGCTGAACAGCCTCCGAAGGGCAAAACCCCTGCGCGGGCCCCCGGAGTCAAGGCTCCAACCGAACAGCGTGCACCAGCTGAGAAGAGTGTGCCGGCCAGCAAGTCGACTGGCGGGACGACCCGCGAGCTCACCATCTCGGCGGGGCAAGGGTCTGGATCGGCCTCCGGACCCCGAACTGCCCCAGCGCCATGGAGACCGAGGATGGAAACGCAATCCGGTAAGCCTCTGAACGTCGAGGATCGGCTGATGGGGAAGGCCGACGTCATCGGAGCTCTCGCCAAGGTCTGCGCTCTGCCGCGGGACATGGAGACGCACGAGAGGTTCGACAACGAGAGCCTGATGGTCTCGGCGATCCAGGCTAATCTTCTGGTAAGTGTTTTCAGCATTTTTCTTCAAGTAATTCAGCTTGACTGCCCCGGTCTGACCCACTTTTCTCATTTACAGAACGTGCAGAGGCTCCTGACCGTGGTGGGAAGGAGCGACAGGAACGCTGCGAGAGTCACTCAGCTAGAGTCCGAGAGGGACAAGCTGAAGAAGGAGCTGGAAGAGCTGCGGAAGGGAATCGAGGGGCTGAAGAAGGCTAGCGTCGAAGAGTCTGCTCGGCTGGCGTCGGCTCTGGCTGACGTTGCCGAACTCCACGTCGAGAGCTAATCATCTGAAAGGTGAAGTCTGGGCGAGGAACAAGAGGACCGCCGAGCTAGAGTCGGAGCTGGCCAGATTAAAGGCTGAATCGGCGGCCGAGGGGACGAGGCTGCGCGGGGAAGTGCTGGCCGGGGCGCGCTGAAAGAGAGAAGCTGAAGACGGCGAACGCCGAGCTGGAAAAGGAGAAGGCCTCCCTTCTGTCCGAGGCCCAGTCTGCTTTCCAAAAGGGGTGGACCACGCCACAGAGCTTTATGAGAAGCAGGTGGAGGAGATCACCTCCATTCTATTCGAAGAAGGATGCCTGGCCGCACTGAGACGTGCGGGGGTCCCTGAAGACCACCCCTGTCTATCGGGACCTGCCGAAGTATTCGGACCCCGCTCCTGAGCCGAGCTCCGCTCCTGCAGCTGAAAGTGCCCCTGTCGAAGCTCCTGCAGTCGTTCCTGCTCCAGACGACGCTCCAGCTGCCCCGGCCCCGAGCGATGCCCTGGTCGCCAGTGACGCTTCGGCCGTGCCTCAAGGTGAGGCCTCTTCTGCCCCTGCTTCGGCTGAGGTACCGGTTGAAGCCCCTTCTGCCAGCGATGCTCTAAGCAAGGTCACGGTTTCGGCCGAAGCCACTGGTCCAGCAGATATAGTGATCGACCCTGGTGGAGTCGCCGAAACCACAGTAGCCTTGCTCCTTTTTCTTCCCTTGGCCTTTCATATGTAATACTTTTTCTTTCAGCCTTGTAATACTCTCTGTTATTAATGAAAGACGGGCTTCTTTACTTGTGCATTTTTCTCTGTATTTTTCTCTCTTTGCTTCTGGATTGTGATATTGAATGGTATTGAATGCCTTTACTGTGACGCGTGACCCTCGAGGGAGAGAGAGTCAAACGGTCTTCATAACTGTTTGTGCCGATTCTCCGTATTCTGAGACCATAAATAGCAATAAGCACGGTGATACGGCCGATGAGGGAAACGGGCGGACGTCTCCACGTGGCGCCATAGGAATCGCTGGTCAACAGACAGGAAGGCGTGCGTCCTATGTAATGCGTGGGAGACTTCGCCTCTTAACTTCCTTCGGAGATTGAGCCCTTCTTCTTCCTCTAAATAGAGATGGTAGGCTCGCCATGGGAGAAGAAAATAAACGGAATTAGGATAGTTTAATTCACACAGTTGTAGGAGCCATGTCCAGCGGACGTTTTGGAACCTTTGATCCGGGGGGGAACCCCTGTGCCTGTGGACGTCCATCTCCGAGGGGGGAAGCCCGTCGTGGTCTGCGCGCTCTCTGAAGGAATTCCCCGTGGACCACGCGCTCTCTGAACGCGGGTTCATGGCCGATCGTCCCTGGTCCGGTTGCAGGGGAATCTTCTGCAACTGGTGGATGGTCGGGCCCTCTGCGTCTGGCACGATCTTGCGCGACCGCCGGACGTGGGGTGGGATTGAGGCTCCGCTGGACCTGGGGGTTCTTCAAACTTCGGTTGGTCTTACTGACCGGAGGGTGTTGAAGAGCTCAGCGAGGTCCAGGGCCTCCGAACTGGAGGGGCTCTGCATCGCTTTGGTCTGACCAACCAAAGTGTATTGTAGAGCTCGGTGAAATTCAGGATCCCTCAGAACCTCCAAGCAACGAACCGGCGTCTTCGAGCCTGCAGCCTGAAGAGTCGGTGAAGATCAGAGTCTCCCAGCTTTCACTTTATTTTCTGTTTTTAGAGGACTACGATCCTACTTTCTGTATTTTCTTTTTGTTCTGCAACTCTTGTAATGAAGCAGTTACAATGAATAAAAAGGAAGAATTTTGCGATCACTTGAATTGTGTGCAGTGCTTTTTGTCTTCTTTTTTACTTTCCTTGCACTGTCTTGGAATATTTGTGTTTTTGTGCTGCCTTTTTGTGCTTCAGTGCTTGCACAGTTCTTTCTTCTTTAACAACTGACCTTGGCCGAGACGAACTGCCTTGCGCCGAGGTGGATTCATAATTCCGCTGGTCTCGGCTATGTGAGCATGAGTTCGGCAATGGTCTTTGAGGGGTGTATAAACCCGGACTCTAGGAATTTGGCCGAGTGTTCGAACTCGGGGCCTTTTCCAGGGCGGTAGACCCTTGAGTGGGATAAAACCCGGACTTTAGGAATTCGGCCGAGGTGTTCGAACTCGAGGCCTTCTTCCAGGGCGGTAGACCCTTGGAGTGGGTGTTCGAACCCGAACTTTAGGATCGGCCGAGTGTTCGAACTCGAGGCCTTTTCCAGGGCTGTGAACCCTTGGAGTGGGGTAAATCCCGGACTTTAGGAATCGGCCGAGTGTTCGAACTCTAGGCCTTTTCCAGGGCTGTGAACCCTTGGAGTGGGGTAAAACCCGGACTTTAGGAATCGGCCGAGTGTTCGAACTCGAGGCCTTCTTCCAGGGCGGTAGACCCTTGGAGTGGGTGTTCGAACCCGGACTTAAGGAATCGGCCGAGTGTTCGAACTCAAGGCCTTTTCCAGGGCTATGAACCCTTGGAGTGGGGTAAAACCCGGACTTTAGGAATCGGCCGAGTGTTTGAACTCGAGGCCTTTTCTAGGACTGTGGACGCAGAGCTGCCGGAGTCAGTCAAAGAGAGATGACAGATTGATGACAGGGCGAAAGCTGTTTTCATTGATTCTGAGATTCATTACATCTTTAGAAATAGAACTTCTTTAAGTGGGATGCATTCCACGGTCTCGGCAGTGGCTTGCCTTCTAAGTCTTCGAGCTTGTAGGCTGATTTTCCTGCCAGTGAGACCACCCTGAACGGGCCATGCCAGTTCGGAGCCAGCTTCCCTTCGTTTGGTTCTTTGTCAGCTGGCAGGGTCTTCTTTAAAACCAGCTCTCCCACGGAAAATCTTCTTTCTCTGACATTTTGATTGTATGCCCTGGCTAACCGCTGCTGATAGTCGGTCAGTCGCAGGGCTGCTGCTTCTCGGCGTTCGTCTGCCAGCTCCAACTCCATTGCCAGGTTCGTCTCATTTCGGCCTTGGTCGACCAGCTCTGTCCTCAGGGTAGGAAGGCCGATTTCTAAAGGAATGACCGCCTCCATCCCGTAGGCCAGAGAGAAAGGTGTTGCTGAGGTGGACCTCCTTGGAGTTGTTCTGTATACCCATAGCACACTCGGAAGCTCCTCTGTCCATCTTCCCTTTGCCTTGTCCAGTCGCTTCTTCAGGCCGTCCAGGATTACTTTGTTAGAGATTTCTGCCCGGCCATTACTCTGCGGATATGACGGAGTGGAGTAATGGTTTCTGATGCCGTGTTCTTGGCAGAAGTCTTTAAAGGGTTTGGAGTCGAACTAGGTCCCATTGTCCGAAATCAGGGTCCTGGGGATGCCGAACCTCGTTAGGATGTTTTTCCAAACGAAGTTCCTGGAGTCCCTGTCCGTGATTGAGGACAATGGTTCAGCTTCTATCCATTTCGTGAAGTAGTCTGTAGCGACTATCAGCCATCTCTTGTTCCCTGGAGCTCGGTGAAGAGGCCCCACAATGTCCAGGCCCCACTGAGCGAATGGCCATGGACTAGAGAGGGGACTTAAATCTTGCGCTGGCTGATGGAGAGAGTGGGGAGAACTTCTGGCACTTCTCGCATTTCCTGGCGTAAACCTGCGCATCCTTCTGCATGTAGGGCCACCAGTAACCCTGGCTTCTTGCTCTGTAGGCCAGTGATCGACCTCCTATGTGACTGCTGCAGATTCCTTCATGGATCTCATACAGGAAGTCGTCCACTTTGCTCGGGTGAACGCATTGAAGGTATGGACCTGTGAAGGATTTCCTGTAGAGTTTGCCTTCGGGAGAGAGCCAGAATCGAGCTGCCTTGAGTCTGATCCTGTGGGCTTCAGTCTTGTCCTCAGGGAGCTGGTCGTCCTTTAAGTAAGCGATGATTGGATCTATCCAGCTTGGGCCGAGGTCAGCACAGAGGACAAGCCGAGATGAATGAAGTTCTAAGCTTGACCTTGATACTGACCCAACGTCGATGGTCCTTTTCTTCCATGCTTCGACGGCGGAGGCCAGGTTCGCAGGCGCATCTGCGTGCGTGTTGGTATCTCGGGATATTTGCCTGACCTCGGCTTTCTGAAAATGAGACAGCAGTTTTTTCGCAAGGGCTAAGTAGGCCGCCATCCTTGAAAGTCCGGGGGAGTCCAAGATCCTAACCCTAGAGGGGGGGTGAATAGGGTGAGCTACTAATAGTGACTAACTATGACCAATTTTAATTTTCTATAAACTAACTAGTCACTAGTGATGATAACAAGCACAATGCGGAAGCTAAATACATACAATCATCACAAGAGCATGCACCACAACACAATATTTATAGTGGTTCGGCCAACGTGCCTACATCCACTACCGGCTTGTGCTCTCACACCCCACCGGATTTCCACTAATATGCTTTTCCAATAGGCTAAGCAATAACCTCTTACAAGATGCTTTCCAAGGCTTAGCAATAACCTCTTACAAGATGCTTTCCAAGGCTTAGCAATAACCTCTACAATGTATGCTTTCCAAGGCTTAGCAATAACCTTACAATGATGTTTTTCTAGGCTAAACAACAACCCTTACACTATGCTTTTATATGGCTAAGCAATAACCTTACAAAGAAATGATTTCTCAAAGAAAGTGTCTTCCAAAGAACACTCTAAGAGATTACAATTAAAGCACAATTACAATGCCTCTTTAATAGGCTAATTTGAAAGTGAAAACTAAACTCACACAACACACTAATGAGTGCAAAGATGTATGCTAATGAGGTGTGTGTGTGACAACTTCAATCAAGTCTAAAAAGTAAAGTCCAATGAATATATGCTCAAAGCAATTCAAAGATTAAAGCACATAGAAAGAATTGATTGAAGTTTAAATGCAAATCACATGAACAAATACTAACTTGTTGATGATTTAAAACATAAAGGCTCACAAGTTGTATGAAATTAATTTGGCTTAAACATGTGATGCATTTGTAGTGTTGTTTTCAAAAACAAGATTTAACAAAGGTTTTAAAAAGATTGAAAACAACAATGATGATTCAAACAAGTTAAATTAACATGTTATAAAGAAATCAAAGTTTTAACCATAACATGTTTAACAAAGTTTAAAACTAAACTAAGTTTGAATCAAAGAAAAGAATTCATTACAACTTAATATCAAAGATTGAATGGAAGTAATGAATTCATTTCATCATAGTTATCATGCTAAAAACATTTACCAAAGATTTAAAACCAAGCATGAAACATATGATTTAATTAAGCAAAGCTTACTTGGAGATTTAACTTCATGATCCAAGCTTTAGCTTCCTTAATGACCTTCTTAATCCCCTTGGTTCATCCCCTTTATCTTCTCTTCAAACACCTCCAAGAAGGCTCCAAGTTTCCTCAAAAGTTCCACACTTTTTCTCATGGGATGAACCCCTTTTTATACTCAAAAGTTGAGTTCTGCGAGTGCCCGGTCGACCCCATAAAAGCCCCGGTCGACCTGGCCTCCAACGGTCATAAAACTGACCGTTTGAAAAAAAGAGCCGTTGGCTCTTTCTCGGTCGACCCGCAGTGGGCTCGGTCGACCGGCCATGGGCTCGGTCGACCGGCCACACTGCAGGTCGACCGGGTCCCCTGGACCAATTCCCCCAAAAATGCATATTTTGCATATTTTAAAGTATTTTTCTTTGGGGACTTTTTTGGGCCAATAAATCAAGCTTGGAATCATGTTTTAAATCATTCTAAGCGGCTTAAAAACATGAAACATAAAAAGCCAAAAATCATTTGAAACTTTAAATCATTGGCTAGCTTGATTTGTAAAAATCCTTTTCAAATAAAATGCATCCAAGATGAAAACCAAAACATGCCTGAAACATAGGATTTACAAGAATTAAAACCATGCATGTGTAAAACAAGATTTCAAGATTTTCTAAATCAATGCATGTGTGTGAATTCAAATGATGAATAAAATGAATGATGCATCCATCAAATTGCAATAAACAAAAACCTAACAATCTCCCCCTTTGCAATTTGATGGCAAACCTTCAATATGTTGGCAAACCTTGCTCAACACTAAGACTTCACACACAGTCTTCAGCTCCTGCTTGGCTGGACAATTCTTGAAATCTCTTTGGATGCTTCTTCATTTAGCTTGGGCTCTAGCTTCATTCTTCATTCTTCTTGATGCTTGGAGCTTGATCATCCTTCAAGCTTTCATTTCATCTTCCTTTCTTTGGCCAAGCAACTTCTTTAGCTCCCAAGCTTACTTTCTTTTATCTTCTCTCCCCCTTAGACCAAGCACTCTCTCTCCTTGGTCTTTCTCTCCCTTTGCCATTGAATGCTCTCTCCCCCTTTGATCTTTCTCCCTTTTTGGGTAGCTAGAGCATTTTCTCCCCCTTAATCCTTTCTCCCCCTTTGCCATTAAATTGCAAAGGTAGCAATTGAAGAAAGGTACCTACACACATGAAACAAGGAAAATACCTTTAGTAGCACCTGTTAACAAATGAAATCGAAAATGAAATACTTAACAGGTTAATCTTAAGGAAATTGAAGAGCAAGGTCAAAAGGTTAATCTATCATGGATACCAATTGAAATAAGAACCATATCAATTGAGATTTAAGAGTATGACTTATTAGCTCAATCACTCTAAAATGGACTTAAGGAATGTAACTAGAAGGATTAATCCAAGTTAGAGCTATCCATGATGATAAGGGGTTTACTAAACATAGCATCAAATAATATAACTATGAAAATCATATGCTATGTAAATTTTGAAATCATTTCACTCAATCATAAAATATGACTATCAAGTGTAAGATGAGTGAAATGAAATTCAAACCATGATGCCTACCTCAATCATTAACCAACCAAGATTATTAACACATAAACATGGTGGTCACGAGATTTAACCAAATAAGCAAGAGAGGTGGCAAACATGACCATTTATGAAGCTAATGGAATGTGACATGGAACAAAGACATATTACTATCAAGTTTAATCCAATGTGCACAAGGTTTATCACAAATATATAACATCAATTGGAAGTTATACTAATTGAAAATGATATCATTTGATTACCAATTGAATATGGAACATGTTTGAGAGCAAGCATGTGACAAACACAAGATTCCATCAAGCAACATAAATGAATATTCATCACTTTAATGATATAACTATTGAGCATAGTGATGAACATGAGAAATTGCATTTTGAAAATATATGACTTATAAGAATATGCAATTTCCAAAGTGTCAACCATATGAATACAACATCTAAGAAATCCATCATTCAAGAGATATAACTATGTAATTCAAGAAATGAATTTCAAAGAGGTTCATATGATCAAACACTACTATGAGGTTGAAACATGTATAAGTATGACAAATACACATGAATCAAACATCATAACCATCCATTTCACAAAAATGACTAGCAAGCATAAAGGATGGATTTGGGTTCTAGTATGGTTACAAAAAAAAATAATTAAAGAACACAACCATACATGGAACAAATAAAACATTTGCATAAAGAATGTAACTAAAAGAGCAAACATGCAAATAGTCTATCACAACATTCATTTCCATTAAAGGATGACATAAGCAAAAGCATAAGGAAATGAAAACATGGAACATGCTTTGATGAATACAACAAAAAGTTTTAAAGCATTTCCATTCATGCAATCTTCAAATCATAAACAAAATCTATATGAAAATAAAGAAAGCACCTTATCAAACATCAAATTGTATTCTAAGCAATATCACTACCAAGAATCATACAATTTGATTTAAAAACCATTCAACTTGCATTTTAAAAGATATAACTTAATTGGAAAACATACAAGTTGATCTTTTCAAAGTAATTTTCCATGTGAAAGTATAACTTAAAAATTCATGGAAAAATTAAATTGATTTAAGTCATTTGTTTTTCAAAATAATCTAACTAAGACATACAAACAAATGATATTGCAACATCAATTGATTATGAAAGATCTAGCTATGAAAGCTTTGAACCCATAATCAATTGAACATGTAGAAATGCAAACAAGATGTGACTATAAAAAGCAAATCTAACATGTGAGAAATACAATCAAATGATTTTGAAAACCATGATATGTGACTTAGGGAAGTACATGAAGACAAAATCAAATGATCATAAAGAAACAAATGCATTTTAAAAAATGTAACTAAGAAAGAACATAAAATGCAAATGCAATCATGACCAACAAAAAGATTTAACTATTAAGGTTAGGTTGGTCAATGAGGTCCAAGGCCCTAAGGTTTGTCTATTTGTCTAACTTTGGGAATCCACCTAAGGTCTTGGGATGGATGAACTTTGAGGTCTAACTTAAACTTCTCACCAACTCTAGGAGATTTAACTTGATAAATTATTAACTTAGACTTATCACCATGAGATATAGATTTAACTAAGTTTAGCTTAGATTGGTGATTAGTCTTTTGGTGAGTTTGCTTCTTTGGGGTTTGAACCATTTTTCTTTTCTTCTTATCTCCTCCCTTTAATTGACTTTTGAATTTTAAATTTAACTTTGCAACTTTATTCAAAAGTTCTTTCATTTGAGATATGGGAGGTAGGTTGAGAACCTTTTTATTTATAGATTCTTTTAAACTTGATTTAACTTGTTTAATCTTTTTAGAATCTATTTTAGGAGACTCCTTCTTAATTGATTTTACTTGTTTAAGCTTCATGGAGTTCTCCTTGGTTTTTGGTGTCTTATCCATCATAGAATTTGATTTACCTTTCTTTGGTTCAAATATGGATTTAGACACATTGCTTCTTCTTTGTTTGCACTCAAACCTAAAGTGTCCTTCAATGCCACAATAATTACATTTAGACATGGGCAAAGAAGTGTGAGTGCTAGAGAATGAGGACTCACCTTTCACAAAAGTGTTGGTGAATTTAGGGTCATATGAGGTATTCCTATCAAATCCAAGACCCGTCCTATCTCCTTTTGATTTACCCAATTTAAATAACTTTTCCAATCTTTCTTTACTTTGGGTAAATTTGCACTCATACTTTTGTTTGTAGGTTTCAAGTTGAGTGACTTGGTTTTTAAGGGTTGAATTTTCATTTTTAACTTTTGTTAGTTCATGTTCAATTCCCTTAAATTTGTTTAGCTCTTCATGGGCAAGTTTTAATTCAAATTTAACTTCATTAAACACATTTGATCCAAGTTCTAGAGTATTTATCTTATTTTGAGCATTAGATAAATTTTCCTTAGAGATATTCAACTTGGATTCTAGGTTGTTAATGTTTTCATCTTGCCTTTTTAATTGATCTCTTAGTCTTGAATTTTCCTTATTAAGATTATCATAATCTATCTTTGATTCTCTTAGATCATCTTTAATATTAGATAGATTATGCAAAGAGATCATAAACTTAGAGTCTACACAATTTATTAATTCTTCTTTCTCTCTAAGTTCATCTTTTGAAGAAACTAATTGTTTGTTTAGACTTTTAGATTTTTCTTCTAATCTTTTATTCTTTTTAACAAGCTCTAAGGCAAATGTACATAATTCATCATAGGCTTGTTGAATGTCATCTTCATTTTCATTAATTTCTTCTTCTTTTAATTTAAGCTTAGATTCAAGTTGAGATACTTTAAATTCAATGTTTGAATCTCCAATAGATGGAAGAAGAGGGGATCTAGAAGAATCTACAAAGTCTAGCATAGTGGAATCCATTCTAATGATTTTCATAGAAAAACACTACTAGGGTTCTAACTTAAGGATCTAGATAGAGAGGATCAACTCCGGGTGTTTAAGCCCTAAATGGAGTAACCTTGCTTTGATACCAATTGAAAGTCCGGAGGATCCAAGATCCTAACCCTAGAGGGGGGGTGAATAGGGTGAGCTACTAATAGTGACTAACTATGACCAATTTTAATTTTCTATAAACTAACTAGTCACTAGTGATGATAACAAGCACAATGCGGAAGCTAAATACATACAATCATCACAAGAGCATGCACCACAACACAATATTTATAGTGGTTCGGCCAACGTGCCTACATCCACTACCGGCTTGTGCTCTCACACCCCACCGGATTTCCACTAATATGCTTTTCCAATAGGCTAAGCAATAACCTCTTACAAGATGCTTTCCAAGGCTTAGCAATAACCTCTTACAAGATGCTTTCCAAGGCTTAGCAATAACCTCTACAATGTATGCTTTCCAAGGCTTAGCAATAACCTTACAATGATGTTTTTCTAGGCTAAACAACAACCCTTACACTATGCTTTTATATGGCTAAGCAATAACCTTACAAAGAAATGATTTCTCAAAGAAAGTGTCTTCCAAAGAACACTCTAAGAGATTACAATTAAAGCACAATTACAATGCCTCTTTAATAGGCTAATTTGAAAGTGAAAACTAAACTCACACAACACACTAATGAGTGCAAAGATGTATGCTAATGAGGTGTGTGTGTGACAACTTCAATCAAGTCTAAAAAGTAAAGTCCAATGAATATATGCTCAAAGCAATTCAAAGATTAAAGCACATAGAAAGAATTGATTGAAGTTTAAATGCAAATCACATGAACAAATACTAACTTGTTGATGATTTAAAACATAAAGGCTCACAAGTTGTATGAAATTAATTTGGCTTAAACATGTGATGCATTTGTAGTGTTGTTTTCAAAAACAAGATTTAACAAAGGTTTTAAAAAGATTGAAAACAACAATGATGATTCAAACAAGTTAAATTAACATGTTATAAAGAAATCAAAGTTTTAACCATAACATGTTTAACAAAGTTTAAAACTAAACTAAGTTTGAATCAAAGAAAAGAATTCATTACAACTTAATATCAAAGATTGAATGGAAGTAATGAATTCATTTCATCATAGTTATCATGCTAAAAACATTTACCAAAGATTTAAAACCAAGCATGAAACATATGATTTAATTAAGCAAAGCTTACTTGGAGATTTAACTTCATGATCCAAGCTTTAGCTTCCTTAATGACCTTCTTAATCCCCTTGGTTCATCCCCTTTATCTTCTCTTCAAACACCTCCAAGAAGGCTCCAAGTTTCCTCAAAAGTTCCACACTTTTTCTCATGGGATGAACCCCTTTTTATACTCAAAAGTTGAGTTCTGCGAGTGCCCGGTCGACCCCATAAAAGCCCCGGTCGACCTGGCCTCCAACGGTCATAAAACTGACCGTTTGAAAAAAAGAGCCGTTGGCTCTTTCCCGGTCGACCCGCAGTGGGCTCGGTCGACCGGCCATGGGCTCGGTCGACCGGCCACACTGCAGGTCGACCGGGTCCCCTGGACCAATTCCCCCAAAAATGCATATTTTAAAGTATTTTTCTTTGGGGATCTTTTTTGGGCCAATAAATCAAGCTTGGAATCATGTTTTAAATCATTCTAAGCGGCTTAAAAACATGAAACATAAAAAGCCAAAAATCATTTGAAACTTTAAATCATTGGCTAGCTTGATTTGTAAAAATCCTTTTCAAATAAAATGCATCCAAGATGAAAACCAAAACATGCCTGAAACATAGGATTTACAAGAATTAAAACCATGCATGTGTAAAACAAGATTTCAAGATTTTCTAAATCAATGCATGTGTGTGAATTCAAATGATGAATAAAATGAATGATGCATCCATCAAATTGCAATAAACAAAAACCTAACAATCCTGTCGTCCCTGGCTTGGTAGTCTCCAGCGAGCTGGCTAGTTACCAGTTGAGAGTCGCTGAAGATCACCAGGTGCTGGGCTCCGAGGATTTGGGCGCTGTTCAACCCTGCTATCAGTGCTTCATACTCTGCCTCATTGTTCGTTGCTTTGAACTCCAGGGTGAAAGCCTGCTCTATGACCAGACCTTCTTGTTGACACCAAAAATGTCACTTTGCCTTTCCAAGATCCAAAGAGCCACATGAAGTCGCAACCTGCCATAAATAGGCAATGCTGCTTCCAAAAATAAAATCTTGTCAGAATCAAACAAAAACTGCAAGATTCTTCCAGACAGCCAAAAGAGGAGTACACAAGAAGTTTCAAGCCATTTCAAGATCATTTGGCCTAACTTCGCTTCTCCGACAGCCAAATCAAGCCTCTCGGCGGTAAAGCTCTCCGGGACCATGATTTCCAAGACAGAACCTATGGATCATCTTAAAATGACTCCAATAGGTTCCCTGTCAAATTTCAAGTCAATCGGACATCGGTTGACCGCACATCAAACCGCGACATCTTCATCGCGACAAAAAGCAAGTCTGCAGGTGATAGGACCCCAAACGGCTTCGAAACTCAAACAAAAGCCTATGGTTGGTCTTATTTATTGCTCAGGAGGCTTCACACCAAATTTCAGGTCATTCCGACATCGTTTGACCCAGTTTCAGCTTTTGACAGAAAATCGGCAGCTCTGCGCGACAAAGTCTTCGGCTTTCTCAGGAAATTGGAAACTTTGCAAAATAAAATGCAAGGATTCTCATCAGGTTTCCTACAAAGAAATCAGGCCAATAAATGATCAAAATGTCAAAGAAAAGTACAGAAGAAAAAAGAATCAGAAAAAAGCAAAAACGGACGCAAAACGGGACCAGAAAGGGGGAAAACCCCCCCAGGGTCGCAGACCCCTGCGACCCTGGGCCAGGGTCGCCGGCGACCATGGACCCCGGGGTCGCCGGGAAAGCCCCGGAAACCCCGGTTTTCGCCGTTTTTTTCGCGATTCGAGAAGCCCAGCCTCTGGTACTTTCCAAAATTCATGCTTTTGAGACACCAAGTCCTCTGACATCCGTCCAAAACACGGGTAAATCATCAAGAGTATCGAAGACAGTATTGATCGCCACCCGGTCAACCAAAAAAAAGTGTGCTTTCCACCCGACCGATCGAGAAATCGACAGGACAGATGGCACCGACCCGCTGTTGGCAACAAACACCTGAAATTACATGGTCATCTGATGTCGATCTACATGAAGATCCATCGATGATCATCGACAGAAGAATTCCAAAAGACATGGCACGGCCCGCGACTCTTCAGCTGCTCGGCGACCACTTAATGCGATTAATTGACTAGCTTTATTACAGTCATTAATCCATTTCTTTGGACGGCCCAATCAGAAGCAAGCATTTGGGAGTTACAAGTCAAGAGATTCATGGCATTTAACCCATGAAACTCCTCCCATCATGGCGATTAAAGGCGATTAAATGCCCTCAATCTCCTCCGGCCAATCAGAAGCCAAGAAAAAGGAGTTACAAAATAAACAATTCAATTTTGTAACTCCTCCCATTATGCGGCTTAATGACATTAAAAGCCCATAAACTCTCCTAAATGGCTACCAAGAGCCTATAAATAGAGGAGCACTCCAAAGGAATCCAGATCGGAAAAAACACACAACAAACATCAGACAGCAGTCAGAAATTCAGAGAAAAGAAAAAGAGAGAAAACTCTGCGGAAGTTCTACACCGGCCACCGCAACAAGGTGATAAAAGTCCCTTGGGGGGTACCCCCCCCAAGGTCCTTGCCTTCTCCTCCTGCCTCCAATGGCTTAGATATGGCTTTTCAGCCCGTCTACTCGGTTTTTTTATTGGACATAGGACCTTCCTTTGGTCTTTGTCTTCTAAAAACCCGAGGTTATAGCCAAGCCAAGCGAATCAAATAGCATCCTCTGTTCTCATCTGCATGGATGATGGCGAAGCCCACATATGGCTTGCGACCGTCAATCTAAACGAGTCCTCCACAATCTCCTGAGAAGTTAGATCCTCCTTTTCTTGCTTTTCATTGTAGTTTGTATTTTTTTAAAAGAGACAAAAATCACAATTCTTGTCTTTCATTGTTGATAAGGATTGTAAATCGGCTATAAACGCCAAAATCGGCTATAAACGCCAAAAATCGGCTATAAACGCCAAAATCGGCTATAAATGCCAAAAAAATCGCCTTTCACGGCAAATCAAGAAAATGTCTCTTTTCTTAAATATATGTGCAATGGAAAACTTGAAAGAAGTTGATTTCCTTTTTACTTGCGAAGGTTGATCTCCGGATCACCACTTGCAATTCCAAGTAAAATAGAAAATCTGGCACACCCACAAAAAAAGAAATGTTGATGCACGCCCCTTGCCCCCCGGTTACGAAAGGGTCGGACCCGACGGACTCCCACGTCCGCCGACCTCGGTAGGAACCAAGCAGGAGCGCGGTCCATCAAGCTGGCACACCCGGTGGGACTCGTTTATTTGAGAACACGATGCTAGAAATGAAATATTTGCATATCATATATTTTGCTCTATGCTTATATTTCTTTTCTCGATTCCTTGGCTACTTTATAATTGGTGGCCTATGTTGAATTCTGCAAAAAAAATGAGATGAGATTTTTTGTTTGGAAATTTCTAATTCTTTGAATTTATTTCCATTCTTTCTCTTTTCAAAAAAAAAAATTTTTAAAAAAAAAAAAAACAAAAAAATCAGATTTGTCATTTTTGGATTCAAAATTGAGAAACCTTGATCCGTTCCTATCGTTCATCGCGCTTGCAGAAATGTTGAGCCTGTTCGACTAAGGTTTTGGGCCATGGTTTCTCTTCGATGAGTTCATTAAAAAATAAAAAAAAAATATATATATATAAAAAAAAAAAATTTTTAGATTTCTCAATTTGGATTCAAAATTGAGAAACCTTGATCTGTTCCTATCGTTCATCGCGCTTGCAGAAATGTTGAGCCTGTTCGACTAAGGTTTTGGGCCATGGTTTCTCTTCGATGAGTTCATCAAAAATAAAAAATATATATATATATATAAAAAATTTTTTTTTTTAGATTTCTCAATTTGGATTCAAAATTGAGAAACCTTGATCTGTTCCTATCGTTCATCGCGCTTGCAGAAATGTTGAGCCTGTTCGACTAAGGTTTTGGGCCATGGTTTCTCTTCGATGAATTCATAAAAATAAAAATAAAATAAAAATATATATAAAAAAAAAAGACATAGACCACTAAGGTTAAACCAACTGTGTTCTTTGATCATGGTTGATTCAAAGAAAAGCCTTGTCCAGAGTGTGGAGACAGCTTGACTGTTCTAGGCAAGGGTCCTCCAAACGGGTTCATTAAGTAATCCTACCCTTACCTGGGGGCAATTCTATCAATCAAGATTTCATAAGACCGGGTTAGGAGGCCTATGTGTACTCTCTCGTCTTTTAAATAAAAAAAAAATAAAAAAAAAATATAAAAATTTTAAAATAAAAAATAAAAAATAAAAAAAAATTTTCAAAAAAAAAATCTTAAAAAAAAAATAATAAAAAAAATTAAAAAAAAAAAAAAAAAAGATTTTTAAAAAAAAAAAAAAAAATCTTCAAAAAAAAAAAAAAAAAAAAAACTTCCGTCATTTTGGGTTTAGATTGGAGAAATCTTGGTCTTCTTCTTTCTGAGCACTGGCGCTCGCGGAAATCGCTGAGCCCGTGTTCAGATTGGAGTGCCTTTTGCTCTCTTTGATGAACCCGATATTGGCCTTTCAAAAAAAAACTCGTCATTTTTAGATTCAGATCCGAGAAATCATGGTTCATTTCTTTCTGAGCACTGGCGCTCGCGGAAATCGCTGAGCCCGTGTTCAGATTGGAATACCATCTGCTCTCTTTGATGAATCCAATCTTGACCTTTCAAAACAGAGAATCTCATCTCATAGATGCGGTCTCAAAACATTTGTGTCTAGCGGTACTAGTACGCCCTTTCAGGGTCTACTGTATTGCGACCGGCACATCTGTAACTCCAACTTTATATTCTTCTTACCTCGAGCAAGCTCTGCTTCTCGATAAGTCGAATTTAAGTTCACAATTGCTTCTAGCAGTCACTGGGATGCCCATTCCGGGCTTACCACACCTGCGATCAGAACAATTGTACCCTCTATGGCATTTTGCCTTCCTCATATTGTTTGGGTCATCTACCTCGAGCAATTTGAAAAGACGAAACCATAGAACTTCCCATTTATGATCATTATATTCTTGTGATTACTAATGGATGTGGTCTTGTTTCAGAAATTTTCGAAAAAACTAACAATGGCAGCTTCACTAACCATTACTTTCGACGAAAGCAAGCACCAACTCATGCTTCAACAGAAGCAAACCACGCGCACCTACAAGCGCCCCATCAGCTGCCGAAGTGTCAACTCCCTCGGCAACTCTGTGAACTCCGGGTCGACCTCGACTCCCCGGACTATCGTCTTCGGGACGCTGGGACCATTCCCACTTCCATGAGGAACAAGCTGCTCCCTCCAAGAAGCAGAAACTCGCCTCTCAACGTGTCACTACCGTGACACCAAAGGCGAGTACAAGAAGGCCTGAAGCCCGTGGCAGCCCCACGAAGCCTCAACCTGCAAACAACCAGGTCTACCCCAAGACTTGGTCCCCAAGACCTTCACCAAAACAAAGAAGGTCCCAAACATCCACTAAGCCAGCATTCCTGGCCCCACTCAAGGAGAACCAGTTCTATCCTCTTGCTTACATGAAAGAGGAGAGACCCATCTCCAACCCGACTTCAAAGTCAACCCAGCATGAGCCGGCTTGTTCCTACAAGCCCAAAATCAAGTCATGCATCACAAGGCCTCCACAAGCACCTGCTAAGGCCTACAAATCTGCAGTTCGACCCTTCATTTCTACAGGGGCCGAACTTCACAAATTCAAAGCTTCGCTGCAACAGGCGAAGGATAGGGTTCGCATCCTGTCCTTGCCCAGCTACAAAGAAGACAGACTCGGCTGCTGCGCCCGAGGGAGCACATCCTTCATTGTCAAAGCCCAGTCAGAGCTGACCGAAGCTCAAATTGCTCGTCGTATACGCCGCCGCGCGTCGTACCGACAAAAGAGACTAGAGAAGCAAAGGACCCAGCCTCCCACACTTCAAGTCTCTCCCAAATGGGTCGAAAAAGAAAGACCCAACCAAGTTGCTGCCGTCCATATGGTTGGAAAAACCAGAAGGCGCCAAAAATCAGCAACAAAAATCCATGTCCGACGTCCAATGACCCGCAGCGTCTCAAGGACAAGAAGACATTCAGAAGAATCCCCTGCTCCTTCAAGCAAAGGACAGCAGAGTGATCCTTCCTCAAGCTCCTCTTCAAAAAGAATGAGCCCCAGCTCAGTCACCAGGACAGTTTCTTCGTTCGAATCACGAAGGATGAATGTCTTGGCTACAAATTCTGAGCCACCACCCCACAATCCACCTCCAGAAGATGCGATCACCCGCATCCAGCAGTTGGAACAGGGCCAGCAGAGGATTGAAACTCTGATGGAAAGCCTTCTCCTCGCCTTCCAAAATCAGGCGAACAATGAACCTCCTCCGAATCATCAAGACGACGAGGTAAATAAAGAAGAAAATGAGTCACGCGCCCTTACCAAAAAGGACGTAGACGGTATCCTCGCCAAAGCAAAAGAAGAGGATATACTCAAGGAGCATGGGATCAAGCCACCATATCCCTTATGGATGGACTCGGTCCCGTTCCCCACCAAATTCAAGCATCCTACTCTCCAAACATATACGGGGAAAGGATCAGCCAGACAGCACGTCATCCACTTCAAGATCCTGACGGGAGCTATCGCGGATCAAGATGCACTCAAGATCCGCCTCTTTGCAAGTACCCTAAAAGGTACGGCCTTCGATTGGTACTCCACTCTGCCGGAGGACTCAATCCAAAATTGGGCCATGCTAGAGACACGCTTCCTGACTCACTTCAAAGGTGAGGATCACCCCGCTACTATGGCTCAGCTGTGCAGCCTAAAACAGGGGGAGAATGAATCAACATATGACTTCATTCACAAGTGGAAAGCAATGGCATACAAATGCTCTGATGTATTGCCACAAGCGTCGCTAGTCGACATCTGCCGAAACAACATGAGAGCCAGAATCCGCTCCATGATCATCGGCAACAAATCAAAAAACCTGGGAGAACTCCTAGAAGCTTCCATGGAAGCTGAAACGGTGATTAAAGACCTCAACAGTCAGAAATCATCAAGAAAAGAGCCAACCGCCATTGCAACCTCTAAACCAAAGAAGAAAGAAGGTCCTCAATGTGCAGACCAAGCCAGCTCCTCAGCCACCAAAGAAAGCTGAAAACAAAGCTGCTGGTAAGAGACCTGAACTCTCTGATGCCTTCAAAGAACGAGTAGAGAAGAAATACCCGTTTGATGAAGATGTTGATGAAATCTTCGGGGCTCTTGTGGCAAACGGCAAGCTCACCTTGCCTGAACCAAAAAGACCGGGTGATGTTGGCAAAACCAACGATCCTCGGTACTGTCCATACCACCAGATGATCTCGCATCCTCTCAATCAATGCTTCGTTGTGAGAGAGAAAATAAATGAGATGTGGAAAAACGGAGTCATCACCTTTGACAAAAACTATGGGTCTGCCTCCGTCAACATGGTGACATGTGGACAAACATCAAGATCACCGAAGAAGAAGATCACTACTTCCTTCAAGGTGATAAACTCAATCGAAGCGTCCGAAGAACTGGTTCCTTACCCGACACCAGACGGACAACCGATATGGGTACATCCCGATCTCCTGGAAGATGAAAATTGGGAGGTCGTGAAAATAAAGCCTACAGCTCGACAGCGAAGGCAGGCTAGGAAACATCTCCTCAAGCTCAAACGGCAAGAGAAGACCCAGCCAAAACTAGAGGTCAAAGAAAAGGCAGAGGCTTCCTCTACCGCTTCACTGGAGGTAACAAAAACATCCCTTCCAGAGACTTCAAAGGGGGTAAGGAAATTCACTCTCAGTGATTTCATGCCACCTCAATTCAGAGAAGCCATGCAGGAGACATCATACTCTTGCAATTCGGTAGTTGGATTCTCCATTGATGGATACGAGTCCAGCGACACCGATGATGGATTCGAACCCAACTACACAGATGAGTGGGAGGAGTCCCTTGAAACAGGAGAATATCTCTCCGATGAAGAATGGGTTCCTGAGTCTCATCTTATGCCAGTAATCTGGTATAACCCCCTACAGCCACAAGGATCCTGGTCTGATGATGAAGAAGACCAAGAGGCTGTACAAGAAAATGCTGCTGACCCAGCACCTCTCATCACTCCAGTGGAAATCAACAATGTTGAGCCACAAAGAGATGATGAAGAAGAAGATCCGGCTCCCATGCCTGATCTTGAAGAATATGCAAGGATCTTGCAGCGACTCGCTCTAGAACAAGAGCAAGAACGCGTCAACGAGCCTCCTCGCAATCCAGAGCCTGAAGTCCCTGAAGACCATCAGGTACATCCTCCCTTAACTCCTGAAAATGGAGAAAATTGCTGGATAGACGATCCTCTCACATCCGAGGATGAGTCTGACTCCGATCAGGCAACGTCTCCCGTCAGAGCTTCCTGTAATGTGATAATTCGGGATTATAGCTCTTCCGAAGCATCGTCTGATGAGAGCACTTACACTCCGGCGACGCCTAGCAATGTATCTTCTGGAGCCACCTCGTCTCACGTGACTTTCACTGAGATGACACCCTCTCAGGTTTCTTCTCCTGAGACTGTGACTTCAAAGTTCACACCCTTCCTGACTGAAGAATTCCCAGCTATTGATGCTTGGGACGATGAATTAGTCAACGAAGAAGAAAGATTGCTGGATGCTGTTCAGGACTTGTTCCCGGAAAATGCTCCATGCAACACAATCACTGAGGATGGTAACTCTGCTGCTGATGCATCCTCAGCAAATGAAAAACGACAGCCTCTTGATCCTGAAGACAATCTTCCAAACGAAGACCCTTCTCAAGAAGCTCTCGAAGTTGGTAGAGGCACCCGCTCTGGCCGGGACTACCACAAAAATTACAACCAATCTTCCTTTACATATGTAAATCCTTCGGGAAAAGATGTTGTAAGCGCCCCTAGTGGCAACAATGATGAACATGCAGGCCCTAAGGAGGCTTTCAAGTATGACTTGATTGAACACTTCAAGCACATACCTGCACGTCTGCACATCCTAGATTTGTTGCGAATGTCTCCGCACACTCGTGATAATCTCATCTCAGAATTACAAAAACTGAATGAGGATGTCGACAAACATGCCCCGCAAGTCCTCCAAATTGAAATGGATTACCGGGTCAAAAACTCAGAAGCCTCCTCAAAGGGAGAAAAGAAGAAAACTGAGGGATCATGCATTGAATGCCTCTCGGTTAAAAAAGCAGCCAGTGCAACCATCGCCTTCACAAAGGATGACCTCCTACTTGGCGAAACCAGGCATAACCGACCCCTGTACTTCACGGGGTATATCAAGGAAATGCCTATGCATAGAGTTCAGATCGACCCAGGTTCTGCACTCAACCTTATCTCCACATCGGCTCTTGAAGAGTTGGGCATCCCACCCAGCAAACTGAGCCACACATCTGTATCTATCTTTGGATACGATGGGAGTACTCAAAGGCCTATCGGCAAAATCAGGTTCAAATTGCAGATCGGTGATCTTATCTCTGAGGTCACAGTGTATGCAATAAAGACCCCTTCATGCTACAACATCCTCTCGGACGCCCTTGGATCCATGAGAATGGTGTTGTCCCTTCAACTCTACATCAATGCATCAAGTTTGTTGGCGACGACGGCATGATACATCGAGTCTTTGCGGATAGAAAACCCTTCAAAGGTAAAGAAATCCACTTCGCAGACTCACAGATGTATGAAGGTGAAAAAGAAGAAGAGGAGAAGCATACAGCATCCTTTGCCGAAAATCTCCAGAAAGATAAAGGCAAAGCTCCTCAACAATCACCGGAAGAAAACAAACCATCCGGTAAATCTGAAGAGAGCATGCAAACTCCCTTCATCATCTCCCTCAAATCTTCAAAGCCTTTGGTCATCACAACTAAAGTGAAGAAGGCAAAACAAAAGCCTGGGGGCAAATTTGTTGTCTCTTTCGTGTCTATCATGCAAGACACGGACTCGGATTCAGAGCCAGAAGACGACACATCGTCAAGCCAAGCTGACACTCAGCAAGTTCAGCCTGCTCTTACTCCAATGGAGACAACTTCTGACATAGAAGATCCTACGTCAGCTTCCTTCGTTGTTCCAGCAACTTCAGCAAAGGAAAAACCGATCTTCTTTCATAGATCGGATGCTTCTTCATCAAACTCCATGCTTGAACCTTTCCAAAATAAAGGTACGCCTCAACTATCCTTATACAGTTCTGTGGCACAAGCTATTATGAAGAAAATGGGCTATGACGCTCAAAACCCAGTCGGTTTGGGAGAAGGACGCGGTATTCTCACACCATTGGGGCCCGTCTTGACCAAAAGCCAGCTGGAAGATTGGAGACTCTACGGCTATATAGAAAAGTCTTCACACGGGTTAGGGTATGATCCTGACACTCCCTTGAGACAGTTGACACAAAGGCTTAAAAGTCAATATAGCTGACCAAGCCTCAACATCTCAAGTCCATGAAGACATCGATCTCCCTGGATATCTCTTTGATGAGTCACCTGACAAAGATCCAGGAAGCTCATCCAATTGGCACGATTTCTCCGAAAATGAAGAGGAGTTGTCCGATGGCACAGACGTGTGGACTTCTGACCCAGAAGAACCCTCATCTCCAAAAGAAATAGCCTACTTCGACTCGGTTTCAACAGGCGATTGGGATCATCTCATAGCAAGCCTTGGGAAAATTACCGATCAAGAAGACCCGTGGAAAGGAACAAAACCTTGGTCTGGAAATGCCCTTGAAACCCCAGAAGGTTTCGTTGAGCTGGAAGCCTCCGAAAATATTGTGGAGGAACCACCTTCGAACCTTCCAACAGAAGATCATGTTCAAAAGATAGACTTGGGAACACCAGATAACCCACGTCCTGTATTCATAAGCAAGAATATAAAGGATGATGAGTTACCCGAGTATATCGCTTTTCTTCGTGAGTTCGTTGATTGCTTTGCATGGTCTTATGCTGAAATGCCAGGCTTAGACCCCAAAATAGCAGTTCACAAACTCAATCTTCAAGAAGACATCAAGCCTGTCAAGCAAGGCCAAAGAAGATTCCGTCCAGATGTGATGGATAAAATTGAACAAGAAGTTCAAAAACTCAAAAGCGTCGGCTTCATCCGTGAGGAACAACATCCTGAATGGTTGGCCAACATTGTCCCCGTGACAAAGAAAAATGGGCAGATCAGGGTCTGTATTGACTATAGAGACCTGAATGGCGCATGCCCAAAAGATGAATTTCCGCTCCCCATACAAGAGGTAATGATTGATAATACCTGTGGATTCGAGCGAATGACATTCATGGATGGTTTCTCTGGCTACAATCAGATAAAGATGCATCCTGAGGATGAAAAACATACATCCTTTCGAACCCCATTTGGCGTGTATTGCTACACTGTCATGCCATTCGGTTTGAAGAATGCTGGTGCCACATATCAGAGGGCTATGATGAAAATATTCCAAGATATGCAGCACAAGACGGTTGAATGTTACGTTGATGACCTCGCCGTCAAAAGCAAAAGAAAAGAAGATCATCTCGAAAACCTTCGAGAAGTCTTCCTCCGGCTTCGCAAACACAAACTGCGAATGAATCCATTGAAATGCTTCTTCGGCGTCTCGTCGGGTAAGTTCCTCGGATTCTTAGTTCGGAAAGCTGGAATAGAGCTTGACCCCATAAAAGTCAAAGCCATTCTAGAAATGCCCTCTCCAAGAACCTTGAGAGAACTCAAAGGGCTTCAAGGGAGATTAGCCTACATCAGACGGTTCATCTCCAATCTTTCAGGGAAATGCCGTCCATTCTCCCGGTTGATGAAAAAAGGTGTAAACTTTGTCTGGGATGCTGACTGTGAAGCTGCTTTCCAAGACATCAAGTCATACCTGACAAAACCTCCAGTGTTAGCTGCTCCTACCACTGGAAAACCATTCATCTTGTACACAAGAGCCCTTGATCACTCTCTGGGAGCTCTGCTTGCGCAAGAAAATGATCAAAGAAAAGAAGCTGCTCTATATTACCTCAGCCGCATGCTAGTAGGTGCAGAGCATCGCTACTCTCCAGTCGAAAAAGAATGTCTTGCAGTGATGTTCGCCGTACAAAAGCTGCGTCACTACTTGCTTTCCAACACAGTCTACCTGGTCTCGAGGGTCAACCTCTTGAAGGTCCTTGTCACAAAGGCAGGTTCTCTCAATGCTCGACTGGCAAAATGGTCCATCCTTCTGTCACAATTTGATATTAGGTATGTACCACAAAAAGCAATCAAAGGGCAAGCTCTAGCAGACTTCCTCGCAGAGCATCCATTGCCTAAAGATTCTCCACTCAGAGATGATCTCCCAGACGAACCAGTCTACAATGTGGAGACTTTCTCACAAAGTGCCTCCTGGGACATGTACTTCGACGGTGCAACCAGGACAAATGAAAAAAGACAGCTGATCTCGGGAGTTGGCATCCTCTTTGTTAGCCCCGACAAATACATGATTCCACACGCTTTCTCGCTACTGGAACCATGCACAAACAATGCAGCTGAATATCAAGCTCTGATCTTAGGATTGGAACTCGCCATCGAATCCGGTATCACCATGCTGGAAGTCTTTGGAGACTCTCAACTGATCGTCAACCAGATGAATCAGAAATTTGAAGTCAGGAAGCCAGATTTGCTGCCCTACTACAACAAGGCACAATCACTTCTGCAAAAGTTTGACATCTGTCACATCACCCACATTCGTAGAGGTGAAAACATACGTGCAGATGCCCTAGCCGGACTTGCCGCATCCATGGCAATCCAGGAAGGGGAAAACATGCAAGTCACAGTGTGCGAAAGAAGAATCCTTCCTCCTCTTAACACACACCAAGCAGTTGCTGAATGCCACCAAGTGGTCGGAAGTCGGATTTCAATCCTTCAAACTTCAATTGGCGACTGGAGGGATCCGTTCATTGATTACATTATGTTCGGAATCCTACCTGAAGATCCAAAAGAACGGGTAAGCATCCAAAGGCGAACCCCAAGCTTCCATTTGGATATTCCATCAAAAATCCTTTACAGGAAATCTTTCAACGGAGTACTTCTACGCTGCTTGTCACAACAAGAGGCTGAAGAAACACTCAAAGAAGTTCATGCTGGTCTTTGTGGAGCTCATCAGGCTGGACCTAAGCTCTATGATCAGATAAAAAGGTTAGGATATTACTGGCCTACCATGGTAGCTGACGCAATGCAATTTGCTAAGCGCTGCCAACAATGCCAAGTTCATGGAGATTACATTCACATGCCTCCAGAATGGCTGCATCCTACAGCGATCTCATGGCCTTTCGAAGCCTGGGGTATGGACATTATAGGTCCTATTTCTCCCCCTTCAAGCAAAGGTCATCGCTTCATCTTCGCCGCTACAGGATTACTTCTCCAAGTGGTCAGAAGCATTTGCGTTTAACGAAATGAAGACCTCATCAGTCCTTCAGTTCCTACGCACCAACATCATTTGTCGTTTCGGTATACCCAAAAGATTCGTCCATGATAACGGGCCACAGTTCCGGGATCATCGATTCTACAGGTTCTGCGACAAATACAAAATCCAAAGCTGTCCTTCGACTCCATACAATCCGGCAGCAAACGGGTTAGCAGAAGCTTTCAACAAGACACTCTGCAAAATCCTCAAAAAAATGGTCTCTAATCACAAAAGAGACTGGAGCGACAAAATGTCTGAAGCTTTGTGGGCCTATCGAACCACCGTTCGAGGACCAACACATAGCACACCATTCTCCTTGGTCTATGGATGCGAAGCTGTCGTGCCCTTGGAAGTACAAATTCCTTCCTTGAGGGTATCCTTGCAAAATGACATGACTCAAGAAAGCAATGTCAAATTGCGGCTCCATGAGCTGGACAATCTCGATGAGAGACGGCTCGAAGCTCAACAAAGCATTGAACTTTACCAAGCACGTATGGCAGGATCTTTCGATAAAAAGGTCAGGCAACGCGCCTACAAAAAGAATGACTTGGTTCTTGCGGTAAAAAGACCAATGGTCTTCGCTCACAAGTCCAAAGGCAAATTCGAGCCAAAATGGGAGGGACCCTACGTCATCGACAAAGTTTTCTCCAATGGCGCATACGCACTCCTAAACATGGAAGGTGACAGATGTATGCTGCCCATCAATGGCAAGTTCTTAAAGCGGTACTACCCTTGAAGACTTACCCAACTGGGTAAGAGCAATGCCTGTACGGCCAAAACCGGTTTCCAGGTACACGCTCGCTAAACCCACCCTTTTTCAGAATTTTCATGTCAAATATTGAAATTTCTAGAAATCTAAAACAATGCTTACTTTCATCGTTTCATTGTTCAAAAAAAAAAATAAAAAAAAATCCAAGTTTAGGAACCTTTCCCTAACTTGACCAAAATTTTCAACCCTTGAACCCAAAATTCATGGTTTGAAACAAAATCCGGATTCAGGGATTTCCACCCTAGTCCACCCTGCCTTATACCGTCAAAATGGTTTTTGGTCAAAATTTATGACCCTCGTGTCTTTAAACAAAAAAAATGGTTTTTTAAAAAAACCGCGAGGAAGCGACGCTTAGTCGATACTCGCACAAATCGGAAGCAAGCGAACCACATTCGACACTTCCAAAATCGCAGGGAAGCGACATTTCGTCGATACTTGCAAAATCCAAAACTGTGGAGACGCAACATTTCAGTTGATATCCATAACCCAAAGGTTCGAGAAAACCACAAATTTCAAAAATCGTGGGGAAACGACATCAAGTCAGTACCCGCAAAACCAAAATTTTTGAAAAGCAAGGATGCGACATTCCATCGATACTTGCACCCAAATCCGCGAGGATGCGACATTCCATCGATACTCGCAACCGAATGAGCAAGGATGCGACATTCCATCGATACTTGCAAGAACATTCAGCAGGGAGGCGACTTTTAGTCGATACTTGCATTTTTTTTGAAAACCAAACCGGCTATAAATGCCATCAAAACAGGCTATAAATGCCACAAACCGGCTATCAATGCCACCAAAACAAAACCGGCTATCAATGCCACAAACAAAAAAAAAACTTGGATTTCAAAAACGGCTATCAATGCCACCAAAACAAAACAGGCTATCAATGCCACCAAAACCGGCTATAGATGCCACAAAACAAATTCGGCTATCAATGCCACCAAAATTGGCTATAGATGCCACACAAAAAAAAAACTCGGCTATCAATGCCACAAGAAAAGCTGGCTCTCATGCCAAAATTGGCTTCCATGCCACAAACAGAAACCTGGTTTTCATGCCAAAACAATCACTTGACAAAAGATTTTCACAAAATGACAACCTTTTGATCAAATCCCATTTAGCAATTACTTTTATCACAAAAAAAAGATTCAAGTGAGCGTAGGGATAACAAAAAAAAGAGCATCCCATTTAGCAATTACTTTTATCACAAAAAGATTCAAGTGAGCGTAGGGATAACAAAAAAAAAGTGTTCACAAGCACTACAAAAAAAGAGTACCAAAAAAATACAAGTGGTACCAAAAAAAAAGAAGTGTTCACAAGCACTACAAAAAAAAGAGTACCAAAAAAAATACAAGTGGTACCAAAAAAAAAGTGTTCACAAGCACTGCAAAAGAATAAGTACCAAAAAAAATATACAAGTGGTACCAAAAAAAAAAAAGGAGAGAAGAAGAGGATGGTTTCTGTATACAGGAGCTCAATCAAAGATGGTCTCCAGCCAAGAGTTCAACTCCCCAAGCAGACTTTTAGCCTCAGCTGTCAAGGATTCCAAGGCACGCTTCTTCAGGAACTTGCCATGAGATGCTGGAGTGGGCTGTACCCCTTCTCTCACACCAGGAAGCTTACCTCGAGCAGCTTGCCATTGTTTATCCTCATCAGACTTCCTTTTGAGAACCCGTTCGGCATTGCAACCTGGTGAATCAGGACACTCTCCTGTCGCGAGCTTTATTATGGCAGTCCATTTGGCAGCGACTTGTGCCTGCAGAAGCTCAAGACGTTTCCTGGCCTCATCGACCTCCCTATCAAGGATGTTAAGGTCATGTGTCAGCTCGATGATGGTTAGCTCTTCTCTATTCCTCTTTCGGACTGCCACCTTCTTGCTTTCTGTAGCCTCATCTAGGTCAGACTTAGCCTTATCAGCAGGGTCCAGGAACATCTCCTTGAAGAACTGGTCATCAGCCAAACTCACGGTCTCAAACCACTTGTCACCCAGTGCAATGATCCTATCAACGATCGCCCTGGCACCTGTGACATCCAGACCAGCCTCTTCAGCATCACTGAGAATCTCCTGCACATGCTGGATCATGCCAAATCCGACTTCCAAGTGCCCAGAAAGGAGAGTCTCAATCCAAGAGCGCACAACTCGCACCACCACCTTCTTCGCAAAAAGAAGAGATGGCCCAGCTGAGGATTCGCCCAACTCCGTTGGTCGGCTACTCATGTCATCATCTGTTGAAAGAGTAACAAAAGAACTCTTTCCAGCTGAAGCTGCTCCTGCTCGGGAAGGAATCTCAGCGCGAGGAATCTCCTCAATATTGTCAGAGCTGGTCCCAGGAATCTCTACCTCTGGATCAACCTCTGGCATCTCTTGCTCTGGAAGCAACGGATCCTCCTCTGCCACTTCAAAACCTGCAAAGGAAACACAAAAAGGTATGAATATGACCCTGTTTGAAAATCATTATCAGAGTTATAACTACAAAATACCTTCTTCGACGACTGGCGGAACACTTCCTTCCTCCATGAACTCATCGAAAGCATCATCAACATTTGCGTCCATCGATGGTTCAAAGTCATCAGAACCCTGTGGCAAGTCAGCTGGCAACAAAAAATGTGATTAGCAAGCCAAGTCACAAACAAAAAAAAAAGAAGAGCAAAAGAAGTCGTACCAATTGGAGATTTTGGATTTACTCCAGAGTCCCTCGGTTCTTCTTCAGGTGCCTCAACAGGATCCATCACCACCTCATCGGTTGGGACCTCAGGCATCACCAAGTCTTCCTCTGCTAAAAAAAAAAAAAGAGAAGAAAAGCAGAAACAAGAAGCAAATCATAACATGAAAAAAAAAATCCCATGAAAAGAAATGGAAAGAGAAAAAGGAAGAATCATACCTTCACCGACGGTCTCTTCTTCTCGACTTCTTTTCTCTGGAGGCTCGTCAGCATCCACTGGCACATCCTCATTGATAGTAAGAGGAACTTCCAAGTTAGGAGAATCCTCATGCTGCCCCTGGCTGCGATGATGACTCCTCCTCCTCTTACTTCTGCGGGCTCGCTTCTTAGAAGAACCTACCCCGCTGTCAGAGTCAGGTTTCCCACTTGACTCATCACTGGATGGTCTGCTCTTGCCAGTAGACTCCACAGAAGCTTGCCTTTGTGCCGCCTGCATCCAAGCACCAAGTTCGGCTTCCTCCTGTTCTAGCTGCTCCAAAGCCTCGTCAGGTATTTCTCGAACAGCTTCAGAACCGATGACGCCCTGGTCACCGAGAAAGCCTATCTTGTGCTTCTCTCCAGAAAGGAAGGCCCAAACTTCCTCTCGCCGGATGCCATCCGACTTTCCAAGGCCCTTTCCAGATACCAGCTTCACATCAAGCTCCTTCCTGGAAAGTCCCCGATATGCCGAGAAGCTCTCCGCGAACCACTTCGCAAAGCCGGCAGTCCGGGAAGTCAGCAACACAGGATAAGAAATCATGGCTGTAGTATCTTCAGCACTATAGAAAGCCCATGCATTTCTCCCGTCCTGTAAGCCTCCAAAGCGCTTCACCATGCTTGAAGGCGCTCCAACAACGCCTTGAGAAAAGCCCAGCTGCAAAGCAAAGCGAGAGGGTACATACGGCTGGATGTCGACGAAAAGATGTCTGCGGTACACCATCGTGCCGACACGTATGCTGAAAAGCCACTCTCTCTCTGCATTTGTCAAGGAATAATGCCTTCCCGACCCCGCCCTGGTAGAGTCTCGGGAGGCACCAAAATCAAAAGCCTTCTTCCGCAACTCCGGAGAAAGCTTTACTGAAGATTGCCCCATCTCGACGTCCCTGAACCGTCGGATCCTCATGCGGGCAAACAAAAGTGATTCGGACACGGCTTTGCCCTTAGCCAGTCGAATCATCAGAGGATCATCATCCTGTGCAACACCCAGCCGATGGAAGCCAGGACAGTGGTATACATACCACGAATAAAAGATATGGGCTGAAAATACCCTATTCATGGGAAGCCCAAGCCGAACTAGAAAAGCAGCAGCCTGCAGTTCGGTACACAGGTAGGAGTAAAGAGCAGGCACCAAAGCAAGCTGCTCTCCAAACGCCATCTGACAAGCCGGGAAAATACAATGCGGCCTGATGTGCGTTCCATCTCCTCCAGCAAAAATAGCCTCACCAAGCCAATAAGTGAGGTAAACAGCGAGATCTCTCCGCAGTGCAATGTCAGGACATATGGCGTTTGTACTTGCACAGAAATCTCTCAACTCTTCTTGCATGGCCAAGATCTTCTTTGAACTTGGATCCTGAGCTCCAGCTTCTTGGGTCATGCTATCAGAAGGCTCCCTGCTATCAAAAAAGTTGGGGAATGAAGAGCAAAAACTCTTCCAACTGCTGGATCTAACTTTCGAACCCCCCTTCTCCTTCAAAAAATCATAGAAGGCGACGAGCTGAAAGTATAGAAGCCTGAACTCCTCAGACTGCCCCTCGAGGACGCTGTCAATCGGCATAAACTCCTCATAGAGTTTGCCGAGAATGGGCAATCCGGTAATAGCGCTCAGCTCCTTCAAAGAAAAACCAATCTCACCATTCGTCACAACGAAGGTATTGGTTTGAGGGAGGAACGACTCCAGCATAGCCATGAAGGCCTCGTCGGAAAAGATCACGGTCTCCCCAAAAGCGCGGACCGCATCAAAAATCCCGGCTTCCTTCAAAACGGCGCCACCAATCAGCAGGACACGATCAGTCCACGACTTCCACTCGGAGTCAGCATTGAAACGACCTCGAAGTCGAAAAGGCTTGATCCAATTGCTGCCGTCACCGCTGAAAATACCAAGGCCCACCGGTCTCAAATCGACCGACGGATAATCAGAGCCCTGGTAGCCGCTGGATGGCATCAACAGGTCCATGTCAACAGGCGACCTCTCCGTATATCCAGGAGAACCGCCAACAAAAACCCCGGTCTTGATTACATTTGTCCTTCTCACCCAGCTTGGAGGATCTTCCCTCTTGGGGCACGTGGGGGCAAGGCTCAGAATCGAGACGGTGCGATCAAACATCGACCGGGTAGTAACAGTCTTCTTCTCACCATCTGCTGTGAAGGAAAACTGAAAAGATCTCCTCTGGTATGTAATGTCGTCAGGGACTGCATCACCAAAGAAGAAGGTAGGCTTGGGCAAAATGCTCTGATCTTCCATCAGCCATGGACGACTGCTTACCATGATCTTATAGAATTCCTCTCCCTTGAGAGTGATCAGTCGCTGCCTCATCTCATCTCTGTTGAGGGAGTCGCACTCTTCCAGGTTTCTTTCAACATACTGGACCTTCTCGAAAGCCTGCTGAACGGCCGGATTAGAGGATCTAGAAGATCGACGAGGTACGCTTGTAGCAGGCTCTTTACCCTTGTTCGCTCTGGAGGAACCACCTGAAAAGGATGGAAAAGAAAAAGATCAAACATCAAAATGACAGAATCTCGCTAAAAAAAAATCTGGCGAAATTTTGACATGATGACGGGGCAATTCCGAAGAAAAGGAACTATCCCGAAAGAAATAGAAAGCTTGAAGATGGGCTCAACATCGCTGCGAGCTCCGAAACTCCAAACTTTCGAAACCTAAAAGTCTCCGCAAAATCAGGAAGGGCTCAACATCACTGCGAGCTCCAAGTTCCCAAATTTGCAAACACTTTCAGGTATGCAATCACATCATGCTACAAATTTAATTTACAAATTAAAGGCATGCATGAACATCTAGATTTGCGAAAAAAAGGCATTATCATGATGAGAAAAAAAAAAAAAAAAAAAAAAAGAAAAGAAAGAAACTTTCTCGAAAAAAAAAAAAGGGGGAAAGAAAACAAAAAAAGAAAAAGAAACTTTCTCTAAAAAAAAAAAGGGAGGAGAAAGAAACAAAAAAGAAACCAAACTCTCTCAAAAAAAAAAGGGGAGGGAAAGAAAAAAAAAAAGAAAGAAAAGATTTTTAGGGGCTGGCCCACAGGCCGTGGCCCACAGGCCACGTGGCCGTACGGCCAGATCCGTACGGATCTGTCCGTACGGCCCACACAATAAAAAAAAAAAACATGAAAAAAAGAAAGAAAAGAAAGCAAAAAAAAAAAAAAAAAAACACGTGTAAAAAAAAAAAAAGGGGAAAACACGTGGAAAAGAAGAAAAAAAAAGAAAAAAAGAAAGAAACAAAAAAAGAGAAAGAACTTTTTTTCCTACAATGAAGTTTTCTTAAAAAAAAAAAAAAAAAAAAAGGGAGAACTTACTTGAAGCCATTGATGGAGAAGAAGAAGAAAACTCTTGAAGATCTTGAAGAAGAAAAGCTCTTGGTCTTGAAGCCCTCTTGAGATTATTGCAAAAGAAAGTAGTAAGAGCAAGAGATCCAACCTTCTCCTTGCTTTTATAGAGGAGAGCAAACCAAAGAAGGAAAGAAGAAAGAGGTAAGTGTTACTAATTAGTAACCTTACCAAAAGAAAGAGATTAGAAAGATTCTTTCCCAAAAGAAAGATATCTTGAGAGATTTTCTCCTAAAATCAATCTATGACGGATTCTTTCCCAAAAGAAAGATATCTTGAGATATCCTATCCCAAAATAAAGGGATATTGAGAGATTTTCTCCTAAAATCAATCTATGACGGATTCTTTCCCAAAAGAAAGATATCTTGAGATATTCTATCCCAAAATAAAGGGATCATGAGAGATTCTCTCCAAGTAAAGATATTCTTAGATATTCTCTATCCAAATGAGATATTTTGGATATTCTTTACAAAAATGACACCATATGAGATCTAAGCCATTTCAAAAGCTTAAGGTCCCATGGGTTAGCCCATATGAGCCAGGTTTGACCACCTAGGCACAAAAAAAAGAGAGAAGAAAATTTTTTTTGGGCTTTTAGTCAAAAAGAAATCCCTCTTACCAAGAGCATACAAAAATGGTTCCATGCCTCTTTTGAGTTGATTGGACCATACAAAAGAAAATTCCAAGCCCCATGAGCTTCCAAAAAATCAAACCATCCAGCCTCATATACCAAATTGAGCCAAAATCTTGAAATTGACATTCCACAAAAATCAAACCAAATCCTGGTCCCCTAACTTGCCACATACAGCCTGTTAGGTCACAAGACCAAAACCAAAAACCAAAACCTGATCCCCTAACTTGCCACATACAGCCTGTTAGGTCACAAGATCAAAACCAAAATTGATCCCCCAACATTCCACATACAGCTTGTTGGGTCACACGATCAAAACCAAACCTGAGGCCTTTTCCAGGGCTGTGAACCCTTGGAGTGGGGTAAAACCCGGACTTTAGGAATCGGCCGAGTGTTCGAACTCTAGGCCTTTTCCAGGGCTGTGAACCCTTGGAGTGGGGTAAAACCCGGACTTTAGGAATCGGCTGAGTGTTCGAACTCGAGGCCTTCTTCCAGGGCGGTAGACCCTTGGAGTGGGTGTTCGAACCCGGACTTAAGGAATCGGCCGAGTGTTCGAACTCAAGGCCTTTTCCAGGGCTATGAACCCTTGGAGTGGGGTAAAACCCGGACTTTAGGAATCGGCCGAGTGTTTGAACTCGAGGCCTTTTCCAGGGCTGTGGACCCAGAGCTGGCGGAGTCAGTCAAAGAGAGATGACAGATTGATGACAGGGCGAAAGCTGCTTTCATTGATTCTGAGATTCATTACATCTTTAGAAATAGAACTTCTTTAAGTGGGATGCATTCCACGGTCTCGGCAGTGGCTTGCCTTCTAAGTCTTCGAGCTTGTAGGCTGATTTTCCTGCCAGTGAGACCACCCTGAACGGGCCATGCCAGTTCGGAGCCAGCTTCCCTTCGTTTGGTTCTTTGTCAGCTGGCAGGGTCTTCTTTAGAACCAGCTCTCCCACGGAGAATCTTCTTTCTCTGACATTTTGATTGTATGCCCTGGCTAACCGCTGCTGATAGTCGGTCAGTCGCAGGGCTGCTGCTTCTCGGCGTTCGTCTGCCAGCTCCAACTCCATTGCCAGGTTCGTCTCATTTCGGCCTTGGTCGACCAGCTCTGTCCTCAGGGTAGGAAGGCCGATTTCTAAAGGAATGACCGCCTCCATCCCGTAGGCCAGAGAGAAAGGTGTTGCTGAGGTGGACCTCCTTGGAGTTGTTCTGTATACCCATAGCACACTCGGAAGCTCCTCTGTCCATCTTCCCTTTGCCTTGTCCAGTCGCTTCTTCAGGCCGTCCAGGATTACTTTGTTAGAGATTTCTGCCCGGCCATTACTCTGCGGATATGACGGAGTGGAGTAATGGTTTCTGATGCCGTGTTCTTGGCAGAAGTCTTTAAAGGGTTTGGAGTCGAACTAGGTCCCATTGTCCGAAATCAGGGTCCTGGGGATGCCGAACCTCGTTAGGATGTTTTTCCAAACGAAGTTCCTGGAGTCCCTGTCCGTGATTGAGGACAATGGTTCAGCTTCTATCCATTTCGTGAAGTAGTCTGTAGCGACTATCAGCCATCTCTTGTTCCCTGGAGCTCGGTGAAGAGGCCCCACAATGTCCAGGCCCCACTGAGCGAATGGCCATGGACTAGAGAGGGGACTTAAATCTTGCGCTGGCTGATGGAGAGAGTGGGAGAACTTCTGGCACTTCTCGCATTTCCTGGCGTAAACCTGCGCATCCTTCTGCATGTAGGGCCACCAGTAACCCTGGCTTCTTGCTCTGTAGGCCAGTGATCGACCTCCTATGTGACTGCCGCAGATTCCTTCATGGATCTCATACAGGAAGTCGTCCACTTTGCTCGGGTGGACGCATTGAAGGTATGGACCTGTGAAGGATTTCCTGTAGAGTTTGCCTTCGGGAGAGAGCCAGAATCGAGCTGCCTTGAGTCTGATCCTGTGGGCTTCAGTCTTGTCCTCAGGGAGCTGGTCATCCTTCAAGTAGGCGATGATTGGATCCATCCAGCTTGGGCCGAGATCAGCACAGAGGACAAGCCGAGATGAATGGAGTTCTAAGCTTGACCTTGATACTGACCCAACGTCGATGGTCCTTTTCTTCCATGCTTCGACGGCGGAGGCCAGGTTCGCAGGCGCATCTGCGTGCGTGTTGGTATCTCGGGATATTTGCCTGACCTCGGCTTTCTGAAAATGAGACAGCAGTTTTTTCGCAAGGGCTAAGTAGGCCGCCATCCTGTCGTCCCTGGCTTGGTAGTCTCCAGCGAGCTGGCTAGTTACCAGTTGAGAGTCGCTGAAGATCACCAGGTGCTGGGCTCCGAGGATTTGGGCGCTGTTCAACCCTGCTATCAGTGCTTCATACTCTGCCTCATTGTTCGTTGCTTTGAAGTCCAGGGTGAAAGCCTGCTCTATGACCAGACCTTCTTGTTGACACCAAAAATGTCACTTTGCCTTTCCAAGATCCAAAGAGCTACATGAAGTCGCAACCTGCCATAAATAGGCAATGCTGCTTCCAAAAATAAAATCTTGTCAGAATCAAACAAAAACTGCAAGATTCTTCCAGACAGCCAAAAGAGGAGTACACAAGAAGTTTCAAGCCATTTCAAGATCATTTGGCCTAACTTCGCTTCTCCGACAACCAAATCAAGCCTCTCGGCGGTAAAGCTCTCCGGGACCATGATTTCCAAGACAGAACCTATGGATCATCTTAAAATGACTCCAATAGGTTCCCTGTCAAATTTCAAGTCAATCGGACATCGGTTGACCGCACATCAAACCGCGACATCTTCATCGCGACAAAAAGCAAGTCTGCAGGTGATAGGACCCCAAACGGCTTCGAAACTCAAACAAAAGCCTATGGTTGGTCTTATTTATTGCTCAGGAGGCTTCACACCAAATTTCAGGTCATTCCGACATCGTTTGACCCAGTTTCAGCTTTTGACAGAAAATCGGCAGCTCTGCGCGACAAAGTCTTCGGCTTTCTCAGGAAATTGGAAACTTTGCAAAATAAAATGCAAGGATTCTCATCAGGTTTCCTACAAAGAAATCAGGCCAATAAATGATCAAAATGTCAAAGAAAAGTACAGAAGAAAAAAGAATCAGAAAAAAGCAAAAACGGACGCAAAACGGGACCAGAAAGGGGGAAAACCCCCCCAGGGTCGCAGGCCCCTGCGACCCTGGCCCAAGGTCGCAGGCCCCTGCGACCCTGGGCCAGGGTCGCCGGCGACCATGGACCCCGGGGTCGCCGGGAAAGCCCCGGAAACCCCGGTTTTCGCCGTTTTTTTCGCGATTCGAGAAGCCCAGCCTCTGGTACTTTCCAAAATTCATGCTTTTGAGACACCAAGTCCTCTGACATCCGTCCAAAACACGGGTAAATCATCAAGAGTATCGAAGACAGTATTGATCGCCACCCGGTCAACCAAAAAAAAGTGTGCTTTCCACCCGACCGATCGAGAAATCGACAGGACAGATGGCACCGACCCGCTGTTGGCAACAGACACCTGAAATTACATGGTCATCTGATGTCGATCTACATGAAGATCCATCGATGATCATCGACAGAAGAATTCCAAAAGACATGGCACGGCCCGCGACTCTTCAGCTGCTCGGCGACCACTTAATGCGATTAATTGACTAGCTTTATTACAGTCATTAATCCATTTCTTTGGACGGCCCAATCAGAAGCAAGCATTTGGGAGTTACAAGTCAAGAGATTCATGGCATTTAACCCATGAAACTCCTCCCATCATGGCGATTAAAGGCGATTAAATGCCCTCAATCTCCTCCGGCCAATCAGAAGCCAAGAAAAAGGAGTTACAAAATAAACAATTCAATTTTGTAACTCCTCCCATTATGCGGCTTAATGACATTAAAAGCCCATAAACTCTCCTAAATGGCTACCAAGAGCCTATAAATAGAGGAGCACTCCAAAGGAATCCAGATCGGAAAAAACACACAACAAACATCAGACAGCAGTCAGAAATTCAGAGAAAAGAAAAAGAGAGAAAACTCTGCGGAAGTTCTACACCGGCCACCGCAACAAGGTGATAAAAGTCCCTTGGGGGGTACCCCCCCCAAGGTCCTTGCCTTCTCCTCCTGCCTCCAATGGCTTAGATATGGCTTTTCAGCCCGTCTACTCGGTTTTTTATTGGACATAGGACCTTCCTTTGGTCTTTGTCTTCTAAAAACCCGAGGTTATAGCCAAGCCAAGCGAATCAAATAGCATCCTCTGTTCTCATCTGCATGGATGATGGCGAAGCCCACATATGGCTTGCGACCGTCAATCTAAACGAGTCCTCCACAATCTCCTGAGAAGTTAGATCCTCCTTTTCTTGCTTTTCATTGTAGTTTGTATTTTTTTAAAAGAGACAAAAATCACAATTCTTGTCTTTCATTGTTGATAAGGATTGTAAATCGGCTATAAACGCCAAAATCGGCTATAAACGCCAAAAATCGGCTATAAACGCCAAAAATCGGCTATAAATGCCATAAAAATCGCCTTTCACGGCAAATCAAGAAAATGTCTCTTTTCTTAAATATATGTGCAATGGAAAACTTGAAAGAAGTTGATTTCCTTTTTACTTGCGAAGGTTGATCTCCGGATCACCACTTGCAATTCCAAGTAAAATAGAAAATCTGGCACACCCACAAAAAAAGAAATGTTGATGCACGCCCCTTGCCCCCCGGTTACGAAAGGGTCGGACCCGACGGACTCCCACGTCCGCCGACCTCGGTAGGAACCAAGCAGGAGCGCGGTCCATCACTTCTGGCGATTGGAGGACTATGCCGGCGCCAGCTCTTTTGGAGGTGGACGATCCGTCGACAAAGATCTTCCATGCCGAGGTGGGAGACTGTTCGTCCTCAGTCACTTCTGGCTCGTGCCATATGCCCCCCAGTGACGTGCCGGGCTGGGTCGGAGCCGAATTGGGCGAAACGAACTCAACGATGAAGTCCGCCAGAATCTGGGCTTTGATCGCAGTTCGGGGACGGTACTGTATATCATACTGCCTCAGCTCAACTGCCCACTTTGATATTCGCCCTGAAAAGTCAGCCTTTTTGAATACTCAACGGAGTGGATGCTCCGTGATTACCACAATGGTGTGGGATTGGAAATAATGGGAGAGCTTGCGGGAGGCACTGACGAGAGCCAATGTGAGCTTCTCCAACAGGAGGTACCTGGTCTCGGCATCGAGCAGGGTCTTGCTCATATAATAAATTGGTTTTTGAACTCCCTCGTCCTCCCTAATGAGGACGGAGCTCACTGCGTGATCCAAGCCCGCGAGATACAAATACAAAATCTCCCCCCGAGTTGGGGTGGAGAGTAAGGGTGGTGACATCAAATAGGTTTTGAGCGCGGCAAATGCCTGGTCGCACTCAGGAGTCCACTGGAATCTTAAATTTTTCTTTAGAAGCTGAAAGAAAGGCCTGCACTTATCTGATGACCGGCTAATGAAGCGATTGAGTGCTGCAGCCATTCCTGTGAGCTTCTGGACTTCTTTCGTGGTAGAGGGACTCTGAATGCCCTGTATCGCGGTGATCTGGTCCGGATTAGCCTCTATCCCCCTCCGCGTTACCAAGCTGCCGAGGAACTTGCCAGAGGCTACGCCGAAGGCGCACTTGGAAGTGTTTAGCTTGAGCTTGTACGCGCGAAGGATGTCGAAGACTTGGCCAAGATCCGCCAGGTGGTCGCTGGAGTGCACTGATTTGACGACCATGTCGTCAATGTACACCTCTACCGTTCGGCCGAGCTGAGCCTGGAACATCTTCGTCACGAGGCGCTGATAGGTTGCCCCCGCGTTCTTTAGCCCGAAGGGCATCACCTTGTAGCAGTAAGTGCCGCGGGGGGTTATGAATGACGTTTTCTCCTCGTCAGGCTCGTACAGTGGGATCTGGTGGTAGCCTCTGTAGGCGTCGAGGAAGCTCATTCGGTCGTGACCAGCGGTGGCGTCGATCAGTTGGTCAATCTTTGGAAGGGGGAAACTATCTTTAGGGCAGGCCCTGTTCAAGTCCGTGAAGTCCACGCACACCCTCCATTTACCAGTTTTCTTCTTGACCACCACCGTGTTGGCCAGCCAGACCGGGTACTGGACTTCCCGGATGGCTCCTGCCTTTAGCAGGTTGTCGATCTCTTCGACGACCGCGTCAGTCTGCTACAGCCCTGTCCTTCGGGCCCTCTGCACTACTGGCTTGTGGCCGGGGTCCACATTTAACTTGTGGCACATGACCTCCGGGTCGACCCCAGGCATTTCACTTGGGCTCCAAGCAAAGACGTCGACGTTCTGCATCAGGAACCTTGAGAGCTCGGCTCTCTCTTCGTCGGGCAGCTGGGTGCCGATCAGGAAGAACCTATCTGGGTCTGCCGAGTCTAGCCTGACCTCGGCTAGGTCCTCGATGCTTTTCTTCTCGAGATCTCGGCCGATTTCGTCTAGGCCTTTCTCGAATTCGGCGAGGTCGACGCGCTCTGACTCCTTCGCTGCTGGGACCGCGGCCAGCATGCACTGCCTGGCCTGCTGCTGATCTCCCTCCACTGTGACCACTTCCATTTTGCCCTCATTGTTCTCGAGGACGAACTTCAACTTCTGGTGGAGGGAAGAAGGGACTGCTTCCAACTTGTGGAGCCACGTTTTGCCCAAGATGACGTTGTAGGGAGAAGGGGCGTCCACGACCAGGAAGTCGGCCAACACGGAGGCTCCGCCGACCCGGGTCTCCAGGGTGATCCTACCCTTAGGGTAGATTGGCGTGGAGGACAACCCTAGCAGGGGTGCACGGACCTCCGTGAGGTCTGCTTCCGAGAGGTTCATCTTCTTGAAGCAGTCGTAGTAGAGGACCTCGGAAGAGCTGCCGGAGTCGACGAGGATCCTCTTCACGGTGAAGTCTCTGAGCTTCATTGTGAGGAGCAGGGGGTCGTTGTGAGGGAGCTGGATTCCCTCTAGGTCCTTATCTGAGAATGAGATTGCGGGTCGGTTGCGGTGGGCTCTCTTGGATGCCGGTGCGAGCTCCGCTTTCATCACCTCCTTCCCATGCGACGCTCGCCTAGCCTCGGCGCGGGCCTGCGAGCCTCCACGAGACGAGGGAGAGGGGATTGAGGACGCCAGATGGATCACGTTAATGATCTTCTCGGAATTCTCACTGTCTGGCTCCCAAGCCGCGCTCTGATGAACTCGGCCTTCGCTGCCGCCGGCATCTTCTGCCTTGACGAACTCTGGAATGTGGCCGTCGCTGGCTAGCTTCTCCAGGTACCACTTCAGAGAATTGCAGTCCTCGGTCTTGTGCCCCTTACCCTTGTGGTAGGAGCAGTAGAGCTTGCTTCGGCTGCCGGTGGTGGGCTCATTCTTCAAGGGCGGAGGCCACTTAAAGAACGGCTTGGTCTTTATCTTGCTCAGGATATGGTATGTCGGCTCCTTGAAGACGACGTTGACGCTTTGACCGGCGCTGGTGGGAGGTCTGGGCCTCCAGGTGCCCCCAGATCGGGATGACGTAGGCTTCGCCGAACTGGCAGCCCAGGCCTGCTTGGGCTCTTGCTTTGAAAGGTCCCCCCGCCTCTCTGCCTGTTGACACCAAAAATGTCACTTTGCCTCTTCAAGATCCAAGAGCTACATGAAGTCGCAACCTGCCATAAATAGGCAATGCTGCTTCCAAAAATCAAATCTTGTCAGAATCAAACAAAAACTGCAAGATTCTTCAAGACAGCCAAAAGAGGAGTACACAAGAAGTTTCGGGCCATTTCAAAATCATTTGGCCTAAGTTCGCTTCTCCGACAGCCAAAAAGGAGCTCTCGGCAAAAGCATCGGAGACACCAAATCTTCGATCAGAGCCGATGGATGGTCTCAAGATACTTCCAAAAGGCTCCACGTCAAGTTCCGAGTCAAACCGACAACGTTTGACCCTACATCAACCCTCGGAAGCCAAATCAGGCCTCTCGGCGGCAAAGCTCTCCGGGACCATGGTTTCCAAGACAGAGCCTACGGATCATCTTAAAATGACTCCAATAGGTTCCCGGTCAAATTTCAAGTCAATCGGACATCGGTTGACCGCACATCAAACCGCGACATCTTCATCGCGACAAAAGCAAGTCTACTGGTGATAGGACCACAAACGGCTTCAAAACTCAATAAAAAGCCTATAGTTGGTCTTATTTATTGCTCAGGAGACTTCACACCAAATTTCAGGTCATTCCGACATCGTTTGACCCAGTTTCAGCTTCTGACGGAAAATCGGCAGCTCTGCGCGACAAAGTCTTCGGCTTTCTCAGGAAATTGGAAACTTTGCAAAATAAAATGCAAGGATTCTCATCAGGTTTCCTACAAAGAAATCAGGCCAATAAATGGTCAAAATGTCAAGGAAGAATACAGAAGAAAAAAGAATAAAAAAATAGCAAAAACGGACACAAAACGGGACACAAAGGGGGGAAAACCGCCCCAGGGTCGCAGGCGACCTTGGAGCCCGGGGTCGCCGGGAAGGCCCCGGAAACCCCGGTTTTCGCCTTTTTTTCGCGATTCGAAGCGCCCAGCCTCTAGTACTTTCCAAAATTCATGCTTTCGAGACACCAAGTCCTCTGACATCCGTCCAAAACACGGGTCAATCATCAAGAGTATCGAAAACAATATTGATCGCCACCCGGTCAACCAAAAAAACTGTGTTTTCTACCCGACCGATCGAGAAATCGACAGGACAGATGGCACCGACCCGCTGTTGGCAACAAACACCTGAAATTACATGGTCATCTGATGTCGATCTACATGAAGATTCATCGATGATCATCGCCAGAAGAATCCCAAAAGACGCGGGACGGCCCGCGACTCTTCAACTGCTCGGCGACCACTTAATGCGATTAATTGACTAGCTTTATTACAGTCATTAATCCATTTCTTTGGACGGACCAATCAGAAGCAAGCATTCGGGAGTTACAAGTCAAGAGATTCATGGCATTTAACCCATGAAACTCCTCCCATCATGGCGATTAAAGGCGATTAAATGCCCTCAATCTCCTCCGGCCAATCAGAAGCCAAGAAAAAGGAGTTACAAAATAAAGAATTCAACTCTGTAACTCCTCCCTTTATGTAGCTTTATGACAATCAAAGCTCATAAACCCTCCTAAATGGCTACCTAAAAGCCTATAAATAGGAGAGCTCTCCAAGAAGAAAGGATAATCACAGAAAAGCACAAACTCACAGACAGACAAAGCACAGAAATCCAGAGAAAGAAAAAAGAGAGAAAACTCTGCGGAAGTTCTACACGACCACCGCAACAAGGTGACAAAAGTCCCTTGGGGGGGTACTCCCCCCCAAGGTCCTTGCCTTCTCCTTCTGCTTCCAATGGCCTAGATGTGGCTTTTCAGCCCGTCTACTTGGCTTTTTATTGGACATAGGCCTCCTTTTGGTCTTTGTCCTCTAAAAACCTGAGGTTATAGCCAAGCCAAGCGAATCAATAGCATCCTCTGTTCTCATCTGCATGGATGATGGCGAAGCCCACATATGGCTTGCGACCGTCAATCTAAACGAGTCCCCCACAATCTCCTGAGAAGTTAGATCCTCCTTTTTCTTGCTTTTCATTGTAGTTTGTATTTTTTCAAAAGAGACAAAAATCACAACTCTTGTCTTTCATTATTGATAAGGATTGTAAATCGGCTATAAACGCCAAAATCGGCTATAAACGCCAAAAAATCGGCTATAAACGCCAAAATCGGCTACAAATGCCAAAAAAATCGCCTTTCACGGCAAACCAAGAAAAATGTCTCTTTTCTTAAATATATGTGCAATGGAAAACTTGAAAGAAGTTGATTTCCTTTTTACTTGCGAAGGTTGATCTCCGGATCACCACTTGCAATTCCAAGTAAAATTGAAAATCTGGCACACCCTCACAAAAAAAGAAATGTTGATGCACGCCCCTGCCCCCCGGTTACGAAAGGGTCGGAACCAAACGGACTCCCACGTCCGCCGACCTCGGTAGAACCCGGGCATGGAGCGCGGTCCATCAAGCTGGCACACCCGGTGGGACTCGTTTATTTGAGAACACGATGCTAGAAATGAAATATTTGCATATCATATATTTTGCTCTATGCTTATATTTCTTTTCTTGATTCCTTGGCTACTTTATAATTGGTGGCCTATGTTGAATTCCGCATCTAAAAAAAAATGAGATGAGATTTTTTGTTTGGAAATTTCTAATTCTTTGAATTTATTTCCACTCTTTCTCTTTTCAAAAAAAAAAAAACAAAAGAAAATCAGATTTTTCAGTTTGGAATCAAAATTGAGAAACTTTGATCCTCTCCCTTCTGGGCACTGGCGCTCATGGAAATCGCTGAGACCGTATTCGGATCGGGGATTAGGCCATTGTTTCTCTTCGATGAGTTCATTAAAGATCTAAAAAAAAATATATAAAAAAAATTTAGATTTCTCAATTTGGATTCAAAATTGAGAAACCTTGATCCGTTCCTATCGTTCATCGCGCTTGCAGAAATGTTGAGCCTGTTCGACTAAGGTTTTGGGCCATCGTTTCTCTTCGATGAGTTCATTAAAAAAATAATAATAAAATAAAAATAAAAAAAAAGACATAGACCACTAAGGTTAAACCAACTGTGTTCTTTGATCATGGTTGATTCAAAGAAAAGCCTTGTCCAGAGTGTGGAGACAGCTTGACTGTTCTAGGCAAGGGTCCTCCAAACGGGTTCATTAAGTAATCCTACCCTTACTTGGGGGCAATTCTATCAATCAAGATTTCATAAGACCGGGTTAGGAGGCCTATGTGTACTCTCTCGTCTTTTAAATAAATTTTTTTTTAAAAAAATAAAAATTTTAAAAAATAAATTTTAAAATAAAAAATAAAAAATAAAAAAATTTTAAAAAAAAAGATCTTAAAAAAATAAAAATAAAAAAATAAATAAAAAAATAAATAAAAATAAAAAAAAAGATTTTTTGTTAAAAAAAAAATCTTCAAAATCTTCAAAAAAAAAAAAAAACTTCCGTCATTTTGGGTTTAGATTGGAGAAATCTTGGTCTTCTCCTTTCTGAGCACTGGCGCTCGCGGAAATCGCTGAGCCCGTGTTCAGATTGGAGTGCCTTTTGCTCTCTTTGATGAACCCGATATTGGCCTTTCAAAAAAAAAACTCGTCATTTTTAGATTCAGATTCGAGAAATTATGGTTCATTTCTTTCTGAGCACTGGCGCTCGCGGAAATCGCTGAGCCCGTGTTTAGATTGGAATACCATCTGCTCTCTTTGATGAATCCAATTTTGACCTTTCAAAACAGAGAATCTCATCTCGTGGATGCGGTCTCAAAACATTTGTGTCTAGCGGTACTAGTACGCCCTTTCAGGGTCTACTGTATTGCGACCGGCACATCTGTAACTCCAACTTTATATTCTTCTTACCTCGAGCAAGCTCTGCTTCCCGATAAGTCGAATTTAAGTTCACAATTGCTTCTAGCAGTCACTGGGATGCCCATTCTGGGCTTACCATACCTGCGATCTGAACAATTGTACCCTCTATGGCATTTTGCCTTCTTCATGTTGCTTGGGTCATCTTCCTCTAGCAATTTGAAAGACGAAACCATAGAACTTCCCATTTATGATCATTATATTCTTGTGATTACTAATGGATGTGGTCTTGTTTCAGAAATTTTCGAAAAACTAACAATGGCAGCTTCACTAACCATTACTTTCGATGAGAGCAAGCACCAAATCATGCTTCAACAGAAGCAAACCGCGCGCACCTACAAGCGCCCCATCCGCTGCCGAAGCGTCAACTCCCTCGGCAACTCTCTGAACTCCGGGTCGACCTCGACTCCCCGGACTATCGTCTTTGGGACGCTGGGACCATTCCCACTTCCTGAGGAACAAACTGCTCCCTCCAAGAAGCAGAAACTCGCCTCTCAACGTGTCACTACCGTGACACCAAAGGCGAGCACCAGAAGGCCTGAAGCTCGTGGCAGCCCCACGAAGCCTCGACCTGCAAACGACCAGGTCTACCCCAAGACTTGGTCCCCAAGACCTTCACCAAAATAGAGAAGGTCCCAAACATCCACTAAGCCAGCATTCCTGGCCCCACTCAAGGAGAACCAGTTCTACCCTCTTACCTACATGAAAGAGGAGAGACCCATCTCCGACTTGACTTCCAAGTCATCCCAGCATGAGCCGGCTTGTTCCTACAAGCCCAAAATCAAGTCATGCATCACAAGGCCTCTACAAGCACCTGCTAAGGCCTACAAACCTGCAGTTCGACCCTTCATCTCTACAGGGGCCGAACTCCAAAAATTCAAAGCTTCGCTGCAACAGGCGACGGACAGGGTTCGCATCTTGTCTTTACCCAGTTGCAAAGAAGACAGGCTCGGCTGCTGCGCCCGAGGAAGCACATCCTTCATCGTCAAAGCCCAGCCAGAGCTGACCGAAGCTCAAATTGCTCGTCGCATACGCCGCCGCGCGTCGTATAGACAAAAGAGACTAGAGAAGCAAAGGTCCCAGCCTCCTACACTCCAAGTCTCTCCCAAATGGGTCGAAAGAAAGACCCAACCAAGTTGCTGCCGTCCATATGGTTGGAAAAAACCAGAAGGCGCCAAAAATCAGCAACAAGAATCCATGTCCGACGTCCGATGACCCGCAGCGTCTCAAGGACAAGAAGACATTCAGAAGAATCCCCTGCTCCTTCAAGCAAAGGACAGCAGAGTGATCCTTCCTCAAGCTCTTCTTCAAAAAGAATGAGCCCCAGCTCAGTCACCAGGACAGTTTCTTCGTTCGAATCACGAAGGATGAATGTCTTGGCTACAAATTCTGAGCCACCACCCCGCAATCCACCTCCAGAAGATGCGATCACCCGCATCCAGCAGTTGGAACAGGGCCAGCAGAGGATTGAAACTCTGATGGAAAACCTTCTCCTCGCCTTCCAAAATCAGGCGAACAATGAACCTCCTCCGAATCATCAAGACGCGAGGTAAATAGAGAAGAAAATGAGTCACGCGCCCTTACCAAAAGGACGTAGACGGTTATCCTCGCCAAAGCAAAAGAAGAGGATATACTCAAGGAGCATGGGATCAAGCCACCATATCCCTTATGGATGGACTCGGTCCCGTTCCCCACAAATTCAAGCATCCTACTCTCCAAAGATATACGGGAAAGGATCAGCCAGACAGCACGTCATCCACTTCAAGATCCTGACGGGAGCTATCGCGGATCAAGATGCACTCAAGATCCGCGTATTGCAAGTACCCTAAAAGGTACGGCCTTCGATTGGTACTCCACTCTGCCGGAGGACTCAATCCAAAACTGGGCCATGCTAGAGACACGCTTCCTGACTCACTTCAAAGGTGAGGATCATCCCGCTACTATGGCTCAGTTGTGCAGCCTAAAACAGGGGGAGGAATGAATCAACATATGACTTCATTCACAAGTGGAAAGCAATGGCATACAAATGCTCTGATGTATTGCCACAAGTGTCGCTAGTCGACATCTGTCGAAACAACATGAGAGCTAGAATCCGCTCCATGATCATCGGCAACAAATCAAAAAACCTGGGAGAACTCCTAGAAGCTTCCATGGAAGCTGAAACGGTGATTAAAGACCTCAACGGTCAGAAATCATCAAGAAAAGAGCCGACCGCCATTGCAGCCTCTAAACCAAAGAAAAAAGAGGTCCTCAATGTGCAGACCAAGTTAGCTCCTCAGCCACCAAAGAAAGCTGAAAATAAAGTTGCTGGTAAGAGACCTGAACTCTCAGATGCCTTCAAAGAACGAGTAGAGAAGAAATACCCGTTTGATGAAGATGTTGATGAAATCTTCGGGGCTCTTGTGGCAAACGGCAAGCTCACCTTGCCTGAACCAAAAAGACCGGGTGATGTTGGCAAAACCAACGATCCTCGGTACTGTCCATACCACCAGATGATCTCGCATCCTCTCAATCAATGCTTCGTTCTGATAGAGAAAATAAATGAGATGTGGAAAAACGGAGTCATCACCTTTGACAAAAACTATGGGTCTGCCTCCGTCAACATGGTGACATATGGACAAACATCAAAATCACCGAAGAAGAAGATCACTACTTCCTTCAAGGTGATAAACGCAATCCAAGCGTCCGAGGAACTGGTTCCTTACCCGACACCAGACGGACAACCGATATGGGTACATCCCGATCTCCTGGAAGATGAAAATTGGGAGGTCGTGAAAACAAAGCCTACAGCTCAACAGCGAAGGCAGGCTAGGAAACATCTCCTCAAGCTCAAACGGTAAGAGAAGACCCAGCCAAAACTAGAGGTCAAAGAAAAGGCAGAGGCTTCCTCTACTGCTTCACTGGAGGCAACAAAAACACCCCTTCCAGAGACTTCAAAGGGGGTTTGAAAATTCACTCTCAGTGATTTCATGCCACCTCAATTCAAAGAAGCCATGCATGAGGCATCATACTCTTGCAATTCGGTAGTTGGATTCTCCATTGATGGATACGAGTCCAGCGACACCGATGATGGATTTGAATCCAACTACACAGATGAGTGGGAGGAGTCCCTTGAAATAGGAGAATATCTCTCCGATGAAGAATGGGTTCCTGAGTCTCATCTTATGCCAGTAATCTGGTATAACCCCCTACAACCACAAGAATCCTGGTCTGATGATGAAGAAGACCAAGAAGCGGTACAAGGAAATGCTGCTGACCCATCACCTCTCATTACTCCAGTGGAAATCAACCATGTTGAGCCACAAAGAGTTGATGAAGAAGAAGATCCGGCTCCCATGCCTGATCTTGAAGAATATGCAAGGATCTTGCAGCATCTCGCTCTAGAACAAGAGCAAGAACGCGTCAACGAGCCTCCTCGCGATCCAGAGCCTGAAGTCCCTGAAGACCACCAGGTACATCCTCCCCTAACTCCTGAAAATGGAGAAAATTGCTGGATAGACGATCCTCTTACATCCGAGGATGAGTCTGACTCCGATCAGGCAACGTCTCCCGTCAGAGCTTCCTGTAATGTGATAATTCGGGATTATAGCTCTTCCGAAGCATCGTCTGATGAGAGCACTTACACTCCGGCGACGCCTAGCAATATATCGTCTGAAGCCACCTCGTCTCACGTGACTTTCACTGAGATGACACCCTCTCAGGTTTCTTCTCCTGAGACTGTGACTTCAAAGTTCACACCCTTCTTGACTGAAGAATTCCCAGCCATTGATGCTTGGGATGATGAATTAGTCAACGAAGAAGAAAGGTTGCTGGATGCTGTTCAGGACTTGTTCCGGGAAAATGCTCCGTGCAACACATCACTGAGGATGGCAACTCTGCTGCTGATTCATCCTCAGCAAATGAAAAATGACAGCCTCTTGATCCTGAAGGCAATCTTCCAAACGAAGACCCTTCTCAAGAAGCTCTCGAAGTTGGTAGAGGCACCCGCTCTGGCCGGGACTACCACAAAAATTACAACCAATCTTCCTTTACATATGTAAATCCTTCGGGAAAAGATGTTGTAAGCGCCCCTAGTGGCAACAATGATGAACATGCAGGCCCTAAGGAGGCTTTCAAGTATGACTTGATTGAACACTTCAAGCACATACCTGCACGTCTGCACATCCTAGATTTGTTGCGAACGTCTCCGCACACTCGTGATAATCTCATCTCGGAATTACAAAAGCTGAATGAGGATGTCGACAAACATGCCCCGCAAGTCCTCCAAATTGAAATGGATTACCGGGTCAAAAAACTCAGAAGCCTCCTCAAAGGGAGAAAAGAAGAAAACTGAGGGATCATGCATTGAATGCCTCTCGGTTAAAAAAGCAGCCAGTGCAACCATCGCCTTCACAAAGGACGACCTCCTACTTGGAGAAACCAGGCATAACCGACCCCTGTACTTCACAGTGTATATCAAGGAAATGCCTATGCACAGAGTTCAGATCGACCCAGGTTCTGCACTCAACCTCATCTCCACATCGGCTCATGAAGAGTTGGGCATCCCACCCAGCAAACTGAGCCACACATCTGTATCTATCTTTGGATACGATGGGAGTACTCAAAGGCCTATCGACAAAATCAGGTTCAAGTTGCAGATCGGTGGTCTTATTTCTGAGGTCACGGTGTATGCAATAAAAACCCCTTCATGCTACAACATCCTTCTCGGACGCCCTTGGATCCACGAGAATGGTGTTGTCCCTTCAACTCTACATCAATGCATCAAGTTTGTTGGCGACGACGGCATGATACATCGAGTCTTTGCGGACAGAAAACCCTTCAAAGGTAAAGAAGTTCACTTTGCAGACTCACAGATGTATGAAGGTGAAAAATAAGAAGAGGAGAAGCACACAGCATCCTTTGCCGAAAATCTCCAGAAAGATAAAGGCAAAGCTCCTCAACAATCACCGGAAGAAAACAAACCATCCGGTAAATCTGAAGAGAGCATTCAAACTCCCTTCATCATCTCCCTCAAACCTTCAAAGCCTTTGATCATCACAACTAAAGTGAAGAAGGCAAAGCAAAAGCCTGGGGGCAAAGCCAAGCTGACACTCAGCAAGTTCAGCCTGCTCTTACTCCAATGGAGACAACTTCTGACATAGAAGATCCTACGTCAGCTTCCTTCGTTGTTCCAGCAACTTCAACAAAGGAAAAGCCGATCTTCTTCCACAGATCGGATGCTTCTTCATCAAACTCCATGCTTGAACCTTTCCAAAATAAAGGTACGCCTCAACTATCCTTATACAGTTCTGTGGCACAAGCTATTATGAAGAAAATGGGCTATGACGCTCAAAACCCAGTCGGTTTGGGAGAACGACGCGGTATTCTCACGCCATTGGGGCCCGTCTTGACCAAAAGCCAGCTGGAAGATTGGAGACTCTATGGCTATGTAGAAAAGTCTTCACACAGGTTAGGGTATGATCCCGACACTCCCTTGAGACAGTTGACACAAAGGCTTAAAAGTCAATATACTGACCAAGCCTCAACTTCTCAAGTCCATGAAGACATCGATCTCCCTGGATATCTCTTTGATGAGTCACCTGACAAAGATCCAGGAAGCTCATCCAATTGGCATGATTTCTCCAAAAATGAAGAGGAGTTGTCCGATGGCACAGACGTGTGGACTTCTGACCCAGAAGAACCCTCATCTCCAAAAGAAGTAGCCTACTTTGACCCGGTTTCAACAGGCGATTGGGATCATCTCATAGCAAGCCTTGGGAAAATTACCAATCAAGAAGACCCGTGGAAAGGAACAAAACCTTGGTCTGGAAATGCCCTTGAAACCCCAGAAGGTTTCGTTGAGCTGGAAGCCTCCGAAAATATTGTGGAGGAACCACCTTCGAACCTTCCAACAGAAGATCCTGTTCAAAAGATAGACTTGGGAACACCGATAACCCACGTCCTGTATTCATAAGAAAGAATATAAAGGATGATGAGTTACTCGAGTATATCGCCTTTCTTCGTGAGTTTGTTGATTGCTTTGCATGGTCTTACGCTGAAATGCCTGGCTTAGACCCCAAAATAACAGTCCACAAACTCAATCTTCAAGAAGACATCAAGCCTGTCAAGCAAGGCCAAAGAAGATTCCGTCCAGATGTGATGGATAAAATTGAACAAAAAGTTCAAAAACTCAAAAGCGTCGGCTTTATCCGTGAGGAACAACATCCTGAATGGTTGGCCAACATTGTCCCCGTGACAAAGAAAAATGGGCAGATCAGGGTCTGTATTGACTATAGAGACCTGAATGGCGCATGCCCAAAGATGAATTTCCGCTCCCCATACCAGAGGTAATGATTGATAATACCTGTGGATTCGAGCGAATGACATTCATGGATGGTTTCTCTGGCTACAATCAGATAAAGATGCATCCTGAGGATGAAAAACATACATCTTTTCGGACCCCATTTGGCGTGTATTGCTACACTGTCATGCCATTTGGTCTGAAAAATGCTGGTGCCACATATCAGAGGGCTATGATGAAAATATTCCAAGATATGCAGCACAAGACGGTTGAATGTTACGTTGATGACCTCGCCGTCAAAAGCAAAAGAAAAGAAGATCATCTCGAAAACCTTCAAGAAGTCTTCCTCCGGCTTCGCAAACACAAACTGCGAATGAATCCTTTGAAATGCTTCTTCGGCGTCTCGTCGGGTAAGTTCCTCGGATTCTTAGTTCGGAAAGCTGGAATAGAGCTTGACCCCATAAAAGTCAAAGCCATTCTAGAAATGCCCTCTCCAAGAACCTTGAGAGAACTCAAAGGGCTTCAAGGGAGATTGGCCTACATCAGACGGTTCATCTCCAATCTTTCGGGGAAATGCCGTCCATTCTCCCGATTGATGAAAAAAGGTGTAAACTTTGTCTGGGATGCTGACTGTGAAGCTGCTTTCCAAGACATCAAGTCATACCTGACAAAACCTCCAGTGTTAGCTGCTCCTACCACTGGAAAACCATTCATCTTGTACACAAGAGCCCTTGATCACTCTCTGGGAGCTGCTCTATATTACCTCAGCCGCATGCTAGTAGGTGCAGAGCATCGCTACTCTCCAGTCGAAAAAGAATGCCTTGCAGTGATGTTCGCCGTACAAAAGCTGCGTCACTACTTGCTTTCCAACACAGTATACCTGGTCTCGAGGGTCAACCTCTTGAAGGTCCTTGTCCCAATGGCAGGTTCTCTCAATGCTCGACTGGCAAAATGGTTCATCCTTCTGTCATAAATTGATATTAGGTATGTACCACAAAAAGCAATCAAAGGGCAAGCTCTAGCGGACTTCCTCGCAGAGCATCCATTGCCTAAAGATTCTCCGCTCAGAGATGATCTCCTAGACGAACCAGTCTACAATGTGGAGACTTTCTCACAAAGTGCCTCCTGGGACATGTACTTTGACGGTGCAACCAGGACAAATGAAAAAAGACAGCTGATCTCGGGAGTTGGCATCCTCTTTGTTAGCCCCGACAAATACATGATTCCACACGCTTTCTCGCTACTGGAACCATGCACAAACAATGCAGCTGAATATCAAGTTCTGATCTTAGGATTGGAACTCGCCATCGAATCCGGTATCACCATGCTGAAAGTCTTTGGAGACTCTCAATTGATCGTCAACCAGATGAATCAGAAATTTGAAGTCAGGAAGCCAGATTTGCTGCCTTACTACAACAAGGCACAATCACTTCTGCAAAAGTCTGACATCTGTCACATCACCCACATTCGTAGAGGTGAAAACATACGTGCAAATGCCCTAGCTGGACTTGCCGCATCCATGGCAATCCAGGAAGGGGAAAACATGCAAATCACAGTGTGCGAAAGAAGAATCCTTCCTCCTCTTAACACACACCAAGCAGTTGCTGAATGCCACCAAGTGGTCGGAAGTCGGATTTCAATCCTTCAAACTTCAATCGGCGACTGGAGGGATCCGTTCATTGATTACATTATGTTCGGAATCCTACCTGAAGATCCAAAAGAACGGGTAAGCATCCAAAGGCGAACCCCAAGCTTTCATTTGGATATTCCTTCAAAAATCCTTTACAGGAAATCCTTCAACGGAGTACTTCTACGCTGCTTGTCACAACAAGAGGCTGAAGAAACACTCAAAGAAGTTCATGCTGGTCTTTGCGGAGCTCATCAGGCTGGACCTAAGCTTTATGATCAGATAAAAAGGTTAGGATATTACTGGCCTACCATGGTAGCTGACGCAATGCAATTTGCTAAGCGCTGCCAACAATGCCAAGTTCATGGAGATTATATTCACATGCCTCCAGAATGGCTGCATCCTACAGCGATCTCATGGCGTTTCGAAGCCTGGGGTATGGACATCGTAGGTCCTATTTCTCCCCCTTCAAGCAAAGGTCATCACTTCATCTTCGCCGCTACGGATTACTTCTCCAAGTGGTCAGAAGCATTTGCGTTTAACGAAATGAAGACCTCATCAGTCCTTCAGTTCCTACGCACCAACATCATTTGTCGTTTTGGCATACCCAAAAGATTCGTCCATGATAACGGACCACAGTTCCGGGATCATCGATTCTATAGGTTCTGCGACAAATACAAAATCCAAAGCTGTCCTTCGACTCCATACAATCCGACAGCAAACGGGTTAGCAGAAGCTTTCAACAAGACACTCTGCAAAATCCTCAAAAAAATGGTCTCTAGTCACAAAAGAGACTGGAGCGATAAAATGTCTGAAGCTTTGTGGGCCTATCCAACCACCGTTCGAGGACCAACCCATAGCACACCATTCTCCTTGGTCTATGGATGCGAAGCTGTCGTACCCTTGGAAGTACAAATTCCTTCCTTGAGAGTATCCTTGCAAAATGACATGACTCAAGAAAGCAATGTCAAATTGCGACTCCATGAGCTGGACAATCTCGATGAGAGATGGCCCGAAGCTCAACAAAGCATTGAACTTTACCAAGCACGCATGGCAGGATCTTTCGATAAAAAGGTCAGGCAACGCGCCTACAAAAACAGTGACTTGGTTCTTGCGGTAAAAAGACCAATGGTCTTCGCTCACAAGTCCAAAGGCAAATTTGAGCCAAAATGGGAGGGACCCTACGTCATCGACAAGGTTTTCTCCAACGGCGCATACGCACTCCTAAACATGGAAGGTGACAGATGTATGCTGCCATCAACGGCAAGTTCTTAAAGCGGTACTACCCTTGAAGACTTACCCAACTGGGTAAGAGCAATGCCTGCACGGCCAAAGCCAATTTCCAGGTACACGCTCGCTAAACCCACCCTTTTTTTAGAATTTTCATATCAAAAGTTGAAATTTCTAGAAATTTAAAACAATGCTTACTTTCATCGTTTCATTGTTCAAAAAAAAAATATCCAAGTTTAGGAACCTTTCCCTAACTTGACCAAAATTTTCAACCCGTGAACCCAAAATTCATGGTTTGAAACAAAATCCGGATTCAGGGATTTCCACCCTAGTCCACCCTGCCTTTTACCGCCAAAATGGTTTTAGGTCAAAACTTATGACCCTCGTGTCTTTAAACAAAAAAAAATGGTTTTTCAAAAACAGCAGGGAAGCGACGCTTAGTCGATACTCGCACAAATCGGAAGCAAGCGAACCACGTTCTACACTTCCAAAATCACAGGGAAGCGACATTTCGTCGGTACTTGCAAAATCCAAAACTGTGGAGATGCAACATTTCAGTTGATATCCACAACCCAAATTTCAAAGGTTCGAAAAAACGTAAAAAACTGTGGAGACACAACATTTCAGTTGATATCCACAACCCAAATTCCAAAGGTTCGAAAAAACCTAAAAAACCATGGAGACGCAACATTTCAGTTGATATCCATAACCCAAAGGTTCGAGAAAACCACAAATTTCAAAAGTCGTGGGGAAACGACATCAAGTTAGTACCCGCAAAACCAAAAATTTTGAAAAGCAAGGATGCGACATTCCATCGATACTTGCACCCAAATCCGCGAGGATGCGACATTCCATCGATACTCGCAACCGAATGAGCAAGGATGCGACATTCCATCGATACTTGCAAGAACATTCAGCAGGGAGGCGACTTTTAGTCGATACTTGCATTTTTTGAAAACCAAACCGGCTATAAATGCCATCAAAACAGGCTATAAATGCCACAAACTGGCTATCAATGCCACCAGAACAAAACCGGCTATCAATGCCACCAAAACAAAACCGGCTATCAATGCCACAAACCGGCTATCAATGCCACCAAAACTGGCTATAGATGCCACACATAAAAAAAACTCGGCTATCAATGCCACAAAAAAAGAAGCTGGCTCTCATGCCAAAACTAGCTTCCATGCCACAAACAAAAACCTGGCTTCCATGCCAAAACAATCATTTGACAAAAGATTTTCACAAAATGACAACCTTTTGATCAAATCCCATTTAGCAATTACTTTTATCACAAAAAGATTCAAGTGAGCGTAGGGATAACAAAAAAAAAAGAAGAGCATCCCATTTAGCAATTACTTTTATCACAAAAAGATTCAAGTGAGCGTAGGGATAACAAAAAAAAAGAAGAGCATCCCATTTAGCAATTACTTTTATCACAAAAAGATTCAAGTGAGCATAGGGATAACAAAAAAAAGAGTACAAAAAAAAAATATATACATGTGGTACCAAAAAAAAAGAGAAAGTGTTCACAAGCACTACAAGAAAATAAGTACCAAGAAAATACAAGTGGTACCAAAAAAAAAAGAGAGAAGGATGGTTTCTGTAAAAAAAAAAATATACAGGAGCTCAATCAAAAATAGTCTCCAGCCAAGAGTTCAGCTCCTTAAGCAAGCTTTTGGCCTCATCCGTCAAAGATTCCAAGGCACGCTTCTTCAGGAACCTGCCATGAGATGCTGGGGTGGGCTGTAACCCTTCTTTCGCACTGGGAAGCTTCCCCTGAGCGGTTTTCCATTGTTTGTTCTCATCAGACTTCCTTTTGAGAACTCGATTGGCATCCGCAACTCAGTGAATCAGAGCAGTCTCCCTTTCACGAGCCTTTGTTATTTCAGTCCACTTGGCAGCGACTTGTGCCTGCAGATGCTCAAGACGTTTCCTGGCCTCATCGACCTCCCTATCAAGGATGTTAAGGTCATGTGTCAGCCCAATGATGGTTAGCTCTTCTAAGTTCCTCTCTCGGACTGCCTGCTTCTTGCTTTCTGTAGCCTCATCCAGGTTAGATTGAGCCTTATCCACAGGGTCCAGGAACATCTCCTTGAAGAACTGATCGTCAGGAAAACCCATGGTCTCAAACCACTTGTCACCCAGCTCAATGATCCTATCAACGATCGCACTGGCACTTGTGACATCCAGACCAGCTTCTTCGGCATCGCCGAGAATCTCACGCACGTGCTGGATCATCCCAAATCCGGCATCTAAATGCCCAGAAAGCAGAGTCTCAATCCAAGAGCTCAGAACCCGCACCACCACCTTCTTCGCAAAAAGAAGAGATGGCCCAGCTGAAGATTCGCCCAACTCCGTTGGTCGGCTGCTCATGTCATCATCTGTTGAACGAGTAACAAAAGAACTCTTTCCAGTTGAAGCTGCTCCTGCTCGGGAAGGAATCTCAGCACGAGGAATCTCCTCAACATTGTCAGAACTAGTCCCAGGAGTCTCTACCTCTGGATCAACCTCTGGCATCCCTTGCTCTGGAAGCGACGGACCCTCCTCTGTCACTTCAAAACCTGCCAAAGAAACACAAAAAGGTATGAATATAATCCTGTTTGAAAATCATTATCAGGGTTATTACTACAAAATACCTTCTTCGACGACTGGCGGAACACTCTCTTCCTCCATGAACTCATCGAAAGCATCATCAACATTTGCGTCCATCGATGGTTCAAAGTCATCAGAATCCTGTGGCAAGTCAGCTGACAAAAAAAAATGTTAGCAAACCAAGTCACAAACTCAAAAAAAAAAAAAAGTCATACCAATTAGAGACTCTGGAATCACTCCAGAGTCCCTCAGTTCTTCTTCAGGTGCCCTGACAGGATCCGTCACCACCTCATCAACCGAAACCTCAGGCATCATCAAGTCTTCCTCTGCTAAAAAAAAAAAGAAAAGCAGAAACAAGAAGCAAATCATAACATGGAAAAAATCCCATGAAAAGAAATGGAAAGAGAAAAAGGAAGAATCATACCTTCACCAACGGTCTCTTCTTCTCGGCTTCTCTTCTCTGGAGGCTCGTCAGCATCCACTGGCACATCCTCATTAATAGTAAGAGGAACTTCCAAGTCAGGAGAGTCCTCATGCTGCCCCTTGCTGCGATGATGACTCCTCCCCCTCTTACCCCGGCGGGCTCGCTTCTTAGAGGAACCTGCCCCGCTGTCAGAGTCAGGTTTCCCAGTTGACTCCTCACTGGATGGTCTACTCTTGCCAGTAGACTCCACGGAAGCTTGCCTCTGTGCCGCTTGCATCCAAGCACCAAGTTCGGCTTCCTCCTGTTCTAGCTGCTCTAAAGCCTCATCAGGTATTTCTCGAACAGCTTCAGAACCAATGACGCCCTGGTCACCGAGAAAGCCTATCTTATGCTTCTCTCCAGAAAGGAAGGCCCAAACTTCCTCTCGCCGGACGCCATCTGACTTTCCAAGGCCCTTTCCAGATGCCAGCTTCACATCAAGCTCCTTCTTGGAAAGCCCCCGATATGCCGAAAAGCTCTCCACGAACCACTTCGCAAAGCCGGCAGTCCGGGAAGTCAGCAACACAGGATAAGAAATCATGGCTGTAGTGTCTTCAGCACTATTGAAAGCCCATGCATTTCTCCCGTCCTGTAAGCCTCCAAAGCGCTTCACCATGCTTGAAGGCGCTCCAACAATGCCTTGAGAAAAGCCCAGCTGCAAAGCAAAGCGAGAGGGTACATACGACTGGATGTCGACGAAAAGATGTCTACGGTACACCATCGTGCCGACACGTATGCTGAAAAGCCACTCTCTCTCTGCATTCGTCAAGGAATAATGCCTTCCCGACCCCGCCCTGGTAGAGTCTCGGGAGGCACCAAAATCAAAAGCCTTCTTCCGCAACTCCGGAGAAAGCTTCACTGAAGACTGCCCCATCTCGACGTCCCTGAACTGTCGGATCCTCATGCGGGCAAACAAAAGTGATTCGGACACGGCTTTGCCCTTAGCCAGTCGAGTCATCAGAGGATCATCATCCTGTGCAGCACCCAGCCGGTGGAAGCCAGGACAGTGGTATACATACCACGAATAAAAGGTATGGGCTGAAAATACCCTATTCATGGGAAGCCCAAGCCGAACCAAAAAAGCAGTAGCCTGCAGTTCGGTACACAGGTAGGAGTAAAGAGCTGGCACCAAAGCAAGCTGCTCTCCAAACGCCATCTGACAAGCTGGAAAAATACAATGCGGCCTGATGTGCGTTCCATCTCCTCCAGCAAAAACAGCCTCACCAAGCCAATAAGTGAGGTAAACAGCGAGATCTCTCCGCAGTGCAATGTCAGGACATATGGCGTTTGTACTTGCACAGAAATCTCTCAACTCTTCTTGCATGGCCAAGATCTTCTTTGAACTTGGATCCTGAGCCCCGGCTTCTTGGGTCACGCTATCAGAAGACTCCCTGCTATCAGAAAAGTTGGGGAATGAAGAGCTAAAACTCTTCCAACTGCTGGATCTAACTTTCAAACCCCCCTTCTCCTTCAAAAAATCATAGAAGGCGACGAGCTGAAAGTATAGAAGCCTGAACTCCTCAGACTACCCCCTCAAGGACGCTGTCAATCGGCATAAACTCCTCATAGTGTTTTCCAAGGATAGGCAATCCAGTAATGGCGCTCAGCTCTTCAAAGAGAAACCAATCTCACCATTCGTCACAACGAAGGTATTGGTTTGTGGGAGGAATGACTCCAGCATAGCCATGAAGGCCTCGTCGGAAAAGATCACGGTCTCCCTAAAGGCGCGGACCGCATCAAAAATCCCGGCTTCCTTCAAAACGGCGCCACCAATCAGCAGGACGCGATCAGTCCATGACTTCCACTCGGAGTTAGCATTGAAACGGCCTCGAAGTCGAAAAGGCTTGATCCAATTGCTGCCGTCACCGCTAAAAATACCAAGGCCCACCAGTCTCAAATCGACCGACGGATAATCAGAACCCTGGTAGCCGCTTGATGGCATCAAAAGATCCATGTCAACAGGCGACCTCTCCGTATATCCAGGAGAACCACCAACAAAAACCCCGGTCTTGATTACATTTGTCCTTCTCACCCAGCTTAGAGGATCTTCCCTCTTAGGGCACATGGGGGCAAGGCTCATGATCGAGACGGTGCGATCAAACGTCGACCGGGTAGCAACAGTCTTCTTCTCACCATCTGCTGTGAAAGAAAACCGAAAACATCTCCTCTGGTATGTCATGTCATCAGGGACTGCATCACCAAAGAAGAAGGTAGGCTTAGGCAAAATGCTCTGATCTTTCATCACCCATGGACGACTGCTTACCATGATCTTATATAATTCCTCTCCCTTGAGAGTGATCAGTCGCTGCCTCATCTCATCTATGTTGAGGGAGTCGCACTCTTCCAGATTTCTCTCAACATACTGGACCTTCTCAAAAGCCTGCTGAACGGCCGGATTAAAAGATCTAGAAGATCGACGAGGTACGCTTGTAGCAGGCTCTTTACCCTTGTTCGCTCTGGAGGAACCACCTGAAAAGGATGGAAAAGAAAAAGATCAAACATCAAAATGACAGAATCTCGCAAAAAAAATCTGGCGAAATTTTGACATGATGACGGGGCAATTCCGAAGAAAATGAACTATCCCGAAAGAAATAAGAAAGCTTGAAGATGGGCTCAACATCGCTGCGAGCTCCGAAACTCCAAACTTTCGAAACCTCAAAGTCTCCGCAAAATCAGAAAGGGCTCAACATCGCTGCGAGCTCCAAATTCCCAAAATTGCGAAAAATTTCAGGTATGCTATCACATCATGCTACAAATTTAATTTATAATTGAATGCATGCATGAACATCTAGGTTTGCAAAAAAAAAAGAGGGGCATTATCATGATGAGCAAAAGAAAAAAAAAAGAAAAGAAACTTTCTCAAAAAAAAAGGGAGGGAAAGAAAACAAAAAAAAAAGAGAAAAAAAAAGGGGGCTGGCCCACAGGCCACGTGGCCGTACGGCCAGATCCGTACGGATCTGTCCGTACGGCCCACAAACAAAAATAAAAAACAAAACAAAAAAAAAGAAAAGAAAAGAAAGCAAAAAAGAAAAGAAAAAGAAAACGCGTAAAAAAAAAGAAGCAAACACGTGAAAGAAAAAAAAAAGAAGAAAAGAAAAGAAAGAAACAAAAAAAGAAAGAACTTTTTATTTTTCCTACAATGGAGTTTTCTTGAAAAAGGGAACTTACTTGAAGCCATTGATGGAGAAGAAGAAGAAAAGTCTTGAAGATCTTGAAGAAGAAGAACTCTTGGTCTTGAAGCCCTCTTGAGATTATTGCAAAAGAAAGTAATAAGAGCAAGAGATCCAACCTCCTCCTTGCTTTTATAGAGGAGAGCAAACCAAAGAAGGAAAGAAGAAAAAGGTAAGTGTTACTAATTAGTAACCTTACCAAAAGAAAGAGATTAGAAAGATTCTTTCCCAAAAGAAAGATATCTTGAAGGATTTTCTCCCAAAAAGCAATCAGTGACGGATTCTTTCCCAAAAGAAAGATATCTTGAGATATCCTATCCCAAAATAAAGGGAATATGAGAGATTCTCTCCAAGTAAAGATATTCTTAGATATTCTCTATCCAAATGAGATATTTTTGGATATTCTTTACAAAAATGACACCATATGAGATCTAAGCCATTTCAAAAGCTTAAGGTCCCATGGGTTAGCCCATATGAGCCAGGTTTGACCACCTAGGCACTTAAAAAAAAAAAATTGGGCTTTTAGTCAAAGAGAAATCCCTCTTACCAAGAGCATACAAAAATGGTTCCATGCCTCTTTTTGAGTTGATTGGACCATACAAAGAAAATTCCAAGCCCCATGAGCTTCCAAAAATCAAACCATCCAGCCTCATATACCAAATTGAGCCAAAATCTTGAAATTGACATTCCACAAAAATCAAACCAAATCCTGGTCCCCTAACTTGCCACATACAGCCTGTTAGGTCACAAGACCAAAACCAAAAACCAAAACCTGATCCCCCAACATTCCACATACAGCTTGTTGGGTCACATGATCAAATCCAAACCTTACCCCTTAACCTGCCACATACAGCCTGTTAGGTTACAAGGTCAAAACCCAAATCAACATCCTTGATGTCATCTTCAAAACTTTGCCTCGAGATGGTACGTGATCCCTTTTACTACCATAAAATTCCCCTGGAAGCTCAAAAGGCTACAAATACCAAAAAGAAAGACTGCTCAAAGACTCTTGGTCAAGTCACAGGCTCTCCTTAAAAAATCTCTTCGAGGCACATCAACTACAAACGTTGAGCAACTCGTCGCTGCACCTCGAGGGGGCATTTGTTAACACCAAAAATGTCACTTTGCCTCTTCAAGATCCAAAGAGCTACATGAAGTCGCAACCTGCCATAAATAGGCAATGCTGCTTCCAAAAATCAAATCTTGTCAGAATCAAACAAAAACTGCAAGATTCTTCAATACAGCCAAAAGAGGAGTACACAAGAAGTTTCGGGCCATTTCAAAATCATTTGGCCTAACTTCGCTTCTCCGACAGCCAAAAAGGAGCTCTCGGCGGCAAAAGCATCGGAGACACCAAATCTTCGATCAGAGCCGATGGATGGTCTCAAAATACTTCCAAAAGGCTCCACGTCAAGTTCTGAGTCAAACCGACAACGTTTGACCCTACATCAACCCTCGGAAGCCAAATCAGGCCTCTCGGCGGCAAAGCACTCCGGGACCATGGTTTCCAAGACAGAGCCTATGGATCATCTTAAAATGACTCCAATAGGTTCCCTGTTAAATTTCAAGTCAATCGGACATCGTTTGACCGCACATCAAACCGCGACATCTTCATCGCGACAAAAGCAAGTCTACTGGTGATAGGACCCCAAACGGCTTCAAAACTCAAACAAAAGCCTATGGTTGGTCTTATTTATTGCTCAGGAGACTTCACACCAAATTTCAGGTCATTCCGACATCGTTTGACCCAGTTTCAGCTTCTGACGGAAAATCGGCAGCTCTGCGCGACAAAGTCTTCGGCTTTCTCAGGAAATTGGAAACTTTGCAAAATAAAATGCAAGGATTCTCATCAGGTTTCCTACAAAGAAATCAGGCCAATAAATGGTCAAAATGTCAAGGAAGAATACAGAAGAAAAAAGAATCGAAAAACAGCAAAAACGGACACAAAACGGGACACAAAGGGGGGAAAACCCCCCAGGGTCGCAGACCCCTGCGACCCTGGCCCAGGGCTGGGCCAGGGTCGCCGGCGACCTAGCAGCCCGGGGTCGCCGGGAAGGCCCCGGAAACCCCGGTTTTCGCCGTTTTTTCGCGATTCGAAGTGCCCAGCCTCTGGTACTTTCCAAAATTCATGCTTTCGAGACACCAAGTCCTCTGACATCCGTCCAAAACACGGGTCAATCATCAAGAGTATCGAAAACAATATTGATCGCCACCCGGTCAACCAAAAAAAACTGTGCTTTCTACCCGACCGATCGAGAAATCGACAGGACAGATGGCACCGACCCGCTATTGGCAACAAACACCTGAAATTACATGGTCATCTGATGTCAATCTACATGAAGATTCATCGATGATCATCGCCAGAAGAATCCCAAAAGACGCGGCACGGCCCGCGACTCTTCAACTGCTCGGCGACCACTTAATGCGATTAATTGACTAGCTTTATTACAGAGTCCTGCTATTGGGACACAAATTTTTTCTTTTCCCACACACACACTTTAAAAAAAAAAAATTTGTGAAATGACCTCCTTGCCCACCCTCTTCCTTTCTATCTCCCCCACCTCCCCTTTTCACCTCCGGCTCCGGCCGGCGCCGGTGCCGGCGCCGGCCGAACTCCTCCCTCCCTCTCCCTCTCCCTCTCCCTCTCCTCCCTCCCTCTCCCTCTCCCTCTCCCTTTCCCTCCCCACTGTTTTCTCCCTCTCCCTCCCTCACTGTTTTCTCTCTTTCCTCCTCCCTTTCCCTCCCCCCACCTCCCCCTTTCACCTCCGGCTCCGGCCGAACTCCTCCCCTTCTCTCTCTCCCTCTCCCTTTCTCTCCCCACTGTTTTCTCCCTCTCCCTTTCTCTCCCCACTGTTTCCTCCCTCTCCCACCCTCTCCCTCCCCCACTGTTCTCTCCCCCTTCTCCCGGTCTCTCCCTCCCTATCTCTCTCCCTCTCCTTCTTTCTCTCCCTTCTCCCTGTCTCTCCCTCTCCTTTCCCCCACCGGCAGAGGGAGGAGTTCGGCCGGATCTGCGCCGGATCTGCTGCTGCTGGGAGAGAAAGGGAGAGGGAGCAGATCCAAGGAAGGGAGAGGGAGAGACAGGGAGAAGGGAGAGAAAGAAGGAGAGGGAGAGAGATAGGGAGGGAGAGACCGGGAGAAGGGGGAGAGAACAGTGGGGGAGGGAGAGGGTGGGAGAGGGAGGAAACAGTGGGGAGAGAAAGGGAGAGGGAGAAAACAGTGGGGGAGGGAGAGGGAGAAAACAGTGGGGAGAGAAAGGGAGAGGGAGAGAGAGAAGGGGAGGAGTTCGGCCGGGGCCGGCGCCGGCTGGCGGAGCCGGAGGTGAAAGGGGGAGGTGGGGGGAGGGAAAGGGAGGAGGAAAGAGAGAAAACAGTGGGGGAGGGAGAGGGAGAAAACAGTGGGGAGGGAAAGGGAGAGGGAGAGGGAGAGGGAGGGAGGAGAGGGAGAGAGAGAGAAGGGGAGGAGTTCGGCCGGCGCCGGCACCGGCGCCGGCCGGAGCCGGAGGTGAAAAGGGGAGGTGGGGGAGATAGAAAGGAAGAGGGTGGGCAAGGAGGTCATTTCACAAATTTTTTTTTTTTTAAAGTGTGTGTGTGGGAAAAGAAAAAATCTGTGTCCCAATAGCAGGACTCTTATTACAGTCATTAATCCATTTCTTTGGACGGACCAATCAGAAGCAAGCATTCGGGAGTTACAAGTCAAGAGATTCATGGCATTTAACCCATGAAGCTCCTCCCATCATGGCGATTAAAGGCGATTAAATGCCCTCAATCTCCTCCGGCCAATCAGAAGCCAAGAAAAAGGAGTTACAAAATAAAGAAATCAATTCTGTAACTCCTCCCTTTATGTAGCTTTATGACAATCAAAGCTCATAAACCCTCCTAAATGGCTACCTAAAAGCTTATAAATAGGAGAGCCCTCCAAGAAGAAAGGATAATCACAGAAAAGCACAAACTCACAGACAGACAAAGTACAGAAATCCAGAGAAAGAAAAAAGAGAGAAAACTCTGCGGAAGTTCTAAACCGACCACCGCAACAAAGTGACAAAAGTCCCTTGGGGGGGTACTCCCCCCCAAGGTCCTTGCCTTCTCCTTCTGCTTCCAATGGCCTAGATGTGGCTTTTCAGCCCGTCTACTCGGCTTTTTATTGGACATAGGACCTCCTTTTGGTCTTTGTCCTCTAAAAACCTGAGGTTATAGCCAAGCCAAGCGAATCAATAGCATCCTCTGTTCTCATCTGCATGGATGATGGCGAAGCCCACATATGGCTTGCGACCGTCAATCTAAACGAGTCCCCCACAATCTCCTGAGAAGTTAGATCCTCCTTTTCTTGCTTTTCATTGTAGTTTGTATTTTTTCAAAAGAGACAAAAATCACAACTCTTGTCTTTCATTATTGATAAGGATTGTAAATCGGCTATAAACGCCAAAATCGGCTATAAACGCCAAAAAATCGGCTATAAGCGCCAAAATCGGCTATAAATGCCAAAAAAATCGCCTTTCACGGCAAACCAAGAAAAATGTCTCTTTTCTTATATATATGTGCAATGGAAAACTTGAAAGAAGTTGATTTCCTTTTTACTTGCGAAGGTTGATCTCCGGATCACCACTTGCAATTCCAAGTAAAATAGAAAATCTGGCACACCCTCACAAAAAAAGAAATGTTGATGCACGCCCCTGCCCCCCGGTTACGAAAGGGTCGGAACCAAACGGACTCCCACGTCCGCCAACCTCGGTAGAACCCGGGCATGGAGCGCGGTCCATCACTGCCGAGGCTGGCTGCTCTTGTGCTCGGGCTTCGGTCTTTCATCTTCTTCCCGGGCCCGGATTTCATCTTCCTCCCAGGCGACAAAGCGCTTTATCCGGGACATTAGCTCTGGCATGGACTCAGGAGGGTCTCCGACCAAGTCCTTCCGGAGGTCGTGGCCGGGGATCAGGGCATGTTGGAAGGCGTAGATTGCTATCTCTTCCCTAGTGCCCTCGATCTGGCTGTAAACCGCCCAGAATCGTCGGGCAAACTTGGCGAGGGTCTCACCCTGCTTCATCCTCAAGGTGAGAAGGTCCCCTTCTTTCTTGGGGACGGCGCTGTAGGCTTGGAACTTTTTCAGAAAGGAGAGCTGGAGCTCCTTCCAACTCGAAATCGACTCCTCTGGGAGGGTGCAGAACCACTTCAGAGGGAGGTCACCCAAACTGGAGGAGAAGATCTTGCAGTTGAGGTGGCCCTCGTTCCCCCAGATGGACATCTTCTGGGAAAAGTGGCGGAGGTGAGCAGATGGATCGGACAGTCCGTCGTAGGGGACGAACCGCGGGACGGAGAACCTTTTGGGCAAGGGGGTGCGCTCGATGTCCCTCGTGAAGGGCGAGGCCCCCAGATCGGTGTGGCCACAGATCTGCTTCTGGTCCCGCACGTCCAGGTTGCGCTGAAGAGCCAACCTGACGCGCTTGTCAAATCGCTCCTGCTCGTCGTCCTTTTCTGGAGTCTGGGCTCTTGACTTTCGCTTGGAGTGGTTCGGGCTGTGATGGCTATGGTTTCGGCCATCGCGGCTATGATGACTTCGGCTGTTGCTCGAGCCTTCGTCGTGGATCTGGCTCCGCTTCTGGTCCAGATGGTTTCTGAGATCCTCACGAGGAGGCTGGGCTGCCCTGCTGGGGGCGTCCTTCTTCTTCCCCTGAGGATCAGAGACTTGCCTCAACGAGGTAGTCTGCGTTGCTCTCAGCTGCTGCTGGAGCTCGCGGATTAACCGCTCCTGCTTCTGGAGGAGAGCATTTTGAGCTGCAACATCTCCTCCAGCGGCAGGAGGTTAAACGCGACGCGTCTCTTCCACGGCGACGGCTTTATCTTTACGAGGACGCTCATGCCGACGCTCGTCGAGTTGGGGTGGCGTAACTTCGTCTGCTGAGAACGAGGCCTCGAGTCCCTCTTGGAGGGGGACCTCGACGAGCCCTCGCCTGCAGATGTGCCATGCACCGTTCGGGAACGCCCTTGAAGAGGGACGTCTGCCGATGGTGCTGGCTGCTTGAGCGCTGCTCTCGAGGACTCTCCGCCTTTCCTAGCTTTCGGAGGCATGGTTTCTGGGAGATTGAGGTTGAGAAGGTTGAGGAGGTTGGGAAATTACTTTCCCATAGACGGTGCCAATTGTAGGTGCAGAAAATAATGACCCACAATAACTGGGGAGCCTTAGAGGACTTATCCAAATTTGTGATGACTGGGTACCGTCCGAAAGCCTGAAAGAGAAGAGCAAACGGTCAGAGGACCCTGGCCTGGGCGGCGCAAGGCTCTCCGATGCCAAAGTCAGTGATTTAACTGGAACAATGGAAGGAGAGGAGAGGAAGAAGAGAGGCAGAGTAACAGCTCTGTGGGTTGAATTATGCGTACCTTGCATGTGAAATGCAGTTCTATTTATAGACGATTTGGAGGATATCTTAGACGATATCTTGGTGTGGGTCCCATGATTCGACTGGGAAGTCATTATCAGCCCACGTTGCAATTAATGCGGTCCAATCCAGCCCACTCTGCATTTAATGCCAGTCGGATCAGCCCACGTTGCATTAAATGCGCGTCACGTTGGGCCAGATCGTGTTGGGCGCCTTTGACGGTTGGGGTACCATCGGATCCGCCCTCGGGCCTTGCCCTGATGTGGCTTCAGCCGCTGGATGCCGCCTTGTCAGGGATCTGGCGAAGATTGTGAACGGCTGGATGTCGCATCTGTCTCACTAGCTCGCGCCCCTATTCCTCCACGTACCTGATGACGTGGGGGAAGAGGGGTGCGAGTGGAGGCTCTTCCCTACTTTGGCTTTCGTCCCGGCTCCTTTGGCAGAGGTGGAGCTCTCAGCCGAGATGGGCACATGGGGGGCCGAGATGGGCACATGGGGTAGCCGAGCTCGGCGCTAGCGGTCCGGGGCTTCTTGACTTCGGCTGAGGCCTCTGCCCCAGTAGCCGGGGTGAGTCTGGTGCCACGTGGATGGCGCGCGGATGGCACGTGAGAATGCTTAGTCTCCTCTGATGGCTGTGATTAGCGTAATCCTTTAATTCTGGAAATCTCCCCACACACGAGTCAATGTAAATGCCATTATGATAAATGAAAAAAAGAAAAGCAAATCAATACTAGTGTATTTGCAAAGACATCGATATGTTTTGTCAGAACAAATTGTCTCACGCTTTTTATGAATTTTATTAGAACGCAAATTGCACTAGCTCAAGCAACCAACTCGCTAAATTGTCTTTCGTAGTCTCGTTCACGCGTTCCATGTTTGTATGTGTTTTGATAAAAGATAATAGAGGATTATAAAATATATATATATATATATACTTTAGGTGGCCATTGCACCAAAAATGTTACTTTAGCCAAACTCAGACCAAATCAGCCTTCCCACCCAAAAATCTTTATTTTTTTACCCTTTTTTTAAAGGGTCGACGGAGACCCGCCTCATTTTCTGTATTGATGGTCGACATTGACCCTAGCTAAAATGCACCAGAGTCGACGTCGATCGTGGTAGTGTCGAGAAGATTTGGAGGTGTGATGGGTCCCAGTCAAAGCTAATACAATTGCTAAGTAAATAGAATTCTTCTTAGGGTGAGAATGAACCAAAATAATTGATTTTGAATAAAACTTGTCTTATTACTGCATAATGGAAGAGTTTAAATACATCAGGGAAAAACAACTTTTCCTAAACTTACGACCTCATCTACTCAAAACAATGACTTCAGTAACTACTTGCAACATAATAGCTAAGAATTATTCAAATAACAAAATAATAGCTAACAATATTGGATCAAGCTTCCCAACGGAATCTTCAACAGCAGCTTATGTATCACGTCCCCTGCCTGTGTCATCTGCATGTATCATGCATGTGTCATGCCATGGACCTTGGATTCTTGATAGGAACCACAGTGATCTTCTTGGCTTATTAATACCCCTTTCTTTCACTGGAACCTTGTCCTCAAGGTCCATGTTTATGAATTTATCCCGCAAGTCCTGAGTATTTTCCTAAGTAGCATCGTCCACGGGTAGTCAGTTCCATTTAACAAGACTTTCTTCAACAAATTGTGACCCCTTTTTAACCAAGCGTGTATTCAGAATGGCTTCGGGTTCCATGACAATCCCTCCATTATCACCAACAAGAGGTAAGTCGTAAGTCGGCAGTAGCAACAGTGGATTCCCCTAATTTTTTTTAGCATGGAAGCATGGAAGATGGGATGAATTCGATAGCCTTCTGGAAGCTTTAATTGATACGCCACGTTACCAATCCTTTGCTCAATTTGATAAGGACCATAAAATCTGCTTACCAATTTTTGAGATGGTCGCCTAAAGATTGTATGTTGCCGATAAGGGTGGAGTTTAAGAAGAACCATATCGCCCACTTGGTACTCAACATCTCGCCGTTTTGAGTTAGCTACCTGTTTCATTCGATTGTTGGCAGCATGTAAATTTGCCTTGAGCTGGCGTAATAATTCATCTCGCGATGCGAGCTTCTGATCAACTTCGTTAACCGGAGATGTGCCAACCTGATAGTGTGGAATACTTGGTGGTAGGCGTCCATACAAACCTTGAAAAGGTGTCATACCTGTAGAAGTGTGGTATGTGGTATTATACCAGAACTCCTCCCATGGAAGAAAAAAGCTCCACTTGCGTTGCTGTTGATGGACAAAACATCGAAGATATTGTTCAACACACCTGTTGACAGCTTCAGACTGTCCATCCGTTTGTGGGTGGTAGGCGGAACTCATTTTCAGCTGTGTGCCTGACATCTTGAAGAACTCACACCAAAAATGGCTAATAAACACCGGATCCCGATCACTAATGATGGACGTGGGCATTCCGTAAACATCCACTTTGCAGATTTTGTGGAACTGCATACCACGACTCCAGCATGAACAATGAAACTGACCATGACTCCTACATGACTCCTACAACTTAGGGATTCTCCTGTAGACTAGGTAAACAAGTTTCCTAACTACATGCAACCACTTTATTGAAAAGTAAATAATCTAAAGATAAATCTTAACACCCTCCCTTAAACTGTTTTCTGTAGAAAACAGTTTAGGGTTGATCTTCATCTTCACTTCACTCCTGTGTGAATCCCTCCCTTGAACAAACTCTAAGCACACTTCTGAGCTTCTCGAACACAGGTCGTATGAGAAGTTTTGTCATGAGATCAGCAACTTGATCTTCACTCTTACATAATTGCAACTCAATCACACCATCCTTGCATAGATCACGCAAGAAATGGTATCTAACATCGATATGTTTGCTTCTTCCATGCATAACTGGATTCTTGGAAAGCCTGATTGCTGAAACATTATCACAATAAATTGTTGTTGAATCTTGTTTCTGGTTACCAAGAACTTCTAGCATTCTTCTCAACCAAATGGCTTGGCAGGAACATGAAGCAACTGTCACGAACTCAGCTTCAGTGGTGGATAATGTCACAATTTGCTGCTTCTTCGAGGACCATGAAACTGCACTTGAACTCATTAAAAACACATTTCCAGAAGTGTTTTTACGATCATCAATATCACCTGCGTAATCACTGTCAGTAAAACCAAGGAAAGTTGACTGTCTTCCTGTCTTATAAAAAATCCTAAAATCTGATGTGCCTTTCAAGTAACGAAAGATTCTCTTGGCTGCCCTGAGATGCATCTCAGTGGGATTTTCCATATATCGACTTATCACGCTTACAGAATGCATGATATCAGGCCTCGTGGAAGTTAGATACATCAAACTTCCAACTATCTGTTTGAAATAAGTGTTGTCAACTCTCTCCCCATCAGGTTCTAGACTCAACTTTGATCCTACTTCTACTGGAGTTCCAACTGGATTGCAGTTTAGCATCTGAAACCTTTCCAATACTTCCAGAACATATTTTTTTTGACAAATAAAAATACCAGTTGCTGATTGTACTAATTCTATGCCAAGAAAGTAGTGCATCAGTCCCAAGTCACTCATATCAAACTCTTTCATCATAGACTTTTTAAAATCATCAAACATATCAACACCACTTCCAGTATAAATTAGTTCATCAACAAAAAGCATACAAGGAGCATTTTACCTTCTTCACTAACCTTAACGTATAAAGTATGCTCATAAGGACACTTTTGGAAGCATTGTTTGACGAAATATGCATCTATGCGGCTGTACCAAGCTCGTGGTGCTTGTTTCAGCCCATAAAGTACCTTCTTCAATCTTAGAACCTTCTTCTCTTTGCCTTGTTGCACATAGCCTGAAGGTTGATCGACAAACACTTGTTCTTGCAATTCACCATGTAAAAAAGCAGATTTCACATCTAGTTGAAAAATAGGCCAGGAGTTTTGAGCAGCTAGAGAGATTTCCAAACGAATTGTGTCTTGCCTTGCAACCGGGGCAAACACTTCTTTGTAATCGACACCATATTTTTTCTTGTATCACTTCGCAACCAAACGGGCCTTGTGCTTGTCCACCTCGCCTTTCTCATTCAATTTGGTTTTAAAAACCCACTTCACGCCAATAGTCTTCTGACCTTTAGGCAAATCAGTAAGCTCCCATGTATCATTTTTCTCAATAGACTTAATTTCAGCATCCATTGCCTTTTGCCATTTTGAGTCCTCAACTTCATTCTCAAAGGCGAGTGGAGTAGAGTTTGCAAACAAAGCAAAGTGTGCAATAGTATCATCATTAGAGAGTTCATCTCAACTTACATAATCAATCATCCAAGATGGTCTCTTCCATGGACGTTGAAATTGACGTGGCTGATCATCTGTAGGTAGATCATTTTCTGGTGGGATTTCGTCAGGCTCAGGAGACTGCTCAATGCTATCGTCTGTTGCATCAAAGTTAGCTGGAATTTGCTGCTGCTTCTTGCCTTCTCCAGACCAAACTGACGTCTTTTCTTCATCAAAAACCACATCTCTGCTGGTAATCACCTTCTCAGTAGTTGGGTTGAACAATTTGTAGGCTTTGGAGTGTTCACTAACTCTAAGAAATATACACTTTGAACCCTTGTCGTCGAGCTTCGTCCTCTTTTCGTCTGGAATGTGTGCATATGCTATGCACCCAAACACTTTAAAGTGATCTACTGAGGGTTTCCGTCCACCCCAAGCTTCCTCAGGTGTCATGTTTTTAACAGAGAAAGTAGGGCATCTGTTCAAAACATGAATGGACCACAAAACTGTTTCAGGCTAAAAACTTTTAGGAACTCCTCCCTTAACTAGCAAGCTTCTGACCATGTTGAGAATGGTTCGATTTTTTTCTCTCGGATGCACCGTTTTGCTGGGGTGTATATGAAGCAGTGAGTTGCCTTCGAATCCCTTGCTCATCATAAAAAACTTCAAACTCTTTTGAGCAATATTCACCACCACGATCAGTTTGCAAAGTTTTGATCCTTCTTCCACTTTCATTTTCAATAAGTGATTTGAAGCTTTTAAATGCATTAAAAGCCTCTGATTTTTCCTACAAAAAATACACCCATGCATTTCTACTGAAGTCATCGACTGACAATCTCTGTGACGAACAACTGTGCCAAAGGCAACATATGCATCTTCTTTCCAGTATTCATCGGTAGGAAATGAGTTGACTTGGTGAGACGGTCCACGATGACCCAAATGGCATCATTGCCTCTGCTAGTCCTCGGTAATGCCGAGATGAAATCCATCGTAATGTGCTCCCATTTCCATTCTGGAATCTCTAATGGCCATAGTAACCCAGGAGGCTTCTGATGTTCTGCCTTGATCAACTGACATGTCATACATCGAGAGATAAATGCTGCTATCTCCCTCTTCATGTTGTTCCACCAAAATCTGTTCTTCAAGTTCTGGTACATCTTTGTGCTGCCCGGATGTATTGAATACTTGGTATTGTGAGCCTCTGTCATGTTATCATTCCTCAAGTCCTCCAAGTTAGGTACACATAGACGGTCTCGGTAGTACAAAACTCCATCCATAACACGAAAATCCAGACGATCTGCTATGTGCTCTAAAATTTTGGCCAACTCTGGGTCTTGCAACTGATTCTCTTTGATCTTCTGAATGAAAGAAGGCTCTGACACTAACATATTTGCTAACATAACACCCTTCCTTAGAGGCTGAAAATCTATTCCCAACTCCTCGAACTGCTGAAAAACATAACTTCCCCGAAGACTTGCCATGCTAACTGACTTCCTGCTCAAGGCATCTGCAACTACATTCGCTTTCCTCGGGTGATATTTGATTGGAAAATCATAGTCCTTGATATATTCCATCCATCTCCTCTGCCTCATGTTCAACTCTTTCTGGGAAAACAAGTATTGTAGACTACGGTGGTCGGAGTGAACCTCAAACTTCTCTCCATAGAGATAGTGTCTCCACATCTTCAATGCTAAAACAACCGCTGCTAACTCAAGATCATGTGTTGCATAGTTCTTCTCGTGATCTTTCAACTGCCGGGACCCATAAGCAACTACTTTCCCATCCTGCATCAACACGCATCCAAGTCCAATATTGGAAGCATCGGTAAAAATGGTGAAACCACCGCTCCCGGATGGCAAAGTAAGGACTGGAGCTGTAGTCAATCTCTTCTTCAGCTCTTGGAAACTAGCTTCACACTTGTATGTCCATACATAAGGTGCATTCTTCCTTGTCAACTTCGTCAAAGGTGACGCAATTGACGAAAATCCTTGCACAAACCTTCGATAATATCTTGCTAAACCAAGAAAACTCCTGATCTCTGATGCATTATTCGGTCTCTCCCAATTCATAACTGCTTCAATCTTGGATGGGTCCACTGATAATCCTTCTTTGAATAATATGACCCAAAAATGTGACTTGGTCCAACCAAAATTAACACTTACTAAGTTTTGCAAACAACTGATTCTCCCTCAAAAGCTGGAGTGCTATCCTCAAATGCTCTTCATGCTCTTCTTTGGTCTTGGAATACACCAAAATATCATCAATAAACACCACTGTGGACTGATCCAAATACTCTGCAAATATCTTGTTTATCAATGCCATAAATACTACCGGTGCATTCGTCAAACCGAATGGCATCACTAGAAACTCATAGTGTCCATATCTTGTCTGAAAGGCTGTCTTCGGTACATCTGAATCTCTAACTCTCAACTGATGGTAGCATCATCTCAAATCAATCTTCGAAAAGTAAGCAGCTCCTTGCAACTGATCAAATAATTCATCTATCCTTGGCAACGGATACCTGTTCGTGATGGTCACTTGGTTCAATCTCCGGTAGTCAATGCACATTCTCATAAAACCATCTTTCTTTTTCACAAACAACACCGGTGCTCCACACGGTGAAATACTCGACCTCACGAAACCTTTGTCTAACAATTCTTGCAACTGAATCTTCAATTCTCCCAATTCTGTCGGAGCCATTCTGTAGGGTGCAATAGATATAGGAGCGGTCCCCGGTAACAACTCAATGGTGAAATCTATCTCTCTGATAAGTGATAAACCTGGTATCTCCTCCGGAAAAATATCCAGGAATTCCCAAACAATAGGGATCTCCTCCACCCCTTGGGACCGTTTATCCTCCATGATAAACGCCAAATATGCCTCACAACCACTTCTTAGAAGTCTATCAGCCTTTAACGCTGAAATAAACCCTAAATGAGGATTACTCCTCTCTCCCTGAAACAACACCCCTGCTTAGGTCTCCTCTAACTTAAAAGTTAGGGTCTTATGGAAACAATCAATAGTAGCATGGTATCCTGCTAACCAATCCATCCCTAGGATGACATCAAAATCCTGCATCTCCAATAAAATGAGATCTGCCGGTAACACTATTTTGACCGAACAACTAGAGTAAAAAGTCCTACAAATAACTTCCTTACCTAAAGGGGTAGTCACAGTCAAAATGAAATCCAATTCTCTAGCATGCATGTCAATCAACTTAGCAAATTTTGGAGATAGGAAAAGTGGGTAGAGCCAGGGTCAAACAAAACCCTAGCATCAAAACCACAGACGAGAAGTGTACCTTCCACTACGTTGCCTTCTGCCTCTACATCAGCTCTATTGACAGCATAGAGTTGTGCCCTCTGGTGTGGCCTGTTCTGCCCTTGCTGCTGCCTGCCCTGCTGTGCATTCCTGTTCTGATTCTGTGGACGCTGATTTTGATTTTGATTTTGCCCTTGCTGACGGGCCTGTTGTTGCTGTTGCTGCTGTGGCCTGAACTGTTGCTGAGGCGCCTGTTGCTATAGTGGCCTTGCCTGATTCTGGACTACTAGCTCATTTTGAGGTGGTGCCTGACGCTGTGCTCCCTATTGCTGCCTATTCTGTCTTTCTGGTCTCGGGCAATCCTCGTTTGGTGGTCCATCAAACCACATCTAAAACATGCCCCCGTGATAGAACGGCATTGGGCATTCCCATGATATTTCCCACAGTGTACGCAAGCACCTGGATTCTGCACATTTTGTTGTTCCTCTGCTGATTGTTCTGCTGCTGGTGGCCTTGCCCCTTTCCTTGAACTTTGAGTATCTTGTTGTGGAAGTTCTCAAACTTATAGGCTCTCTTGACAGCTTCCTCAAATGTTGCTGGTGGTGTAATCCCGGTAGCATCCCTCCCAATGATAGGATGAAGTCCCTCAAGGAACTTTGCTATCTTTCTCTCTGCTGTATCTACCAACTCTAGAGCACATCGGGACAATCTCTCAAACTTAGTAAGGTATTCAAGGACTGTCATATTTCCTTGGAGAAGTTGCTGAAATTCTGCTGCCTTTTGCTTCTTCACATGTGCTGGTACATATTTGTCTCCAAACTGTTTCTTGAAGATAGTCCATTGCTGTGCATCTGTTATTGTCCTGTACTCTGCCTTAATGGTCTTTCACCATATATCTGCTAAGCCCGTGAACATAGAAGTTGCAAGTTGTACTCGTTCTATGCCCATACACATGAAGATCTCAAAGATGTTCTCTGTATGCTCAAGCCAGTCATCTGCTGTCATTGGATCCTCCGTTCCCATGAACTCCTTCGGGCCTCTCTTCCTGAACTGTTCGTACAACACATTGGGGTCATTTGCCCTATTGTTGACCACACCAGGTGGTGCAACTGGAATCTGCTCGAGCCTCCTTTCTAATACACCCAATAACTGTGCCTGCATTCGAGCCATTTCCCTTGCATGATCTTGTCCTTCTTGGTCATCTACTCTTGCAATCTAGCATGTGTCTCATGGGCTTGAGCCTGTAACCTTGCCTGGTTCCCATTGGCTTGACGTTGCTGGTCTAACACGGCTTGCATCATCTGTTGAAATTGGTTCTGCATATTGTTGTCCCGTGTATCCTCTGCAATAGGCCCTGTATTCTCACTGTTACTAGCAATGTGATTATTGTTTGCTGCTCATTTGCGAGGTGGCATAACGCTGTAAAATAAATTCTTAGCATAGAAAATCAAGTACAGGGTGACTACACATTGCTCATACGATCCTATCTAACGAGAGTCTAACGAATCCTCGCCACGTCCTTAAGATTTCTAGTTTCTTTAAATTGCCTGAAACATGTCCCGCTCTGATACCAGTCTGTCGCGACCCCGGACCGGGTTAGGGAATCCAATCCGGGATCGGGACTGATGATGATGCCGTGCCACGTGCGTCTTTTTGGCTAATCCGCACATGGAATTAAGAAAACATTTATCAGTGCACGTGATTTCCCACAGGGTTCCGCGGTGAGGATGATCCATGCATATCATCTCACATATAAACATATCAACAACATATTCAAGATTACGGAAGCGTGTAGTAAATCATAGTAGTGCTATTCCATCCCATAAACAAGACTGATTTATAATTGATATGACAAGATATCAGAATGAGCAATGTTCATTAGCGTACTTCCCAAAAGTAAGGTTAAATGTATATACAAAAGATCAGTTGATTAGTTGCCCCAAAAATAATGGTCAACAAAGACCAATACATGACAAAAGAATAAACCCAAAAGATGTAAACACAATTCCCAAAAAGTATCGTTCTCAAAGACTGAACGAATGTCTACATGACATCGTCAGCTTGCCACTCTATAACGCGTTGCGGTTCACCAGCCGCCTCCTCTGGCTCCTCCTTGATGGTAATGGGTTTGGGACCTGAGTACCAAAATAAATGGATCAGACACGACGGTCTGGCAGGTAGGAGAAAAGATATGATAATACACTTGAAATACTGATACCTTAGAAAACATATTGAAAACCTGTATAAATAATGAATTTCGTAAAAGACAATGCATCATTTAATAAGTGAAGGCATGAACAATATAAAACAATAAGGTACCAAGAATAGAAGACTGTCAAGATGGCAACCACACGAAGCTAAATCCTCTCTCACTAAAGTGATGAGAGCCATACCCTACAGGATCATTGACCTCGGTCACACAAGGTGAGGAGGGACAATGATAAAATATTATAATATACATATATATACTCTGCGGGACCACGGTAGCTAACCGGGTAAAACTCTACGGATTCCAGACTGCAGCTGACTAATAGGATGGGGAGGGATCTCCAAGTTGGTGGATCAAACCGACAAGGTTGTCCAAGCTTAGTGGTGCCGACTCATAGGTCAAATACGGGAAGTCAAATCATATGCATAAAACGAAACAAGGTGCCCATAGGCACAAATACACATTCATATCGGGTCGGACATATACAGGTTAGCAAAAGCTAAATACACTTTCTAATACTTTCGGGACAAGTCAAAATCATGAGATATGATGTTTGAAAGGTACAATCAAACAAGTCGGGTCACGATAAACGTGAATGGATTTCCAAAACTCTCTCAGTTAAATGTCGAAGGTCCAAGATTTGAATCAATGTATATAGGGTCTCGTTTGTCAATTGAAGATACATTTGGTACTCCATAGGTATTAGCGACAATCCGGGACCTTACACCCATTGACAAGTTTAAAAGACCTTTAACAAGATTGGGATGATGGTCCTTCTTCCTCACTATTGTCTCACAAAATTCTTCAGAGATAATCAATAAAACTCTATGGTTTCGGTCAGCTTTTCGGTTGGCTGACGGCTAGCCGAAAGGCTGACCTACGACTGACCGAAATTCTGACCTGGTACAGGAATGGGGAGAAAGTAGCTCTCTGGAATTCTGACCGAAAACATTTCGGATAGCTTTTCGGTTAGCCGAAATGCTACAATCAGAATTTCAACAAAATTTACAGCTTTCTGGAATTTGAACCGAACGTTTCGGTCAGCCGAAACTCCATAATCAGAACTTAACAAAAACTGCAGCTCTCTGGAATTCGAACCGAAACATTTCGGTTAGCTTTTCGGCTAGCCGAAATGCCACAATCAGAATTCGACAAAAATTGCAGCTCTCGGGAATTCGAACCGAAACCCTTTCGATTAGCCGAAATTCTGACCGAAACTGCTACGGGACTAATTTCTGAAGCTGTTTTCAGTCCTTCCATCCTTCAAACTTTTCTCATTTTTAAGGGTCAGATCCCTATACAATATTGAGTTAAAAACCCCACCATTTCTACATTAAAATTCCCATTCTCCACACTTCAATTCCACCATTTGAATCTCCAAAACATTCACCCCACACTTCCTTTTCCATCCATTCAAATCACTTGGAAACCAACACAACATAAGCCATTCAAATTTGACATAGAGCAATGCACATTTGCAAAATATGGAAAGACACATTAATAGGTGCATTTGAAAACAATAGGAGACAAGTCTAAATCATGATTTAAGCAAATCTAATCATAAATGAGAAAATTAAGAAAATGCACAAATCTGATTTTCACATTAAATGTATCAATTCATCCAGTTGCCTTGGGTCCAAAGCTAGCAAATTAAGCTCTAATCACCTCTTAAGCTCACAATCAAACACCTATACAAAAACCCCCAAATCCAACCCTAGAATATCAAAATCCAAGCAAAACAAAATGAAATCTTTCAATAATTGAAATGGAGCTTCTCTAAGAACCTAGGAGATGGAAAGGAGCTCTTACCTAGAAGGTCTTCAAATAAGCAAGGCTAGCCCAAGGAGAAATTCGAAATCTAAGAATCCCCTCATAAACGGTACCAAATGAAAGCTCTTGCAAAGGGGAACAAGATTTGTGAAGCTTCCATCACGATTTGAGCAAGCTTTGATGATGATTTGTGATGAAGAACACAAGGAGAAAAAGAGAAAGGTGGCTGCTGCTGGAGCTTCTCTTGTGCAGGAATTAGGGCAAGCAAATGGAATGAAGAGGGTGGGTTCTCTATATATACAAAGGAGAGAGTGGGTCCCACAACTTAAAACATTCGTCGGGCTAAAAACATGTGTCTCGGGACTTCAAATGACTTCGACGAAGAAGAAAAAGTCGTTCGAAGAAATATCTAGTTTCCAAAAAGTGTATGTTTTGCAAGTTTTGGTGACATTAAAAATCGTGTCCAGATTTTGGTAAAAAGACTGTTTTGCCCTCAAATTGAGAAAAGTTGAGTTTCGGGCTGACGGACAGCGCATTCTACTCTGTTCTACCGAGGTCGGCGGACGTGGGAGTCCGTTTAGGTCCGACCCTTTTGTAGGGGGCAAAGGCGTGCATCAATATTTTTTTGTGTGGGTGTGCCAGATTTTCTATTTTTTACTTGGAATTGCATGTGGTGATCCGGAGATCAACCTTCGCAAGTAAAAAAGAAATCAACTTCTTTTAAGTTTTCCATTGCACATATATTTAAGAAAAGAGACATTTTCTTGATTTGCAGTGAAAGGCGATTTTTTTTTTGCATTTATAGCCGATTTTGGCGTTTATAGGCGATTTTTGGCGTTTATAGCCGATTTTGGCGTTTATAGCCGATTGACAATCCTTATCAATAATGAAAGACAAGTGTTGTGATTTTTGTCTCTTTTAAAAAAATACAAACTACAATGAAAAGCAAGAAAAGGAGGATCTAACTTCTCAGGAGACCGTGGGGAACCCGTTCAGATTGACGGTCGCAAGCCATGTGTGGACTTCGCCACCATCCATGCAGATGAAAACAGAGGATGCTATTGATTCGCTTGACTTGGCTATAACCTCAGGTTTTTAGAGGACAAAGACCAAGAAGAGGTCCTATGTTCAATAAAAAACCAAGCAGATGGGCTGAAAAGCCATGTCTAAGCCATTGGAGGCAGAAGGGAAGGAAAGGACCGTGAGGGGGTACCCCCAAGGGATTTTTGTCACCTTGTAGCGGTGGTTGGTGTAGAACTTCTGCAGTGTTTTCTCTCTTTCTTTCTCTGGATTTCTGTGATTTTTTTCTGATCTGGGATCTGTCTTCTTTTTCCGATCTGGAATTCTTTGGAATTCTCTCCTATTTATAGGCTTTTAGGTTGCCGTTTAGGAGGATTTATGAGCCTTAATTGTCATAAAGCTACATAAAGGGAGGAGTTACAAGATTGAATTCTTTATTTTGTAACTCCTTTTTCTTGGCTTCTGATTGGCCGGAGGAGATTGAGGGCATCTAATCGCCATGATGGGAGGAGTATCATGGGTTAAATGCCATGAATTTCTTGACTTGCAACTCCCGGATGCTTGCTTCTAATTGGGCCATCCAAAGAAATGGATTAATGACTGTAATAAAGCTAGTCAATTAATCGCATTAAGTGGTCGCCGAGCAGTTGAAGAGTCGCGGGCCGTGCTGCGTCTTTTAGGATTCTTCTGGCGATGATCATCGATGGATCTTCATGTAGATCGATATCGGATGACCATATAACTTCAGAAGCTGAAACTGGGTCAAACGATGTCGAAATGACCTGAAATTTGGGGTGAAGCCTGCTGAGCAATAAATTAGACCAACTATAGGCTTTTGTTTGAGTTTTGAAGATGTTTGGGGTCCTATCACCAGTAGACTTGCTTTTGTCGCGATGAAGATGTCGCGGCTTGATGTGCGGTCAACCGATGTCCGATTGACTTGAAATTTAACAGAGAACCTATTGGAGTCATTTTAACTTGATCCATAGGCTCTGTCTTGGAAACCATGGTCCCGGGGATTTTCGCCACCGAGAGGCCTGATTTAGCTGTTCGAGGGTTGATGTAGGGTCAAACGTTGTCGGTTCGACTCGGAACTTGACGTGGAGCCTTTTGGAAGTATTTTGAGACCATCCATCGGCTCTGATCGAAGATTTGGTGTCTCCGATGCTTTTGCCGCCAGGAGCTCCTTTTCGGCTGCCGGAGAAGCGAAGTTAGGCCAAACGATTTTAAAATAGCCCGAAACTTCTTGTGTACTCCTCTTTTGGCTGTCTTGAAGGATCTTGCAATTTTTGTTTGATTCTGACAAGATTTGATTTTTTGGAATTAGCATTGCCTATTTATAGCAGGTTGCGACTTCATGTTGCTTTTTGGATCTCGAAGAAGCAAAGTGACATTTTTGGTGTCAACAAATGCCCCCTCGAGGTGCAGCGACGAGTTGGTTAACTTTTGTAGTCGATGTGCCTCGAAGAGATTTGTGAAGGAGAGCTTGTGACTTGACCAAGAGTCTTTGAGCAGTCTTTCTTTTTGGTATTTGTAGCCGTTTGAGCTTCCAGGGGAATTTTATGGTAGTGAAAGGGATCACAAACCATCGCGAAGCAAAGTTTTGAAGATGACATCAGGGATGTGGATTTGGGTTTTGACCTTGTGACCTAACATGCTGTATGTGGCAGGTTAGGGGGTCGGGTTTGGTTTTGATCGTGTGACCCAACAAGCTGTATGTGGAATGTTGGGGGATCAATTTTGGTTTGGACCTTGTGACCTAACAGGCTGTATCTGGCAAGTTAGGGGATCAGGTTTTGGTTTTTGGTTTTGGTCTTGTGACCTAACAAGCTGTATGTGGGAAGTTAGAGGACTAGGATTTGGTTTGGGTTTTTGCAGAATGTCAATTTCAAGATTTTGGCTCAATTTGGTAGATGAGGCTGGATGGTTTGATTTTTGGAAGCTCATGGGGCTTGGAATTCTCTTTTGTATGGTCGAATCAACTCAGAAGAGGCATGGAACCATTTTTATATGCTCTTGGTAAGAGGGATTTCTCTTTCACTAAAAGCCCAAATTTTTTTTTTTTTAGTGCCTAGGTGGTCAAACCTGGCTCATATGGGCTAACCCATGGGACTTTAAGCTTTTGAAATGGCTTAGGTCTCATATGGTGTCATTTTTGTAAAGAATATCCAAAAATATCTCCTTTGGATAGAGAATATCTAAGAATATCTTTACTTGGAGAGAATCTCTCATGTTCCCTTTATTTTGGGAGAGAATATCTTAAGATATCTTCCTTTGGGAAAGAATCTTTCATTGATCCTATCTTTTGGGAGAAAATCTCTCATTGATTTCTTTTTGGGAGAGAATCCCTCAAGATATCTTTCTTTTGGGAAAGAATCTTTCTAATTTCTTTCTTTTGATAAGGTTACTAATTAGTAACACTTACCTCTTTCTTGTTTCTTTATTTGGTTTGCTCTCTTCTATAAAAGCAAAGAGGAGGTTGGATCTCTTGCTCTTATTGCTTTCTTTTGCAACAATCCCAAGAGGGCTTTAAGACTAAGAGTTCTTCTTCTTCAAGATCTTCAAGACTTTTCTTCTTCTTCTCCATCGATGGCTTCAAGTAAGTTCCCTTTTTCAAGAAAACCCCATTGTAGGAAAAAAGTTCTTTCTTTTTTTTTATTTTTTTCTTTTCTTTTCTTTTCTTTTTCACGTGTTTACTCTTTTTTTTTTACACGTTTTTTCTTATCTCTTTTTTTTTCATGCTTTTTTTTTTGCATGTTTTTTTTTTGTGGGCCGTACGGACAGATCCGTACGGATCTGGCCATACGGCCACGTGGCCTGTGGGCCAGCCCTCTTCTTTCTCTCTCTTTTTTTTTTGTTTTCTTTCTCTCTTTTTTTTTGAGAAAGTTTCTTATCTTTTTTTTTTTTGCTCATCATGATTGTTGACACCAAAAATGTCACTTTGCCTCTTCAGGATCCAAAGAGCTACATGAAGTCGCAACCTGCCATAAATAGGCAATGCTACTTCCAAAAATCAAATCTTGTCAGAATCAAACAAAAACTGCAAGATCCTTCAAGACAGCCAAAAGAGGAGTACACAAGAAGTTTCGGGCCATTTCAAAATCATTTGGCCTAACTTCGCTTCTCCGACAGCCGAAAAGGAGCTCTCGGCGGCAAAAGCATCGGAGACACCAAATCTTCGATCAGAGCCGATGGATACTCTCAAAATACTTCCAAAAGGCTCCACGTCAAGTTCCGAGTCAAACCGACAACGTTTGACCCTACATCAACCCTCGAACAGCTAAATCAAGCCTCTCGGCGGCGAGAACCACCGAGGCCATTAATCATCTGAAAGAGCACATGGACGGCTTCAAAATGCTTATAAAGGGCTACACATCAAATTTCAGGTCATTTCCACAACATTTGACCATAGTTTTACACTCGGAAGCCAAATCAGGCCTCTCGGCGGCAAAGCTCTCCGGGACTATGGTTTCCAAGACAGAGCCTATGGATCATCTTAAAATGACTCCAATAGGTTGTTGGAATTTGAGATGCATTGAGTTGAATCTTGAAGCATTGGTGTGTTTTGTGTCTCAAGCATCAAATTGTATTGGAATTATTGTCAACACTATGTCTCAATCATGTGTTGAAAGAGTGGAAGTGATAGAGCTCAAGAAGAATGAAAAAGGAAAACAGTGAAGAAAATCAGTTTTTCCTGGTGCAGTGTACCCGGTCGACCGAGCTCCCTGGCCGGTCGACCGAGCATGAAGAAAGTGCAAAATCAGAGCTTACAGTTATTTTTGACACAGAGGTCATCCGGTCGACCCAGCTCCTGGTGCGGTCAACCGAGCATGCACGCGGTCGACCGAGGCTTCCAGGATGTCGACCGAGCTCGGGTTCCAGAATTTGACAACTTACAACTTTTTGAAAGTTCGTCAGGCGCCCAGTTCACCCGGTCGACCGAGCAAAGTATGATGTCGACCGAGCACACACAGACAGCAAGTAACGCAGAATTAGAAGTCTTTTGCTAAAAGTTAGGAATTTTTTGTAATTCGTTTGGGACTCTTTCTAAACGAATTGTAGCCTATTTTGGACACTCTTTGGGGTTGCTAAAACCTATATAAACACTCCTAATCTCGTTTTTATGTACACAACAAAAAGAGATTGCTGGTCATGATTCTGATGATGATGAGCTTGAGGCTCAATTTATTAGAAGGCTGAAGAAAGGAAGCAATGGCAAGTATAAAGGGAAGCTACCCTTTAAATGCTTCAATTGTGGCGGTGTTGGCCACTTTGCTGCGAAGTGCCCGCTGAAAGAAGACAATGATAATGACTCTTATGTTGATAAGAGTAAATGGAAGAAGAATTTCAGAAAGAAGGGCAAAGCAAAGAGCTTCATCAGTCAGCATAATGACAGCACGTCTGAATCTTCGGACGATGATGAATCAGTCGAGGCGACTGAAGCACTCTTCATGGTTACTATTGAAGAAGACGATGAGCAAGAGCTGGAAAACGAAGAGGAGGCTGAAGTGAATCTTGAAGAAGAGCTCATTGCTGCACTTGAGGAGCTTAGCAAGGAGCGAAGATCAAGTAAGAAAAATCTGAAACTTCTTCATGAATCTGAAATTTCAGTTATTGCTTTGAAAACTGAATTAGAAGAGTATAAAAGAATGGTAGATGTCCTAGAAATACAAATCTGTACCAAAACTGAGGAAGTGATGAAACTTGAGAATGAAATCCTTGGAGCAAGGACTGAAAATATGCAAATGAAACAAAAGCTCAAGGAGTTTCAAGCTATCAATGGTACATTGAAGCTGAATGAAATTTTGAAAGTTCAAAGACCCCCTCACTTCAGATTTGGAATAGGATTTGAGAATGGAGAATCTTCTAAGGTTACACCTTCTGTAGAGACGGTGTTTGTAAAGCAAGTTACTACACCTTCCAATTCTGTGAAGCCCACACTGCCTAGAAAAGAGCCCATTCAAGTGAGAAAGGACATGAAGCCTAACCAGCCATATAAAAGATACAAATTTTATGGCTATTGTTATCATTGCAATAGGTATGGACATAGAAGGGCAGATTGTAAATTCTATGTGAGAAACAGCCCAGTTGTGAGAAGGAACCCTTTCTCAATCCTAAATAGCCACAATATTGAGTGCTACAAGTGTCATAATTTTGGACACATGGCTAGGGATTGTAGGCTGCCTACTGCTAAACCAATTCAGGTTGAAAAGAAACCCAAGTTAGTCAAAACTTGGAGGGCAAAGAAAAGTGCAGAAAAAGGCAAGGAATCTCTCATTGTGCAAACCGCTTACAATGCACAAAAGAAGACAGCACCATGGGTCCTTGATAGTGGCTGTTCGAGTCATATGACTGGTGATAAAGAAAAATTCATCAAGTTACAGCACTATGAAGGTGGTTCGGTAAAGTTTGGTAACAATGATGGTGCCAAAATTGTTGGAAAAGGTGTTGTTCAGCTGATGGCAAACAAGATCAGATCTGAAGAGGTCTTATATGTGTCTGGATTGAGACACAATCTGTTGAGCGCAAGAACCGCACTGTGCAAGAAATGGCACGCACCATGCTGGTTGAAAGTAAGATGGCTGATAAGTATTGGAAAGAGGCGATTCATACGGCTGTTTATATTCAGAATCGTTGCTTGATCAGGCCACATGAAGATAAAACACCTTATGAGCTATGGTTTGGAAGAAAAGCTACAGTCAAGCACTTCAGAGTCTTCGGTAGCAAGTGTTACATCAAGCGGCTCGAACAAAATCCGGGCAAATTTGAAGAAAGAGCCGATGAAGGTATTTTTCTGGGTTACTCATCCTCTAGTAAAGCTTACAGATGCCTTAACAAAAGGACCAGAAAAATTATTGAAAGTGCTGATGTTAGAATTGATGAAAACCATGAGTCAAAGAAGGTAACTCATAATGACAGTCCAGTGTATGAGGACTCGAGTGAGATTGATGATGAAGTGGCTGAACCTGATTCTGAAAAGGCAAAAGATGATTCAGAGGATACTTCTCCTAGAAAGAAAAGTACTTGGGTAGAGCAACACCCTAAGGATCAAATCATTGGAGATCCTGAGGCCGGTGTAAAAACTAGACAAAGTGTAGTTAGCAATTACTCACTTGTGTCCACCATTGAGCCCAAAACAGTAGCTGAAGCTAGTCTAGATGAAAGCTGGTTAAAAGCTATGCATGAGGAGTTGGAGCAGATTGAGAAAAACTCCACATGGGAACTAGTCCCTAGACCTACTGATAAGAATGTGATTGGTACAAAATGGGTCTTTCGGAACAAGCTGAATGAAGATGGTCAGGTCATACGAAACAAGGCAAGGTTGGTTTGTAAAGGCTATGCACAAGTTGAAGGCATAGATTTTGAAGAGACCTTTGCACCGGTGGCTCGTCTGGAAGCCATTCGTATGTTTCTTGCATTGGCTGCCTATAAAACCTTCAAGGTATTTCAGATGGATGTTAAGTCAGCTTTCTTGAATGGTTTACTTGAAGAAGAGGTCTACATTGAGCAACCTGATGGCTTTCTAATTAGCAAAAATTCAGACTTAGTTTGCAAGCTGAAGAAGGCCCTATATGGACTGAAACAGGCGCCAAGGGCATGGTATGCAAGGCTGGATCTTTATCTTCGCAAGATCGGTTTTGGAAAAGGACTTGTTGATAGCAATCTGTATGTCAAATCTGATTCAAGCAAACAGCTGGTGGTTATTGTTTATGTTGATGACATAATATTTGGAGGCAATGATGAGAATATGTGCAGGATTTTTGCTGAAGATATGACGAAAGAATTTGAGATGTCTATGCTTGGAGAGCTAAAGTTCTTCCTAGGATTACAAGTTCAGCAGCTGAAAAATGGTATTTTTATATCTCAGATGAAATATATAAAGGAAATGCTGAAGCGTTTTAACATGGAAGACAGCAAGCCCGTGAGCACGCCAATGACAACGAACACGAAACTTAGCAAAGATGATAAGGCTTCGTCCGTTGATCACACCACCTATCGTTCTATGATAGGAAGCTTGCTTTACTTGACTGCTACAAGACCAGATCTTCTACAAGCAGTATGTATGGTGGCTCGATTTCAAGCATCACCAACTGAGACGCACCTTACAGCAGTGAAAAGGATATTTCGATATCTAAAAGGTACTATGGAGCTTGGAATATGGTATCCTAAAGGTAAATCCTTTACTCTTGTCGCATACTCAGACGCCGATTGGGCTGGTTGCGTAGATGATCGCAAGAGTACAAGTGGTGGTGCATTCTATCTTGGTGATAGATTGGTAGCTTGGCACAGCAAGAAGCAAGACTCCGTCTCACTTTCGACAGCGGAAGCAGAATATATTGCAGCGGCAACTTGTTGTACGCAAGTGTTATGGATGCGGCAAATGCTCTCTGATTTAGGAGTTCCAACAACAGATCCTACGCCGATCCTCTGTGATAACACTAGTGCAATTCATATCTCCAAGAATCCAGTTCAGCATTCAAGGACTAAGCATGTTGCAATCCGCTATCACTTTCTCAAGGATAAAGTTGCAAATGGTGAGGTAAAGTTGGAATACGTTCCTACTACTGAGCAAGTGGCTGATATCTTCACAAAACCTTTGCCAAAGGAAGTCTTCGAGTATCTCCGAAAGAAATTAGGAGTTACTCACTCTCCTACACCTTAGGAGATGTGCCAGAAAGGGGGAGCAATGAATTCGTTGAATATCTTATTTGCTCCTAGATTGGTCCCTTTGGAATTATTGTCAAAGGGGGAGAAGATTATGCATGGAAAGGTTGATATGCATGTCATCTTGAGAAGGTTATCTGGAGATTGGTATCAAGTTATGCTGAGAAGATTATGCAAGGAAAGACTATATGCATGTTGAAGTTAGTCTTATGCTAAGAAGATGGAAATATGATAGCATGAGGAAGATGGAAGATTGGAATGAAAATTGGTATCAAGATAGTGAATGAGAAGATCATGTTCCAAGGGGAGTTTATTGTTCTAAAAAGGCTCTATGATGTCAACATGTTCCAAGTGTCTGTGTTGAAGTTCCAAGTGTTGCCAACAATTCCAAAGGGGGAGATTGTTGGAATTTGAGATGCATTGAGTTGAATCTTGAAGCATTGGTGTGTTTTGTGTCTCAAGCATCAAATTGTATTGGAATTATTGTCAACACTATGTCTCAATCATGTGTTGAAAGAGTGGAAGTGATAGAGCTCAAGAAGAATGAAAAAGGAAAACAGTGAAGAAAATCAGTTTTTTCCTGGTGCAGTGTACCCGGTCGACCGAGCTCCCTGGCCGGTCGACCGAGCATGAAGAAAGTGCAAAATCAGAGCTTACAGTTATTTTTGACACAGAGGTCATCCGGTCGACCCAGCTCCTGGTGCGGTCAACCGAGCATGCACGCGGTCGACCGAGGCTTCCAGGATGTCGACCGAGCTCGGGTTCCAGAATTTGACAACTTACAACTTTTTGAAAGTTCGTCAGGCGCCCAGTTCACCCGGTCGACCGAGCAAAGTATGATGTCGACCGAGCACACACAGACAGCAAGTAACGCAGAATTAGAAGTCTTTTGCTAAAAGTTAGGAATTTTTTGTAATTCGTTTGGGACTCTTTCTAAACGAATTGTAGCCTATTTTGGACACTCTTTGGGGTTGCTAAAACCTATATAAACACTCCTAATCTCGTTTTCAATAACAAGCATCAAAGAAAGAAGAGTTTGAGAGAGTTTTGGAGAGAAGAGTGCTTGGAGAAGAAGGTGCTTGTGTCTTGCTGTTGTGGAGCAACTTTCTACAGCAAGTGTGGACGAATTTGAAGCCTCATGAAGATGGTATTTTCGTTCATAAGATAAGTCTCTCTTTTATGCTTTAGATTTCTATTTGTAAGGGATTGAGAGAGAGAGAATTGTAGAGGGGAAAGGGCTGTAGATCAGTTTATCTTCTTTGCTGTAATCATCAAGTTGGTGCTTGGTGTTTTGGGGTTTGGTGATCCTGTCTGTGGGTGCAGACAAATTGTAAAGGGAGTTGTAGCTTCCTAGATAGTTGGTGCTATCTGAAACCTAAGGGAGTCGGTGCTTCCTAGATAGTTGGTGCTATCTGAAACCTAAGGGAGTCGGTGCTTCCTAGATAGTTGGTGCTATCTGAAACCTAAGGGAGTCGGTGCTTCCTAGATAGTTGGGGCTATCTGAATTTAAGGGTTGGTGCTCTTTGTCGTCGGTGCGACTAAATAAGATTCAGACCTGTACCGGATTGTTGTTCGGACGGGATTGAACCGTGGACGTAGCCTTTTGGTGAACCACGTAAAATCTGGTGTCAAATTGTGTGGTTTGATTTGAATTGTTGTTAGCAAGGACCTGTTTAAAAGAGATCACTGATTCACCCCCCCCCTCTCAGTGATCACGAGATCTAACATAGGTTCCCTGTCAAATTTCAAGTCATTCGGACATCGGTTGACCGCACATCAAACCGCGACATCTTCATCGCGACAAAAGCAAGTCTACTGGTGATAGGACCCCAAACGGCTTCAAAACTCAAACAAAAGCCTATGGTTGGTCTTATTTATTGCTCAGGAGGCTTCACACCAAATTTCAGGTCATTCCGACATCGTTTGACCCAGTTTCAGCTTCTGACGGAAAGTCGGCAGCTATGCGCGACAAAGTCTTCGGCTTTCTCAGGAAATTGGAAACTTTGCAAAATAAAATGCAAGGATTCTCATCAGGTTTCCTACAAAGAAATCAGGCCAAATAAATGGTCAAAATGTCAAGGAAAAATACAGAAGAAAAAAGAATCAAAAAACAGCAAAAACGGACACAAAACGGGACACAAAGGGGGGAAAACCCCCCCAGGGTCGCAGACCCCTGCGACCCTGGCCCAAGGTCGCAGGCCCCTGCGACCCTGGGCCAGGGTCGCCGGCGACCTTGGAGCCCGGGGTCGCCGGGAATGCCCCGGAAACCCCGGTTTTCGCCGTTTTTTTTCGCGATTCGAAGAGCCCAGCCTCTGGTACTTTCCAAAATTCATGCTTTTGAGACACCAAGTCCTCTGACATCCGTCCAAAACACGGGTTAATCATCAAGAGTATCGAAAACAATATTGATCGCCACCCGGTCAACCAAAAAAAAAGTGTGCTTTCTACCCGACCGATCAAGAAATCGACAGGACAGATGGCACCGACCCGCTGTTGGCAACAAACACCTGAAATTACATGGTCATCTGATGTCGATCTACTTGAAGATCCATCGATGATCATCACCAGAAGAATCCCAAAAGACGCGGCACGGCCCGCGACTCTTCAGATGCTCGGCGACCACTTAATGTGATTAATTGACTAACTTTATTACAGTCATTAATCCATTTCTTTGGACGGACCAATCAGAAGCAAGCATCCGGGAGTTACAAGTCAAGAGATTCATGGCATTTAACTCATGAAACTCCTCCCATCATGGTGATTAAAGGCGATTAAATGCCCTCAATCTCCTCCGGCCAATCAGAAGCTTGTAACTCCTCCCATTATGCGGCTTAATGACAATAAAAGGCCATAAACCCTCCTAAATGGCTACCAAAAAGCCTATAAATAGGAGAGCACTCCAAGAAGAAAGGACAGACAACGAATCACAGACAGAAGCACAGAAATTCAGAGAAGGAAAAAAGAGAAAACTCTGCGGAAGTTCTACACCGGCCACCGCTACAAGGTGACAAAAGTCCCTTGGGGGGTACCCCCCCCCCCCCAAGGTCCTTGCCTTCTCCTCCTGCCTCCAATGGCTTAGATGTGGCTTTTCAGCCCGTCTACTCGGCTTTTTATTGGACATAGGACCTCCTTTTGGTCTTTGTCCTCTAAAAACCTAAGGTTATAGCCAAGCCAAGCGAATCAATAGCATCCTCTGTTCTCATCTGCATGGATGATGGCGAAGCCCACATATGGCTTGCGACCGTCAATCTAAACAAGTCCCCCACAATCTCCTGAGAAGTTAGATCCTCATTTTCTTGCTTTTCAGTGTAGTTGTATTTTTTAAAAAGAGACAAAAATCACAACTCTTGTCTTTCATTATTGATAAGGATTGTAAATCGGCTATAAACGCCAAAATCGGCTATAAACGCCAAAAATCGGCTATAAATGCCAAAATCGGCTATAAATGCCAAGAAAATCGCCTTTCATGGCAAACCAAGAAAAATGTCTCTTTTCTTAAATATATGTGCAATGGAAAACTTGAAAGAAGTTGATTTCCTTTTTACTTGCGAAGGTTGATCTCCAGATCACCACTTGCAATTCCAAGTAAAATAGAAAATCTGGCACACCCACACGAAAAAAGAAATGTTGATGCACGCCCCTGCCCCCTGGTTACGAAAGGGTCGGACCCGACGGACTCCCACGTCCGCCGACCTCGGTAGGAACCGAGCAGGAGCGCGGTCCATCAGGCTGGCACACCCGGTGGGACTCGTTTATTTGAGAACACGATGCTAGAAATGAAATATTTGCATATCATATATTTTGCTCTATTCTTATATTTCTTTTCTCGATTCCTTGGCTACTTTATAATTGGTGGCCTATGTTGAATTCCGCATCTAAAAAAAATGAGATGAGATTTTTTTTGTTTGGAAATTTCTAATTCTTTGAATTTATTTCCACTCTTTCTCTTTTCAAAAAAAAAAAACAAAAAAAAATCAGATTTTTCAGTTTGGATTCAAAATTGAGAAACTTTGATCCTCTCCCTTCTGGGCACTGGCGCTCACGGAAATCGCTGAGACCGTGTTCGGATCGGGGATTGGGCCATTGTTTCTTTTCGATGAGTTCATTAAAGATCTAAAAAAAATATATAAAAAAAATATGTATAAAAAAAAATTTTAGATTTCTCAATTTGGATTCAAAATTGAGAAACCTTGATCCGTTCCTATCGTTCATCGCGCTTGCAGAAATGTTGAGCCTGTTCGACTAAGGTTTTGGCCATCGTTTCTCTTCGATGAGTTCATTAAAAATCAAAATATATATATATAAAAACAAAAAAAAAAAGACATAGACCACTAAGGTTAAACCAACTGTGTTCTTTGATCATTGTTGATTCAAAGAAAAGCCTTGTCCAGAGTGTGGAGACAGCTTGACTGTTCTAGGCAAGGGTCCTCCAAACGGGTTCATTAAGTAATCCTACCCTTACCTGGGGGCAATTCTATCAATCAAGATTTCATAAGACCGGGTTAGGAGGCCTATGTGTACTCTCTCGTCTTTTAAATAAATTTTTAAAAAAAAATAAATTTTTTTTTAAAAAATAAAAATTTTAAAATAAAAAATAAAAAATAAAACAAAATTTTCAAAAAAAAAATTCTTAAAATAAAAAAAATTAAAATAAAAAAAATAAAAAAAATTAAAAAAAAAAGATTAAAAAAAAAAGAAAATCTTCAAAATCTTCAAAAAAAAAAACTTCCGTCATTTTGGGTTTAGATTGGAGAAATCTTGGTCTTCTCCTTTCTGAGCACTGGCGCTCGTAGAAATCGCTGAGCCCGTGTTCAGATTGGAGTGCCTTTTGCTCTCTTTGATGAACCCGATATTGGCCTTTCAAAAAAAAACTCGTCATTTTTAGATTCAGATCCGAGAAATTATGGTTCATTTCTTTCTGAGCACTGGCGCTCGCGGAAATCGTTGAGCCCGTGTTTAGATCGGAATACCATCTGCTCTCTTTGATGAATCCAATCTTGACCTTTCAAAACAGAGAATCTCATCTCATGGATGCGGTCTCAAAACATTTGTGTCTAGCGGTACTAGTACGCCCTTTCAGGGTCTACTGTATTGCGACCGGCACATCTGTAACTCCAACTTTATATTCTTCTTACCTCGAGCAAGCTCTGCTTCTCGATAAGTCGAATTTAAGTTCACAATTGCTTCTAGCAGTCACTGGGACGCTCATTCTGGGCTTACCATACCTGCGATCAGAACAATTGTACCCTCTATGGCATTTTGCCTTCTTCATGTTGCTTGGGTCATCTTCCTCTAGCAATTTGAAAAGACGAAACCATAGAACTTCCCATTTATGATCATTATATTCTTGTGATTACTAATGGATGTGGTCTTGTTTCAGAAATTTTCGAAAAACTAACAATGGCAGCTTCACTAACCATTACTTTCGATGAAAACAAGCACCAACTCATGCTTCAACAGAAGCAAACCGCGCGCACTTACAAGCGCCCCATCAGCTGCCGAAGCATCAACTCCCTCGGCAACTCCCTGAACTCCGGGTCGACCTCGACTCCCCGGACTATCGTCTTTGGGACGCTGGGACCATTCCCACTTCCTGAGGAACAAACTGCTCCCTCCAAGAAGCAGAAACTCGCCTCTCAACGTGTCACTACCGTGACACCAAAGGCGAGCACCAGAAGGCCTGAAGCCCGTGGCAGCCCCACGAAGCCTCGACCTGCAAACGACCAGATCTACCCCAAGACTTGGTCCCCAAGACCTTCACCAAAACAGAGAAGGTCCCAAACATCCACTAAGCCAGCATTCCTGGCCCCACTCAAGGAGAACCAGTTCTACCCTCTTGCCTACATGAAAGAGGAGAGACCCATCTCCGACTTGACTTCCAAGTCATCCCAGCATGAGCCGGCTTGTTCCTACAAGCCCAAAATCAAGTCATGCATCACAAGGCCTCTACAAGCACCTGCTAAGGCCTACAAACCTGCCGAAACAACATGAGAGCCAGAATCCGCTCCATGATCATCGGCAACAAATCAAAAAATCTCGGAGAACTCCTAGAAGCTTCCATGGAAGCTGAAACGGTGATTAAAGACCTCAACAGTCAGAAATCATCAAGAAAAGAGCCAACCGCCATTGCAACCTCTAAACCAAAGAAAAAAGAGGTCCTCAATGTGCAGACCAAGTCAGCTCCTCAGCCACCAAAGAAAGCTGAAAATAAAGTTGCTGGTAAGAGACCTGAACTCTCAGATGCCTTCAAAGAACGAGTAGAGAAGAAATACCCGTTTGATGAAGATGTTGATGAAATCTTCGGGGCTCTTGTGGCAAACGGCAAGCTCACCTTGCCTGAACCAAAACGACCGGGTGATGTTGGCAAAACCAACGATCCTCGGTACTGTCCATACCACCAGATGATCTCGCATCCTCTCAATCAATGCTTCGTTGTGAGAGAGAAAATAAATGAGATGTGGACAAACGGAGTCATCACCTTTGACAAAAACTATGGGTCTGCCTCCATCAACATGGTGACATGTGGACAAACATCAAAATCACCAAAGAAAAAGACCACTACTTCCTTCAAGGTGATAAACTCAATCCAAGCGTCCGAGGAACTGGTTCCTTACCCGACACCAGACGGACAACCGATATGGGTACATCCCGATCTCCTGGAAGATGAAAATTGGGAGGTCGTGAAAACAAAGCCTACAGCTCAACAGCGAAGGCAGGCTAGGAAACATCTCCTTAAGCTCAAACGGCAAGAGAAGACCCAGCCAAAACTAGAGGTCAAAGAAAAGGCAGAGGCTTCCTCTACCGCTTCACTGGAGGCAACAAAAACATCCCTTCCAGAGACTTCAAAGGGGGTAAGGAAATTCACTCTCAGTGATTTCATGCCACCTCAATTCAAAGAAGCCATGCAGGAGGCATCATACTCTTGCAATTCGGTAGTTGGATTCTCCATTGATGGATACGAATCCAGCGACACCGATGATGGATTCGAATCCAACTACACAGATGAGTGTGAGGAGTCCCTTGAAACAGGAGAATATTTCTCCGATGAAGAATGGGTTCCTAAGTCTCATCTTATGCCAGTAATCTGGTATAACCCCCTACAGCCACAAGGATCCTGGTCTGATGATGAAGAAGACCAAGAGGCTGTACAAGAAAATGCTGCTGACTCAGCACCTCTCATTACTCCAGTGGAAATCAACCATGTTGAGCCACAAAGAGTTGATGAAGAAGAAGATCCGGCTCCCATGCCTGATCTTGAAGAATATGCAAGGATCTTGCAGCAACTCGCTCTAGAACAAGAGCAAGAACGCGTCAACGAGCCTCCTCGCAATCCAGAGCCTGAAGTCCCTGAAGACCACCAAGTACATCCTCCCTTAATTCCTGAAAATAGAGAAAATTGCTGGATAGACAATCCTCTTACATCCGAGGATGAGTCTGACTCCGATCAGGCAACGTCTCCCGTCAGAGCTTCCTGTAATGTGATAATTCGGGATTATAGCTCTTCCGAAGCATCGTCTGATGAGAGCACTTACACTCCGGCGACGCCTAGCAATGTATCTTCTGAAGCCACCTCGTCTCACGTGACTTTCACTGAGATGACACCCTCTTAGGTTTCTTCCCCTGAGACTGTGACTTCAAAGTTCACACCCTTCCTGACTGAAGAATTCCCAGCTATTGATGCTTGGGACGACGAATTAGTCAACGAAGAAGAAAGGTTGCTGGATGCTGTTCAGGACTTGTTCCCGGAAAATGCTCCATGCAACACGATCACTGAGGATGGCAACTCTGCTGCTGATTCATCCTCAGCAAATGAAAAACGACAGCCTCTTGATCCTGAAGACAATCTTCCAAACGAAGACCCTTCTCAAGAAGCTCTCGAAGTTGGTAGAGGCACCCGCTCTGGTCGGGACTACCATAAAAATTACAACCAATCTTCCTTTACATATGTAAATCCTTCGGGAAAAGATGTTGTAAGCGCCCCTAGTGGCAACAATGATCAACATGCAGGCCCTAAGGAGGCTTTCAAGTATGACTTGATTGAACACTTCAAGCACATATCTGCACGTCTGCACATCCTAGATTTGTTACGAATGTCTCCGCACACTCGTGATAATCTCATCTCGGAATTACAAAAGCTGAATGAGGATGTCGACAAACATGCCCCGCAAGTCCTCCAAATTGAAATGGATTACCGGGTCAAAAACTCAGAAGCCTCCTCAAAGAGAGAAAAGAAAAAAACTTAGGGATCATGCATTGAATGCCTCTTGGTTAAAAAAGCAGCCAGTGCAACCATTGCCTTCACAAAGGACGACCTCCTACTTGGAGAAACCAGGCATAACCGACCCCTGTACTTCACAGGGTTTATCAAGGAAATGCCTATGCACGGAGTTCAGATCGACCCAGGTTCTGCACTCAACCTCATCTCCACATCGGCTCTTGAAGAGTTGGGTATCCCACCCAGCAAGCTAAGCCACACATCTGTATCTATCTTTGGATACGATGGGAGTACTCAAAGGCCTATTGGCAAAATCAGGTTCAAGTTGCAGATCGGTGATCTTATCTCTGAGGTCACAGTGTATGCAATAAAAACCCCTTCATGCTACAACATCCTTCTCGGACGTCCTTGGATCCACTAGAATGGTGTTGTCCCTTCAACTCTACATCAATGCATCAAGTTTGTTGGCGACGACGGCATAATACATCAAGTCTTTGCGGACAGAAAACCCTTCAAAGGTAAAGAAGTCCACTTTGCGGACTCACAGATGTATGAAGGTGAAAAAGAAGAAGAGGAGAAGCACACAGCATCCTTTGCCGAAAATCTCCAGAAAGATAAAGGCAAAGCTCCTCAACAATCACCGGAAGAAAACAAACCATCCGGTAAATCTGAAGAGAGCATTCAAACTCCCTTCATCATCTCCCTCAAACCTTCAAAGCCTTTGGTCATCACAACTAAAGTGAAGAAGGCAAAGCAAAAGCCTGGGGGCAAATTTGTTGTCTCTTTCGTGTCTATCATGCAAGACACGGACTCGGATTCAGAGCCGGAAGACGACACATCGTCAAGCCAAGCTGACACTCAGTAAGTTCAGCCTGCTCTCACTCCAATGGAGATAACTTCTGACATAGAAGATCCTACGTCAGCTTCCTTCGTTGTTCCAGCAACTTCAGCAAAGGAAAAGCCGATCTTCTTCCATAGATCGGATGCTTCTTCATCAAACTCCATGCTTGAACCTTTCCAAAATAAAGGTATGCCTCAACTATCCTTATACAGTTCTGTGGCACAAGCTATTATGAAGAAAATGGGCTATGACGCTCAAAACCCAGTCGGTTTGGGAGAAGGACGCGGTATTCTCACGCCATTGGGGCCGTCTTGACCAAAAGCCAGCTGGAAGATTGGAGACTCTTACGCTATGTAGAAAAGTCTTCACACGGGTTAGGGTATGATCCCGACACTCCCCTGAGACAGTTGACACAAAGGCTTAAAAGTCAATATAGCTGACCAAGCCTCAACTTCTCAAGTCCATGAAGACATCGATCTCCCTGGATATCTCTTTAATGAGTCACCTGACAAGATCCAGGAAGCTCATCCAATTGGCACGATTTTCTCCGAAAATGAAGAGGAGTTGTCCGATGGAAAAAACGTGTGGTCTTCTGACCCAGAAGAAACCCTCATCTCCAAAAGAAGTAGCCAACTTCGACCCGGTTTCAATAGGCGATTAGGATCATCTCATAGCAAGCCTTGGGAAAATTACCGATCAAGAAGACCCGTGGAAAGGAACAAAACCTTGGTCTGGAAATGCCTTTGAAAACCCAGAAGGTTTCGTTGAGCTGGAAGCCTCCGAAAATATTGTGGAGGAACCACCTTCGAACCTTCCAACAGAAGATCCTGTTCAAAAGATAGACTTGGGAACACCAGATAACCCACGTCCTGTATTCATAAGCAAGAATATAAAGGATGATGAGTTACCCGAGTATATCGCCTTTCTTCGTGAGTTCGTTGATTGCTTTGCATGGTCTTACGCTGAAATGCCTGGCTTAGACCCCAAAATAGCGGTTCACAAACTCAATCTTCAAGAAGACATCAAGCCTGTCAAGCAAGGCCAAAGAAGATTCCGTCCGGATGTGATGGATAAAATTGAACAAGAAGTTCAAAAACTCAAAAGCGTCGGCTTCATCCGTGAGGAACAACATCCTGAATGGTTGGCCAACATCGTCCCCGTGACAAAGAAAAATGGGCAGATCAGGGTCTGTATTAACTATAGAGACCTGAACGGCGCATGCCCTAAAGATGAATTTCCGCTCCCCATACCAGAGGTAATGATCGATAATACCTGTGGATTCGAGCGAATGACATTCATGGATGGTTTCTCTAGCTACAATCAGATAAAGATGCATCCTGAAGATGAAAAACATACATCTTTTCGGACCCCATTTGGCGTGTATTGCTACACTGTCATGCCATTTGGTCTGAAAAATGCTGGTGCCACATATCAGAGGGATATGATGAAAATATTCCAAGATATGCAGCACAAGACGGTTGAATGTTATGTTGATGACCTCGCCGTCAAAAGCAAAAGAAAAGAAGATCATCTCGAAAACCTTCGAGAAGTCTTCCTCCGGCTTCGCAAACAAAACTGCGAATGAATCCTTTGAAATGCTTCTTCGGCGACTCGTCGGGTAAGTTCCCCGGATTCCTGTTCGGAAAGCTGGAATAGAGCTTGACCCCATAAAAGGCAAAGCCATTCTAGAAATGCCCTCTCCAAGAACCTTGAGAGAACTCAAAGGGCTTCAAGGGAGATTGGCCTACATCAGACGGTTCATCTCCAATCTTTCGGGGAAATGCCGTCCATTCTCCCGATTGATGAAAAAAGGTGTAAACTTTGTCTGGGATGCTGACTGTGAAGCTGCTTTCCAAGACATCAAGTCATACCTGACAAAACCTCCACTGTTAGCTGCTCCTACCACTGGAAAAGCATTCATCTTATACACAAGAGCCCTTGATCACTCTTTGGGAGCTCTGCTTGCGCAAGAAAATGATCAAAGAAAAGAAGCTGCTCTATATTACCTCAGCCGCATGCTAGTAGGTACAGAGCATCGCTACTCTCCAGTCGAAAAAGAATGCCTTGCAGTGATGTTCGCCGTACAAAAGCTGCGTCACTACTTTCTTTCCAACACAGTATACCTGGTCTCGAGGGTCACCTCTTGAAGGTCCTTGTCACAAAGGCAGGTTCTCTCAATGCTCGACTGGCAAAATGGTCCATCCTTCTGTCACAAATTGATATTAGGTATGTACCACAAAAAGCAATCAAAGGGCAAGTTCTAGCGGACTTCCTCGCAGAGCATCCATTGCCTAAAGATTCTCCGCTCAGAGATGATCTCCTAGACGAACCAGTCTACAATGTGGAGACTTTCTCACAAACTGCCTCCTGGGACATGTACTTTGACGGTGCAACCAGAACAAATGAAAAAAGACAGTTGATCTCGGGAGTCGGCATCCTCTTTGTTAGCCCCGACATATACATGATTCCACACGCTTTCTCGCTACTGGAACCATGCACAAACAATGCAGCTGAATATCAAGCTCTGATCTTAGGATTGGAACTCGCCATCAAATCCGGTATCACCATGCTGGAAGTCTTTGGAGACTCTCAACTGATCGTCAACCAGATGAATCAGAAATTTGAAGTCAGGAAGCCAGATTTGTTGCCTTACTACAACAAGGCACAATCACTTCTGCAAAAGTTTGACATCTGTCACATCACCCACATTCGTAGAGTTGAAAACATACGTGCAGATGCCCTAGCCGGACTTGCCGCATCCATGGCAATCTAGGAAGGGGAAAACATACAAATCACAGTGTGCGAAAGAAGAATCCTTCCTCCTCTTAACACACACCAAGCAGTTGCTGAATGCCACCAAGTGGTCGGAAGTAGGATTTCAATCCTTCAAACTTCAATCGGCGACTGGAGGGATCCATTCATTGATTACATTATGTTCGGAATCCTACCTGAAGATCCAAAAGAACGGGTAAGCATCCAAAGGCGAACCCTAAGCTTTCATTTGGATATTCCTTCAAAAATCCTTTACCGGAAATCCTTCAACGGAGTACTTCTACGCTGCTTGTCGCAACAAGAGGCTGAAGAAACACTCAAAGAAGTTCATGCTGGTCTTTGCGGAGCTCATCAGGCTGGACCTAAGCTCTATGATCAGATAAAAAGGTTAGGATATTACTGGCCTACCATAGTAGCTGACGCAATGCAATTTGCTAAGCGCTGCCAACAATGCCAAGTTCATGGAGATTATATTCACATGCCTCCAGACTGGCTGCATCCTACAGCGATCTCATGGCCTTTCGAAGCCTGGGGTATGGACATCATAGGTCCTATTTCTCCCCCTTCAAGCAAAGGTCATCGCTTCATCTTCGCCGCTACGGATTACTTCTCCAAGTGGTCAGAAGCATTTGCGTTTAACGAAATGAAGACCTCATCAGTCCTTCAGTTCCTACGCACCAACATCATTTGTCGTTTCGGCATACCCAAAAGATTCGTCCATGATAACGGACCACAGTTCCGGGATCATCGATTCTACAGGTTCTGTGACAAATACAAAATCCAAAGCTGTCCTTCGACTCCATACAATCCGGCAGCAAACGGGTTAGCAGAAGCTTTCAACAAGACACTCTGCAAAATCCTCAAAAAAATGGTCTCTAGTCACAAAAGAGACTGGAGCGACAAAATGTCTGAAGCTTTGTGGGCCTATCGAACCACCGTTCGAGGACCAACCCATAGCACACCATTCTCCTTGGTCTATGGATGCGAAGCTGTCGTACCCTTGGAAGTACAAATTCCTTCCTTGAGGGTATCCTTGCAAAATGACATGACTTAAGAAAGCAATGTCAAATTGCGACTCCATGAGCTGGACAATCTCGATGAGAGACGGCTCGAAGCTCAACAAAGCATTGAACTTTACCAAGCATGCATGGCAGGATCTTTCGATAAAAAGGTCAGGCAACGCACCTACAAAAAGAGTGACTTGGTTCTTGCGGTAAAAAGACCAATGGTCTTCGCTCACAAGTCCAAAGGCAAATTTGAGCCAAAATGGGAGGGACCCTACGTCATCGATAAGGTTTTCTCCAACGGCGCATACGCACTCCTAAACATGGAAGGTGACAGATGTATGCTGCCCATCAACGGCAAGTTCTTAAAGCGGTACTACCCTTGAAGACTTACCCAACTGGGTAAGAGCAATGCCTGTATGGCCAAAACCGGTTTCCAGGTACACGCTCGCTAAACCCACCCTTTTTTTAGAATTTTCGTATCAAATGTTGAAATTTCTAGAAATTTAAAACAATGCTTACTTTCATCGTTTCATTGTTCAAAAAAAAAGATATATATATATCCAAGTTTAGGAACCTTTCCCTAACTTGACCAAAATTTTCAACCCTTGAACCCAAAATTCATGGTTTGAAACAAAATCCGGATTCAGGGATTTCCACCCTAGTCCACCCTGCCTTTTACCGCCAAAATGGTTTTAGGTCAAAACTTATGACCCTCGTGTCTTTAAACAAAAAAAAAATGGTTTTTCAAAAAACCGCGAGGAAGCGACGCTTAGTCGATACTCGCACAAATTGGAAGCATATGAACCATGTTCGCGACTTCCAAAATCGCAGGGAAGCGACATTTCGTCAATACTTGCAAAATCCAAAACCGTGGAAATGCAACATTTCAGTTGATATCCACAACCCAAATTTCAAAGGTTCGAAAAAACCTAAAAAACCATGGAGACGCAACATTTCAGTTGATATCCATAACCCAAAGGTTCGAGAAAACCACAAATTTCAAAAATCGTGGGGAAACGACATCAAGTCAGTACCCGCAAAACCAAAATTTTTGAAAAGCAAGGATGCGACATTCCATCGATACTTGCACCCAAATCCGCGAGGATGCGACATTCCATCGATACTCGCAACCGAATGAGCAAGGATGCGACATTCCATCGATACTTGCAAGAACATTCAGCAGGGAGGCGACTTTTAGTCGATACTTGCATTTTTTGAAAACCAAACCGATTATCAATGCCATCAGAACAGGCTATAAATGCCACAAACCGGCTATAAATGCCATCAAAATAGGCTATAAATGCCACAAACCGGCTATCAATGCCACCAAAATAAAACCGGCTATCAATGCCATAAACAAAAAACTTGGATTTCAGAAAAAAAAAAACCCGGCTATCAATGCCACAAATCGGCTATCAATGCCACCAAAACCGGCTATCAATGCCAAAAATCAGCTTCCATGCCACAAGCAAAAATCTGGCTTCCATGCCAAAACAATCATTTGACAAAAGATTTTCACAAAATGACAAGCTTTTGATCAAATCCCATTTAGCAATTACTTTTATCACAAAAAGATTCAAGTGAGCGTAGGGATAAATAAACAAAAAAAGAGAGTACCAAAAAAAATATATACATGTGGTACCAAAAAAAAAAGAGAAAGTGTTCACAAGCACTACAAGAAAATAAGTACAAAAAAAAATACAAGTGGTACCAAAAAAAAAGAGAGAAGGGTGGTTTCTGTAAAAAAATATATATATATATACAGGAGCTCAATCAAAAATGGTCTCCAGCCAAGAGTTCAGCTCCTCAAGCAAACTTTTAGCCTCAGCCGTCAAGGATTCCAAGGCACGCTTCTTCAGGAACCTGCCATGAGATGCTGGAGTGGGCTGTACCCCTTCTTTCACACCGGGAAGCTTATCCCGAGCAGTTTGCCATCGTTCGCTTTCTTCATATTTCCTTTCAAAAACTCGATTGGCATCTGCAACCAGGCGAATCAGAGCACTCTCCCTGTCGCGAGCCTCTATTATGGCAGTCCACTTGGCAGCGACTTGTGCCTGCAGATGCTCAAGACGTTTCCTGTCCTCATCGACCTCCCTATCAAGGATGTTAAGGTCATGTGTCAGCCCAATGATGGTTAGCTCTTCTAAGTTCTTCTCTCGGACTGCCTGCTTTCTGCTTTCTGTAGCCTCATCCAGGTTAGATTGAGCCTTATCCGCAGGGTCCAAGAACATCTCCTTGAAGAACTGATCGTCAGGAAAACCCATGGCCTCAAACCACTTGTCACCTAGCTCAATGATCCTATCAACGATCGCCCTGGCACTTGTGACATCCAGACCAGCTTCTTCGGCATCACCGAGAATCTCACGCACATGCTGGATCATCCCAAATCCGGCATCTAAGTGCCCAGAAAGCAGAGTCTCAATCCAAGAGCTCAGAACCCGCACCACCACCTTCTTCGCAAAAAGAAGAGATGGCCCAGCTGAAGATTCGCCCAACTCCGTTGGTCGGCTGCTCATATCATCATCTGTTGGAAGAGTAACAAAAGAACTCTTTCCAGCTGAAGCTACTCCTGCTCGGGAAGGAATCTCAGCACGAGGAATCTCCTCAACATTGTCAGAGCTGGTCCCAAGAATCTCTACCTCTGGATCAACCTCTGGCATCCCTTGCTCTGGTTCTGAAGGAAGCGACGGACCCTCCTCTGTCACTTCAAAACCTACCAAAGAAACACAAAAAGGTATGAATATGACCCTGTTTGAAAATCATTATCAGGGTTATAACTACAAAATACCTTCTTCGACGACTGGAGGAACACTTTCCTCCTCCATGAACTCATTGGAAGCATCATCAACATTTGCGTCCATCGAGGGTTCAAAGTCATCAGAATCCTGTGGCAAGTCAGCTGGCAAGAAATGTGTTAGCAAACCAAGTCACAGACAAAAAAAAAGCAAAAGAAGTCGTACCAATTGGAGATTCTGGATTCATTCCAGAGTCCCTCGGTTCTTCTTCAAGTGCCTCGACAGGATCCGTCACCACCTCATCGACTGGAACCTCAGGCATCACCAAGTTTTCCTCTCCTAAAAAAAAGCAGCGAAAACAAGAAGCAAATCATAACAAAAAAATCCCATGAAAAGAAATGGAAAGAGAAAAAGGAAGAATCATACCTTCACCAACGGTCTCTTCTTCTCGGCTTCTCTTCTCTGGAGGCTCGTCAGCATCCACTGGCACATCCTCATTGATAGTAAGAGGAACTTCCAAGTCAGGAGAGTCCTCATGCTGCCCCTTGCTGCGATGATGACTCCTCCCCTTCTTACCCCGGCGGGCTCGCTTCTTAGAGGAACCTACCCCGCTGTCAGAGTCAGGTTTCCCACTTGACTCCTCACTGGATGGTCTACTCTTGCCAGTAGACTCCACGGAAGCTTGCCTTTGTGCCGCTTGCATCCAAGCGCCAAGTTCGGCTTCCTCCTGTTCTAGCTGCTCTAAAGCCTCATCAGGTATTTCTCGAACAGCTTCAGAACCAATGACGCCCTGGTCACCGAGAAAGCCTATCTTATGCTTCTCTCCAGAAAGGAAGGCCCAAACTTCCTCTCGCCGGAAGCCATCCGACTTTCCAAGGCCCTTTCCAGATGCTAGCTTCACATCAAGCTCCTTCTTGGAAAGCCCCCGATATGCCGAAAAGCTCTCCGCGAACCACTTCGCAAAGCCGGCAGTCCGGGAAGTCAGCAACACAGGATAAGAAATCATGGCTGTAGTGTCTTCAGCACTATAGAAAGCCCATGCATTTCTCCCGTCCTGTAAGCCTCCAAAGCGCTTCACCATGCTGAAAGGCGCTCCAACAACGCCTTGAGAAAAGCCCAGCTGCAAAGCAAAGCGAGAGGGTACATACGGCTGGATGTCAACGAAAAGATGTCTACGGTACACCATCGTGCCGACACGTATGCTGAAAAGCCACTCTCTCTCTGCATTCGTCAAGGAATAATGCCTTCCCGACCCCGCCCTGGTAGAGTCTCGGGAGGCACCAAAATCAAAAGCCTTCTTCCGCAACTCCGGAGAAAGCTTCACTGAAGACTGCCCCATCTCGACATCCCTGAACCGTCGGATCCTCATGCGGGCAAACAAAAGTGATTCGGACACGGCTTTGCCCTTAGCCAGTCGAATCATCAGAGGATCATCATCCTGTGCAGCACCCAGCCGGTGGAAGCCAGGACAGTGGTATACATACCACGAATAAAAGATATGGGCTGAAAATACCCTATTCATGGGAAGCCCAAGCCGAACCAGAAAAGCAGCAGCCTGCAGTTCGGTACACAGGTAGGAGTAAAGAGCTGGCACCAAAGCAAGCTGCTCTCCAAACGCCATCTGACAAGCCGGAAAAATACAATGCGGCCTAATGTGCGTTCCATCTCCTCCAGCAAAAACAGCCTCACCAAGCCAATAAGTGAGGTAAACAGCGAGATCTCTCCGCAGTGCAATGTCAGGACATATGGCGTTTGTACTTGCACAGAAATCTCTCAACTCTTCTTGCATGGCCAAGATCTTCTTTGAACTTGGATCCTGAGCTCCGGCTTCTTGGGTCACGCTATCAGAAGACTCCCTACTATCAGAAAAATTGGGGAATGAAGAGCTAAAACTCTTCCAACTGCTGGATCTAACTTTCAAACCCTCCTTCTCCTTCAAAAAATCATAGAAGGCGACGAGCTGAAAGTACAGAAGCCTAAACTCCTCAGACTGCCCCTCAAGGACGCTGTCAATCGGCATAAACTCCTCATAGAGTTTCCCGAGGATGGGCAATCCAGTAATGGCTCTCAGCCCCTTCAAAGAAAAACCAATCTCACCATTCGTCACAACGAAGGTATTGGTTTGTGGGAGGAATGATTCCAGCATAGCCATGAAGGCCTCGTCGGAAAAGATCACGGTCTCCCTAAAGGCGCGGACCGCATCAAAAATCTCGGCTTCCTTCAAAACGGCGCCACCAATCAGCAGGACGCGATCAGTCCACGACTTCCACTCGGAGTCAGCATTGAAACGGCCACGAAGTCGAAAAGGCTTGATCTAATTGCTGCCGTCACCGCTGGAAATACCAAGGCCCACCGGTCTCAAATCGACCGACGGATAATCAGAACCCTGGTAGCCGCTGGATGGCATCAAAAGATCCATGTCAACAGGCGACCTCTCCGTATATCCAGGAGAACCGCCAACAAAAACCCCGGTCTTGATTACATTTGTCCTTCTCACCCAGCTTGGAGGATCTTCCCTCTTAGAGCACGTGGGGGCAAGGCTCATGATCGAGACGGTGCGATCAAACGTCGACCGGGTAGCAACAGTCTTCTTCTCACCATCTGCTGTGAAAGAAAACTGAAAACATCTCCTCTGGTATGTCATGTCATCAGGGACTGCATCACCAAAGAAGAAGGTAGGCTTCGGCAAAACGCTCTGATCTTCCATCACCCATGGACGACTACTTACCATGATCTTATAGAATTCCTCTCCCTTGAGAGCGATCAGTTGCTGCCTCATCTCATCTCTGTTGAGGGAGTCGCACTCTTCCAGATGTCTCTCAACATACTGGACCTTCTCAAAAGCCTGCTGAACGGCCGGATTAGAAGATCTAGAAGATTGACGAGGTACGCTTGTAGCAGGCTCTTTACCCTTGTTCGTTCTGGAGGAACCACCTGAAAAGGATGGAAAAGAAAAAGATCAAACATCAAAATGACAGAATCTCGCTAAAAAAAATCTGGCGAAATTTTGACATGATGACGGGGCAATTCCGAAGAAAAGGAACTATCCCGAAAGAAATAGAAAGCTTGAAGATGGGCTCAACATCGTTGCGAGCTCCGAAACTCCAAACTTTTGAAACCACAAAGTCTCCACAAAATCAGGAAGGGCTCAACATCGCTGCGAGCTCCAAATTCCCAAAATTGCGAAAACTTTCAGGTATGCTACCACATCATGCTACAAATTTAATTTACAATTGAATGCATGCATGAACATCTAGGTTTGCCAAAAAAAAAGGGGCATTATCATGATGAGCAAAAGAAAAAAAAAAAGAGAAAAGAAACTCTCTCAAAAAAAAAGTGAGGGAAAGAAAACAAAAAAAAAGGAAAAAAAAAAAGGGTGCTGGCCCACTGGCCGTGGCCCACTGGCCACGTGGCCGTACGGCCAGATCCGTACGGATCTGTCCGTACGGCCCGCAAACAAAAAAAAACAAAACAAAACATGAAAAAAAAAAGAAGAAAAGAAAAAAAAAACGTGAAAAAAAAAGGGAAAACACGTGGAAAAAAAAAAGAAAAGAAAAAGAAAGAAACAACAAAAAAAAAAAAAAAGAAAGAACTTTTATTTTTTCCTACAATGGAGTTTTCTTGAAAAAGGGAACTTACTTGAAGCCATTGATGGAGAAGAAGAAGAAAAGTCTTGAAGATCTTGAAGAAGAAGAACTCTTGGTCTTCAAGCCCTCTTGGGATTATTGCAAAAGAAAGTAATAAGAGCAAGAGATCCAACCTCCTCCTTGCTTTTATAGAGGAGAGCAAACCAAAGAAGGAAAGAAGAAAAAGGTAAGTGTTACTAATTAGTAACCTTACCAAAAGAAAGAGATTAGAAAGATTCTTTCCCAAAAGAAAGTTATCTTGAAGGATTTTCTCCCAAAAAGAGATCAATGAAGGATTCTTTCCCAAAAGAAAGATATCTTGAGATATCCTATCCCAAAATAAAGGGAATATGAGTGACTCTCTCCAAGTAAAGATATTCTTAGATATTCTCTATCCAAATGAGATATTTTTGGATATTCTTTACAAAAATGACACCATATGAGATCTAAGCCATTTCAAAAGCTTAAGGTCCCATGGGTTAGCCCATATGAGCCAGGTTTGACCACCTAGGCACAAAAAAAAAAAAAAAAATTTCGGGCTTTTAGTCAAAGAGAAATCCCTCTTACCAAGAGCATACAAAAATGGTTCCATGCCTCTTTTGAGTTGATTCGACCATACAAAAGAGAATTCCAAGCCCCATGAGCTTCCAAAAATCAAACCATCCAGCCTAATATACCAAATTGAGCCAAAATCTTGAAATTGACATTTCAATCAAACCAAATCCTGATCCCCTAACTTGCCACATACAGCCTGTTAGGTCACAAGACCAAAACCAAAAACCAAAACCTGATCCCCTAACTTGCCACATACAGCCTGTCAGGTTACAAGATCAAAACCAAAATTGACCCCCAACATTCCACATACAGCTTGTTGGGTCACACGATCAAAACCAAACCCGACCCCCTAACCTGCCACATATAGCCTGTTAGGTCACAAGGTCAAAACCCAAATCCACATCCCTGATGTCATCTTCAAAAGTTTGCCTCGAGATGGTACGTGATCCCTTTCACTACCATAAAATTCCCCTGAAAGCTCAAAAGGCTACAAATACCAAAAAGAAAGACTGCACAAAGACTCTTGGTCAAGTCACAGGCTCTCCTTCAAAAATCTCTTCGAGGCACATCGACTACAAAAGTTAAGTAACTCATCGCTGTACCTCGAGGGGGCATTTGTTGACACCAAAAATGTCACTTTGCCTCTTCAGGATCCAAAGAGCTACATGAAGTCGCAACCTGCCATAAATAGGCAATGCGGCTTCCAAAAATCAAATCTTGTCAGAATCAAACAAAAACTGCAAGATCCTTCAAGACAGCCAAAAGAGGAGTACACAAGAAGTTTCGGGCCATTTCAAAATCATTTGGCCTAACTTCGCTTCTCCGACAGCCGAAAAGGAGCTCTCGGCGGCAAAAGCATCGGAGACACCAAATCTTCGATCAGAGCCGATGGATAGTCTCAAAATACTTCCAAAAGGCTCCACGTCAAGTTCCGAGTCAAACCGACAACGTTTGACCCTACATCAACCCTCGAACAGCTAAATCAAGCCTCTCGGCGGCGAGAACCACCGAGGCCATTACTCATCAGATAGAGCACATGGACAGCTTCAAAATGCTTATAAAGGGCTACTCGTCAAATTTCAGGTCATTTCCACAACATTTGACCATAGTTTGACGCTCGGAAGCCAAATCAGGCCTCTCGGCGGCAAAGCTCTCCGGGACCATAGTTTTCAAGACAGAGCCTATGGATCATCTTAAAATGACTCCAATAGGTTCCCTGTCAAATTTCAAGTCAATCGGACATCGGTTGACCGCACATCAAACCGCGACATCTTCATCGCGACAAAAGTAAGTCTACTGGTGATAGGACCCCCCAAACGTCTTCAAAACTCAAACAAAAGCCTATGGTTGGTCTTAATTATTGCTCAGGAGGCTTCACACCAAATTTCAGGTCATTCCGACATCGTTTGGCCCAGTTTCAGCTTCTGACGGAAAATCGGCAGCTCTGCGCGACAAAGTCTTCGGCTTTCTCAGGAAATTGGAAACTTTGCAAAATAAAATGCAAGGATTCTCATCAGGTTTCCTACAAATAAATCAGGCTGAATAAATGGTCAAAATGTCAAGGAAAAATACAAAAGAAAAAAGAATCGAAAAACAGCAAAAACGGACACAAAACGGGACACAAAGGGGGGAAAACCCCCCCAGGGTCGCAGACCCCTGCGACCCTGGCCCAGGGTCGCCGGCGACCTTGGAGCCCGGGGTCGCCGGGAAGGCCCCGGAAACCCCGCTTTTCAACCGTTTTTTTCGCGATTCGAAGAGCCCAGCCTCTGGTACTTTCCAAAATTCATGCTTTTGAGACACCAAGTCCTCTGACATCCGTCCAAAACACGAGTTAATCATCAAGAGTATCGAAAACAATATTGATTGCCACCCGGTCAACCAGAAAAAAAAGTGTGCTTTATACCCGACCGATCAAGAAATCGACAGGACAGATGGCACCGACCCGCTGTTGGCAACAAACACCTGAAATTACATGGTCATCTGATGTCGATCTACATGAAGATCCATCGATGATCATCACCAGAAGAATCCCAAAAGACGCGGCACGGCCCGCGACTCTTCAGATGCTCGGCGACCACTTAATGTGATTAATTGACTAACTTTATTACAGTCATTAATCCATTTCTTTGGACGGACCAATTAGAAGCAAGCATCCGGGAGTTACAAGTCAAGAGATTCATGGCATTTAACTCATGAAACTCCTCCCATCATGGAGATTAAAGGCGATTAAATGCCCTCAATCTCCTCCGGCCAATCAGAAGCCAAGAAAAAGGAGTTACAAAATAAAGAATTCAATTTTGTAACTCCTCCCATTATGGGGCTTAATGACAATAAAAGTCCATAAACCCTCCTAAATGGCTACCAAAAAGCCTATAAATAGGAGAGCACTCCAAGAAGAAAGGACAGACAACGAATCACAGACAGAAGCACAGAAATTCAGAGAAAGAAAAGAGAAAAAAATCTGCGGAAGTTCTACACCGGCCACCGCTACAAGGTGACAAAAGTCCCTTGGGGGGTACCCCCACCCCCAAGGTCCTTGCCTTCTCCTCCTGCCTCCAATGGCATAGATGTGGCTTTTCAGCCCGTCTACTCGGCTTTTTATTGGACATAGGACCTCCTTTTGGTCTTTGTCCTCTAAGAACCTGAGGTTATAGCCAAGCCAAGCGAATCAATAGCATCCTCTATTCTCATCTGCATGGATGATGGCGAAGCCCACATATGGCTTGCGACCGTCAATATAAACGAGTCCCCCACAATCTCCTGAGAAGTTAGATCCTCCTTTTCTTGCTTTTCATTGTAGTTTGTATTTTTTTAAAAGAGACAAAAATCATAACTCTTGTCTTTCATTATTGATAAGGATTGTAAATTGGCTATAAACGCCAAAATCGGCTATAAACGCCAAAAATCGGCTATAAACGCCAAAATCGGCTATAAATGCCAAAAAAAATCGCCTTTCACGGCAAACCAAGAAAAATGTCTCTTTTCTTAAATATATGTGCAATGGAAAACTTGAAAGAAGTTGATTTCCTTTTTACTTGCGAAGGTTGATCTCCGGATCACCACTTGCAATTCCAAGTAAAATAGAAAATCTGGCACACCTACACAAAAAAAGAAATGTTGATGCACGCCCCTTCCCCCTGGTTACGAAAGGGTCGGATCCGACGGACTCCCACGTCCGCCGACCTCGGTAGGAACCGAGCAGGAGCGCGGTCCATCAATGATAATGTATTTTATTTTTTTGCAAACCAAGATGTTCATGCATGTATATTTTTTGTAAATTGAATTGTAGCACGATGCGATAGCATACCTGAAAGTTTTCGCAAATTTGGGAATTTGGAGCTCGCAGCGATGTTGAGCCCTTCCTAATTTTCCGGAGACTTTGAGGTTTTGAAAGTTTGGAGTTTCGGAGCTCGCAGCAATGTTGAGCCCATCTTCAAGCTTTCTATTTCTTTCGGGATAGTTCATTTTCTTCGGAATTGCCCCGGCATCATGTCAAAATTTCGCCAGATTTTTTTTTTAGCGAGATTCTATCATTTTGATGTTTGATATTTTTCTTTTCCATCCTTTGCAGGTGGTTCTTCCAAAACGAACAAGGGTAAAGAGCCTGCTACAAGCGTACCTCGTCGATCTGCTAGATCTTCTAATCCGGCCGTTCAGCAGGCCTTTGAGAAGGTCCAGTATGTTGAGAGAAATCTGGAAGAGTGCGACTCCCTCAACAGAGATGAGATGAGGCAGTGACTGATCGCTCTCAAGGGAGAGGAATTCTATTAGATCATGGTAAGCAGTCGTCCATGGGTGATGGGAGATCAGAGTGTTTTACTCAAGCCTACCTTCTTATTTGGTGATGCCGTCCCTGATGACATGACATACCAGAGGAGATATTTTCAGTTTTCTTTCACAGCAGATGGTGAGAATAAGACTAATGCTACCCGGTCGACGTTTGATCGCACCGTCTCGATCATGAGCCTTGCCCCCACGTGCTCGAGGGAAGATCCTCCCAGCTGGGTGAGAAGGACAAATGTAATCAAGACCAGGGTTTTTGTTGGCGGTTCTCCTGGATATACGGAGAGGTCACCTGCTGACATGGACCTGTTGATGCCATCCAGCGGCTACCAGGGCTCTGATTATCCGTCGATCAATTTGAGACCGGTGGGCCTTGGTATTTTCAGCGGTGACGGTAGCAATTGGATAAAGCCTTTTCGACTTCGTGGCCATTTCAATGCTGACTCCGAGTGGAAGTCGTGGACTGATCGCGTCCTGCTGATTGGTGGTGCCGTTTTGAAGGAAGCCGGGATTTTTGATGCGGTTCGCACCTTTAGGGAGACCGTGATCTTTTCCGATGAGGCCTTCATGGCTATGCTGGAATCATTTCTCCCACAAACCAATACCTTCGTTGTGACGAATGGTGAGATTGGTTTCTCTTTGAAGGAGCTTAGCGCCATTACTGGATTTCCCATCCTTGGCAAACTCTATGAGGAGTTTATGCCGATCGACAGTGTCCTTGAGGAGCAGTCTGAGGAGTTCAAGCTTCTGTACTTTTAGCTCGTCGCCTTCTATGATTTTTTGAAGGATAAGGAGGGTTTGAAAGTTAGATCCAGCAGTTGGAAGAGTTCTAGCTCTTCGTTCCCCAACTTTTTTTATATCAGGGAGTCTTCTAATAGTGTGACCCAGGAAGCCAGGGCTCAGGATCCAAGTTCGAAGAAGATCTTGGCAATGCAAGAGTTGAGAGATTTCAGTGCGAGTACAAACGCCATATGTCCTGACATTGCCCTACGGAGAGATCTCGTTGTTTACCTCACTTATTGGCTTGGTGAGGCTATTTTTGCTGGAGGAGATGGAACGCACATTAGGCCGAATTGTATTTTTCCGGCTTGTCAGATGGCGTTTGGAGAGCAGCTTGCTTTGGTGCCAGCTCTTTACTCCTACCTGTGTACCGAACTGCAGGCTGCTGCCTTTTTGGTTCGGCTTGGGCTTCCCATGAACAGGGTATTTTCAGCCCACATCTTTTATTCATGGTACGTGTACCACTGTCCTGGCTTCCACCGGCTGGGCGATGCACAGGATGATGATCCTCTGATGATTCGGCTGGCTAAGGGCAAAGCCGTGTCCGAATCACTTTTGTTTGCCTGCATAAGGATCCGACGGTTCAGGGACGTCGAGATGGGGCAGTCTTCAGTGAAGTTTTCTCTGGAGTTGCGGAAGAAGGCTTTTGATTTTGGTGCCTCCCGAGACTCTACCAGGGCGGGGTCGGGTAGGCATTACTCTTTGACAAATGCAGAGGAGGAGTGGCTTTTCAGCATACGTGTCGGCACGATGGTGTACCACAAACATCTTTTCGTCGACATCCAGCCGTATGTACCTTCTTGCTTTGCTTTACAGTTGGGCTTTTCTCAAGGCGTTGTTGGAGCGCCTTCCAGCATGGTGAAGCGCATTGGAGGTTTACAGGACGAGAGAAATGCATGGGCTTTCTATAGTGCTGAAGACACTACAGCCATGATCTCTTATCCTGTGTTGTTGACTTCCCGGACTGCCGGCTTTGCGAAGTGGTTCACGGAGAGCTTTTAAGCATATCGGGGGCTTTCCAAAAAGGAGCTTGATGTGAAGCTGGCATCTGGAAAGGGCCTTGGAAAGTCGGATGGCATCCGGCGAGAGGAAGTTTGGGCTTTCCTTTCTGGAGAGAAGCACAAGATAGGCTTTCTCGGTGACCAGGGCATCATTGGTTCTGAAGCTGTTCGAGAAATACCTGATGAGGCTTTAGAGCAGCTAGAACAGGAGGAAGCCGAACTTGATGCTTGGATGCAAGTGGCGCAAAGGCAAGCTTCCGTGGAGTCTACTGGCAAGAGTAGACCATCCAGTGAGGAGTCAAGTGGGAAACCTTACTCTGACAATGGGGCAGGTTCCTCTAAGAAGCGAGCCCGCAGGAGTAAGAGGAGGAGGAATCATCATCGCAGCAAGGGGCAGCATGAGGACTCTCCTGACTTGGAAGTCCCTCTTACTATCAATGAGGAGGTGCCAGGGAATGCTGACGAGCCTCCAGAGAAGAGAAGCCGAGAAGAAGAGACCGTTGGTGAAGGTATGATTCTTCCTCTTTCCCTTTCCATTTCTTTTCATGGGATTTTTCCATGTCTTGATTTGTTTTCTCTTCCTGCTGCTCCTGTTTTTTTTTTTTTTTAGCAGAGGAAGATTTGGCGATGCATGAGGTTCCAACCGATGAGGTGGTGACAGATCCTGTCGGGGCACCTGAAGAAGAACCGAGGGACTCTGGAGTGAATCCAGAATCTCCAATTGGTATGTCTTTCTTTTTTCTTTTTCTTTTTTTTTGTGTCTGTGACTTGGTTTGCTAACATTTTTCTTGTCAGCTGACTTGCCACAGGATTTTGATGACTTTGAACCATCGATGGATGCAAATGTTGATGATGCTTCCGATGAGTTTATGGAGGAAGAGAGTGTTCCGCCAGTCGTCGAAGAAGATATTTTGTAGTAATAACTCTGATAATGATTTTCAAACAGGATCATATTCATATCTTTTTGTGTTTCTTTGGCAGGTTTTGAGGTGACAGAGGAGAGTCCGTCGCTTCCTTTAGAACCAGAGCAAGGGATGCCAGAGGTTGATCCAAAGGTAGAGACTCATGGGACCTGTTCTGACACTGTTGAGGAGATACCTCGTGCTGAGATTCCTTCCCGAGCAGCTCCAACTGGAAAGAGTTCTTTTGTTACTCTTCCAACGGGTGATGACATGAGCAGCCGACCAACGGAGTTGGGCGAATCTTCAGCTGGGCCATCTCTTCTTTTTGCAAAGAAGGTGGGGGTGCGGGTTCTGAGCTATTGGATTGAGACTCTCCTTTCTGGGCACTTAGATGCCGGATTTGTCATGATCCAGCATGTGCAGGAGATTCTCAGTGATGCCGAAGAGGCTGGTCTGGATGTCACAGGTGCCAGGGCGATCGTTGATAGGATCATTGAGCTGGGTGACAAATGGTTTGAGGCCATGGGTTTGGCTGATGACCAGTTCTTCAAGGAGATATTCCTGGACCCTGCTAATAAGGCTTAGTCTGACCTGAATGAGGCTACACAAAGCAGGAAGCAGATACTCCGAGAGAAGAACTTAGAAGAGCTAGCCATCATTGGGCTGACACATGACCTTAACATCCTTGATAGGGAGGTCGATGAGGCCAGGAAACGTCTTGAGCATCTGCAGGCATAAGTCGCTGCCAAGTGGGCTGCAATAACAAAGGCTCGCGACAGGGAGAGTGCTCTGATGCCGATCGAGCTCTTGAAAAGAAATCTCAAGAGAGCAAACGATGGCAAACTGCTAGGGATAAGCTTCCCGGTGTAAAAGAAGGGTTACAGCCCACCCCAGCATCTCATGGCAAGTTCCTGAAGAAGCGTGCCCTGGAATCCCAGATGGCTGAGGCCAAAGTTTACTTGAGGAGCTGAACTCTTGGCTGGAGACCATTTTTTGTTGAGCTCCTTTTTTTTTGTAACAGAAACTATCCTTATCTTTTTTTTGGTACCACTTGTATTTTTTTGGTACCTTTTTTTTTATAGTGCTTGTGAACACTCTTTTTTTCTTTTGTACCACATGTAAATTTTTTTTTTGGTACTCTTTTTTTTTGTTTTCCCTACGCTCACTTAAATCTTTTTGTGATGAAAGTAATTGCTAAAAGGGATGCTTTTTTTTTGTTTTCCCTACGCTCACTTAAATCTTTTTATGATAAAAGTAATTGCTAAATGGGATTTGATCAAAAGCTTGTCATTTTGTGAAAATCTTTTGTCAAATGATTGTTTTGGCATGGGGAGCTAGATTTTGTTTGTGGCATGGAAGCCGATTTTGTGGCATTGATAGCCGATTTTGGTGGCATCTATAGCCGGGTTTTTTGAAAGCCAATATTTTTTGTTTTGTGGCATTGATAGCCGGTTTTGTTTTGTGGCATTGATAGCCGGTTTGTTTTGTGGCATTGATAGTCGTTTTGGTGGAATTTATAGCCGGTTTGTTTTGGTGGCATCTATAGTCGTTTTGTGGCATTTATAGCCGGTTTGGTTTTCAAAAATGCAAGTATCGACTAAAAGTCGCCTCCCTACTGAATGTTCTTACAAGTATCGATGGAATGTCGCATCGTTGCTCATTCGGTTGCGAGTAACGATGGAATGCCGCATCCTCGCGGATTTGGGTGCAAGTATCGATGGAATGTCACATCCTTGCTTTTCAAAAATTTTGGTTTTGCTGGTATTGACTTGATGTCGTTTCCCCACGATTTTTGAAATTTATGGTTTTCTCGAACCTTTGGGTAACGGATATCAACTGAAATGTCGCGTCTCCATGGTTTTTTAGGTTCTTTCGGACCTTTGAAATTTAGGTTGTGGATATCAACTGAAATGTTGCATCTCCACGGTTTTGGATTTTGCAAGTATCGATGAAATGTCGCTTCCCTGTGATTTTGGAAGTGTCGAACGTGGTTCGCATGCTTCCAATTTGTGAGAGTATCGACTAAGCGTCACTTCCCCGCGGCTTTTTGAAAAAACCTTTTTTTTTTGTTTAAAGACACGAGGGTCATAAGTTTTGACCTAAAACCATTTAGGCGGTAAAAGGTAGGGTGGACTAGGGTGGAAATCCCTGATCCGGATTTTGTTTCAAACCATGAATTTTTTGGTTCAAGGGTTGCAAATTTTGGTCAAGTTAGGGAAAGGTTCCTAAACTTGGATTTTTGAACAATGAAACGATGAAAGTAAGCATTGTTTAAATTTCTAGAAATTTCAACATTTGACATGAAAATTCTAAAAAAGAGCGGGTATGGCGAGCGAGTACCTGGAAACCGATTTTGGCCGTACAGGCATTGCTCTTACCCAGTTGGGTAAGTCTTCAAGGGTAGTACCGCTTTAAGAACTTGCCGTTGATGGGCAGCATACATCTGTCACCTTCCATGTTTAGGAGTGCGTATGCCCCGTTGGAGAAAACCTTGTCGATGACGTAGGGTCCCTCCCATTTTGGCTCAAATTTGCCTTTGGACTTGTGAGCGAAGACCATTGGTCTTTTTACCGCAAGAACCAAGTCACCCTTTTTGTAGGCGCGTTGCCTGACCTTTTTGTCGAAAGATCTTACCATGCGTGCTTGGTAAAGTTCAATGCTTTGTGGAGCTTCGAGCCGTTTCTCATCGAGATTGTCCAGCTCATGGAGTCGCAATTTGACATTGCTTTCTTGAGCCATGTCATTTTGCAAGGATACCCTCAATGAGGGAATTTGTACTTCCAAGGGCATATCAGCTTCGCATCCATAGACCAAGGAGAATGGTGTGATATGGGTTGGTCCTCGAACGGTGGTTCGATAGGCCCACAAAGCTTCAGACATTTTGTCGCTCCAGTCTCTTTTGTGACTAGAGACCATCTTCTTGAGGACTTTGCAGAGTGTCTTGTTGAAAGCTTCTATTATCCCGTTTGCTGCCGGATTGTATGGAGTCGAAGGACAGCTTTGGCTTTTGTATTTGTCGCAGAACCTGTAGAATCGATGATCGCGGAATTGTGGTTCGTTATCATGGACGAATCTTTTGGGTATGCCGAAACGACAAATGATGTTGGTGCGCAGGAACTGAAGGACTGATGAGGTCTTCATTTCACTGAACGCAGATGCTTCTGACCACTTGGAGAAATAATCCGTAGCGGCGAAGAAGAAGCAATGACCTTTGCTCGAAGGGGGAGAAATAGGACCTATGATGTCCATACCCCAGGCTTCGAAAGGCTATGAAATCGTTGTAGGATGCAGCCATTCTGGAGGCATGTGAATGTAATCTCCATGAACCTGGCATTGTTGGCAGTGCTTAGCAAATTGCATTGCGTCAGCTACCATGGTAGGCCAGTAATAACCTAACCTTTTTATCTGATCATAGAGCTTGGGACCAGCCTGATGAGCTCCACGAAGACCAGCATGAACTTCTTTGAGTGTTTCTTCAGCCTCTTGTTGTGACAAGCAGCGTAGAAGTACTCCGTTGAAGGATTTCCTGTAAAGGATTTTTGAAGGAATATCCAAATGAAAGCTTGGGGTTCACATTTGGATGCTTACCTGTTCTTTTGGATATTTAGGTAGGATTCCGAACATAATGTAATCAATGAACGGATCCCTCCAGTCGCCGATTGAAGTTTGAAGGATTGAAATCCGACTTCCAACCACTTGGTGGCATTCAGCAACTGCTCGGTGTGTGTTAAGAGGAGGAAGGATTCTTCTTTCGCACACTGCGATTTGCATGTTTTCCCCTTCCTGGATTGCCATAGATGCGGCAAGTCAAGCCAGGGCATCTGCACGTATGTTTTCACCTCTACGAATGTGGGTGATGTGACAGATGTCAAACTTTTACAGAAGCGATTGTGCTTTGTTGTAGTAAGGCAGCAAATCTGGCTTCCTGACTTCAAATTTCTGATTCATCTGGTTGACGATCAGTTGAGAGTCTCCAAAGACTTCCAGCATGGTGATACCTGATTCGATGGCGAGTTCCAATCCTAGGATCAGAGCTTGATATTCAGCTGCATTGTTTGTGCATGGTTCCAGTAGCGAGAAAGCGTGTGGAATCATGTATTTGTCGGGGCTAACAAAGAGGATGCCAACTCCCGAGATCAACTATCTTTTTTCATTTGTCCTGGTTGCACCGTCAAAGTACATGTCCCAGGAAGCATTTTGTGAGAAAGTCTCCACATTGTAGACTGGTTCGTCTGGGAGATCATCTCTGAGTGGAGAATCTTTAGGCAATAGATGCTCTGCGAGGAAGTCCGCTAGAGCTTGCCCTTTGATTGCCTTTTGTGGTACATACCTAATATCAAATTGTGAGAGAAGGATGGACCATTTTGCCAGTCGAGCATTAAGAGAACCTGCCTTTGTGACAAGGACCTTCAAGAGGTTGACCCTCGAGACCAGGTAGACTGTGTTGGAAAGCAAGTAGTGACGCAGCTTTTGTACGGCGAACATCACTGCAAGACATTCTTTTTTGACTGGAGAGTAGCGATGCTCTGCACCTACTAGCATGCGGCTGAGGTAATATAGAGCAGCTTCTTTTCTTTGATCATTTTCTTGTATAAGCAGAGCTCCCAAAGAGTGATCAAGGGCTCTTGTGTACAAGATGAATGGCTTTCCAGTGGTAGGAGCAGCTAACACTGGAGGTTTTGTCAAGTATGACTTGGTATCTTAGAAAGCAGCTTCACAGTCAGCATCCCAGACAAAGTTTACACCTTTTTTCATTATCCGGGAGAATGGACGGCATTTCCCCGAAAGATTGGAGATGAACCATCTGATGTAGGCCAATCTCCCTTGAAGCCCTTTGAGTTCCCTCAAGGTTCTTGGAGAGGGCATTTCTAGAATGGCTTTGACTTTTATAGGGTCAAGCTCTATTCCAGCTTTCCGAACTAAGAATCCGAGGAACTTACCCGACGAGACGCCGAAGAAGCATTTCAGAGGATTCATTCGCAGTTTGTGCTTGCGAAGCAGGAGGAAAACTTCTCGAAGGTCTTTGAGATGATCTTCTTTTCTTTTGCTTTTGACGGCGAGGTCATCAATGTAACATTCAACCGTCTTGTGCTACATATCTTGGAATATCTTCATCATAGCCCTCTGATATGTGGCACCAGCATTTTTCAGACCAAATGGCATGACAGTGTAGCAATACACGCTAAATGGGGTCCGAAAATATGCATGTTTTTCATCTTCAGGATGCATCTTTATCTGATTGTAGCCAGAGAAATCATCCATGAATGTCATTCGCTCGAATCCACAGGTATTATCAATCATTACCTCTGGTTTGAGGAGCGGAAATTCATCTTTAGGGCATGTGCTATTCAGGTCTCTATAGTCAATACAGACCCTGATCTGCCCGTTTTTCTTTGTCATGGGGACAATGTTGGCCAACCATTCAGGATGTTGTTCCTCACGGATGAAGCCGACGTTTTTGAGTTTTTGAATTTCTTGTTCAATTTTATCCATCACATCTGGACGGAATCTTCTTTGGCCTTGCTTGACAGGCTTGATGTCTTCTTGAAGATTGAGTTTGTGGACTGCTATTTTGGGTCTAAGCCAGGCATTTCAGCGTAAGACCATGCAAAGCAATCAACGAACTCACGAAGAAAGGCGATATACTCGGGTAACTCATCATCCTTTATATTCTTGCATATGAATACAGGACGTGGGTTATCTAGTGTTCCCAGGTCTATCTTTTGAACATGATTTTCTGTTGGAAGGTTCGAAGGTGGTTCCTCCACAATATTTTCGGAGGCTTCCAGCTCAACGAAACCTTCTGGGGTTTCAAGGGCATTTCCAGACCAAGGTTTTGTTCCTTTCCACGGGTTTTCTTGATCGGTAATTTTCCCAAGGTTTGCTATGAGATGATCCCAATCGCCTGTTGAAACCGGGTCGAAGTAGGCTACTTCTTTTGGAGATGAGGGTTCTTCTGGGTCAGAAGACCACACGTCTGTGCCATCGGACAACTCCTCCTCATTTTTGGAGAAATCGTGCCAATTGGATGAGCTTCCTGGATCTTTGTCAGGTGACTCATCGAAGAGATATCCAGGAAGATCGATGTCTTCATGGATACGAGATGTTGAGGCTTGGTCAGTAAATTGACTTTTAAGCCTTTGTGTCAACTGTCTCAGGGGAGTGTCGGGATCATACCCTAACCCGTGTCAAGACTTTTCTATATAGTCGTAGAGTCTCCAATCTTCCAACTGGCTTTTGGTCAAGACGGACCCCAATGGCATGAGAATACCGCGTCCTTCTCCCAAACCGACTGGGTTTTGAGCGTCATAGCCCATTTTCTTCATAATAGCTTGTGCCACAGAACTATATAATGATAGTTGAGGCATACCTTCATTTTGGAAAGGTTCAAGCATGGAGTTTGATGAAGAAGCATCTGATCTATGGAAGAAGATCGGCTTTTCCTTTGCTGAAGTTGCTGGAACAACGAAGGAAGCTGACGTAGGATCTTCTATGTCAGAAGTTGTCTCCATTGGAGTCAGAGCAGGCTGAACTTGCTGAGTGTTAGCTTGGCTTGACGATGTGTCGTCTTCTAGCTCTGAATCCGAATCCGTGTCTTGTATGATAGACACGAAAGAGACAACAAATTTGCCCCCAGACTTTTCCTTTGCCTTCTTCACTTTAGTTGTGATGACCAAAGGCTTTGAAGGTTTGAGGGATATGATGAAGGGAGTCTGAATGCTCGCTTCAGATTTACCGGATGGTTTGTTTTCTTCCGGTGATTGTTGAGGAGCCTTGCCTTTATCTTTCTGGAGATTTTCGGCAAAGGGTGCTGTGTGCTTCTCCTCTTCTTTTTCACCTTCATACATTTGTGAGTCTACAAAGTGGACTGTTTTACCTTTGAAGGGTTTTTTGTCCGCAAAGACTCAATGTATCATGCAGTCGTCGCCAACAAACTTGATGCATTGATGTAGAGTTGAAGGGACAACACCATTCTCGTGGATCCAAGGGCGTCCGAGAAGGATGTTGTAGCATGAAGGGGTTTTTATTGCATACACTGTGACCTCAGAGATAAGATCACCAATCTGCAACTTGAACCTGATTTTGCCGATAGGCCTTTGAGTACTCCCATCATATCCAAAGATAGATATAGATATGTGGCTCAGTTTGCTGGGTGGGATGCCCAACTCTTCGAGAGCCGATGTGGAGATGAGGTTGAGCGCAGAACCTAGGTCGATCTGAACTCTGTGCGACTCTGTGCATAGGCATTTCCTTAATGTACCCTGTGAAGTACAGGGGTCGGTTGTGCCTTGTTTCGCTAAGTAGGAGGTCATCCTTTGTGAAGGCGATGGTTGCACTGGCTGCTTTTTTAACCGAGAGGCATTCAATGCATGATCCCTCAGTTTTCTTCTTTTCTCCCTTTGAGGAAGCTTCTGAGTTTTTGACCCGGTAATCCATCTCAATTTGGAGGACTTGCGGGGCATGTTTGTCGACATCCTCATTCATCTTTTGTAATTCTGAAATGAGATTATCACGAGTGTGCGGAGACATTCGCAACAAATCTAGGATGTGCAGACGTGCAGGTATGTGTTTGAAGTGTTCAATCAAGTCATACTTGAAAGCCTCCTTAGGGCCTGCATGTTCATCATTGTTGCCACTAGGGGCGCTTACAACATCTTTTCCCAAAGGATTTACATATGTAAAGTAAGATTGGTTGTAATTTTTGCGGTAGTCGCGGCCAGAGCGGGTGCCTCTACCAACTTTGAGAGCTTCTTGATAAGGGTCTTCATTTGGAAGATTGTCTTCAGGATCAAGAGGCTGTTGTTTTTCATTTGCAGAGGGTGTATCAGCAGCAAAGTTGCCATCCTCAGTGATTGTGTTGCACGGAGTATTTTCCGGGAACAAGTCCTGAACATCATCCAGTAACCTTTCTTCTTTGTTGTCCAATTCATCATCCCAAGCATCAATAGCTGGGAATTCTTCAGTCAGGAAGGGTGTGAACTTTGAAGTCACAGTCTCAGAAGAAGAAACCTAAGAGGGTGTCATCTCAGTGAAAGTCACGTGAGATGAGGTGGCTCCAGAAGATACATTGCTAGGCGTCGCCGGAGTGTAAGTGCTCTCATCAGACAATGCTTCGGAAGAGTTATAATCCCGAATCATCACATTACAGGAAGCTCTAACAGGAAACGTTGCCTGATCGGAGTTAGACTCATCCTCGGATGTAAGAGGATCGTCTATCCAGCAATTTTCTCCATTTTCAGGAGTTAAGGGAGGATGTACCTGATGGTCTTCAAGGACTTCAGGCTCTGGATTGCGAGGAAGCTCGTTGACGCGGTCTTGCTCTTATTCTAGAGCGAGACGCTGCAAGATCCTTGCATATTCTTCAAGATCAGGTATGGGAGCCAAATCTTCTTCTTCATCAACTCTTTGTGGCTCAAAATTGTTGATTTCCACTGGAGCAATGAGGGGTGCTGGTTCAACAGCATTTTCTTGTACAGCCTCTTGCTCTTCTTCATCATCAGACCAGGATCCTTGTGGTTGTAGGGGGTTATACCAGAATACTAGCATAAGATTAGTCTCAGGAACCCATTCTTCATCGGAGAGATATTCTCCTATTTCAAGGGACTCCTCCCACCCGTTGGTGTAGTTGGTTTCGAATCCATCATCGGTGTCGCTGGACTCGTATCCATCAATGGATAATCCAATTACCGAATTGCAAGAGTATGATATCTCCTGCGTGGCTTCTTTGAATTGAGGTGGCATGAAATCACTGAGAGTGAATTTTCTTACCCCCTTTGAAGTCTCTGGAAAGGATGTTTTGTTGCCTCTAATGAAGCGGTAGAGGAAGCCTCTGCCTTTTCTTTGACTTCTTGTTTTGGCAGGGTCTTCTCTTGCCGTTTGAGCTTGAGGAGATATTTCCTAGCCTGGCTTCGCTGCTGAGCTGTAGGCTTTGTTTTCACGACCTCCCAATTTTCATCTTCCAGGAGATCGAGATGTCCCCATATGGGTTGTCCGTCTGGTGTCGGGTAAGGACCAGTTCCTCGGACGCTTGGATTGAGTTTGTCACCTTGAAGGAAGTAGTGATCTTCTTTTTCGGTGATTTTGATGTTTGTCCACATGTCGCCATGTTGACGGAGGCAGACCCATAGTTTTTGTCAAAGGTGATGACTCCGTTTTTCCACATCTCGTTTATTTTCTCTCTCACAACGAAGCATTGATTGAGAGGATGCGAGATCATCTGATGGTATGGATAGTACCGAGGATCGTTGGTTTTGCCAACATCACCCGGTCTTTTCGGTTCAGGTAAGGTGAGCTTGCCGTTTGCCACAAGAGCCCCAATGATTTCATCAACATCTTCATCAAATGGGTATTTCTTCTCTACTCGTTCTTTGAAGGCATCTGAGAGTTTGGGTCTCTTACTAGCAGCTTTGTTTTCAGTTTTCTTTGGTAGCTGAGGAGCTGGCTTGGTCTGCACATTGAGGACCTCTTTCTTCTTTGGTTTAGAGGTTGCAATGGCGGTTGGCTCTTTTCTTGATGATTTCTGACTGTTGAGGTCTTTAATCACCGTTTCAACTTCCATGGAAGCTTCTAGGAGTTCTCCCAGGTTTTTTGATTTGTTGCCGATGATCATGGAGCGGATTCTAGCTCTCATGTTGTTTCGGCAGATGTCGACTAGCGACGCTTGTGGCAACACATCGGAGCATTTGTATGCCATTGCTTTCCACTTATGAATGAAGTCATATGTTGACTCATTCTCCCCCTGTTTTAGGATGCACAGCTGAGCCATAGTAGCGGGATGATCCTCACCTTTGAAGTGAGTTAGGAAGCGTGTCTCTAGCATGTCCAAATTTTGGATGGAGTCCTCCGGCAGAGTGGAGTACCAATCGAAGGCTGTACCTTTTAGGGTACTTGCAAGGAGGCGGATCTTGAGTGCATCTTGATCCGCGATAGCTCCCATCAGGATCTTGAAGTGGATGACGTGCTATCTGGCTGATCCTTTCCCTGTATATATTTAAAGAGTATGAAGTTTGAATTTTGTAGGGAACGGGACCGAGTCCATCCATAAAGGATATAGTGGCTTGATCCCATGCTCCTTGAGTACATCCTCTTCTTTTGCTTTGGCAAGGATACTGTCAACGTCCTTTTTTGTAAGGGCGCATGACTCATTTTCTTCTCTATTTACCTCATCGTCTTGATGATTCGGAGGAGGTTCATTGTTCGCCTGATTTTGGAAGCGAGGAGAAGGTTTTCCATCAGAGTTCCAATCCTCTGTTGGCCTTGTTCCAACTGCTGGATGCGGGTGATCGCATCATCTTGAGGTGGATTACGGGGTGGTGGCTCAGAATTTATAGCCAAGACGTTCATCCTTCGTGATTCGAACGAAGAAACTGTCCTGGTGACTGAGCTGGGGCTCATTCTTTTTTAAGAAGAGCTTGAGGAAGGATCACTTTGCCGTCCTTTGGCTGAAGGAGCAGGGGATTCTTCTGAATGTCTTCTTGTCCTGGAGACGCTGCGGGTCATTGGACGTCGGACATGGATTTTGGATGCTGACTTTTAGCGTCTTCTGGTTTTTCCAACCATATGGACAGCAGCAACTTGGTTGGCTCTTTCTTTTTCGACCCATTTGGGAGAGACTTGAAGTGTAGGAGGCTGGGTCCTTTACTTCTCTAGTCTCTTTTGTCGATACGACGCACGGCGGTGTATGCGACGAGCAATTTGAGCTTCGGTCAGCTCTGGCTGGGCTTTGACGATGAAGGATGTGCTCCCTCAGGCGCAGCAGCCGAGCTTATCTTCTTTGTAGCTGGGCAAGGACAGGATGCGAACCCGGTCCTTCGCCTGTTGCAGCGAAGTTTTAAATTTTTGGAGTTCGGCCCCTGTAGAGATGAAGGGTCGAACTGCAGGTTTGTAGGCCTTAGCAGGCGCTTGCGGAGGCCTTGTGATGCATGACTTGATTTTGGGCTTGTAGGAACAAACCGGTTCATGCTGGGTTGACTTTGGAGTCAGGTTGGAGATGGGTCTCTCCTCTTTCATATAGGCAAGAGGGTAGAACTGGTTCTCCTTGAGTAAGGCCAGGAATGCTGGCTTAGTGGATGTTTGGGACCTTCTTTGTTTTGGTGAAGGTCTTGGGGACCAAGTCTTGGGATAGACCTGGTCGTTTGCTGGTCGAGGCTTCGTGGGGCTGCCACGGGCTTCGGGCCTTCTGGTGCTCGCCTTTGGTGTCACGGTAGTGACACATTGAGAGGCGAGTTTCTGCTTCTTGGAATGAGCAGTTTGTTCTTCGGGAAGTGGGAATGGTCCCAGCGTCCCAAAGACAATAGTCCGGGGAGTCGAGGTCGACCCGGAGCTCAAAGAGTTGCCGAGGGAGTTGACGCTTCGACAGCTGATGGGGCGCTTGTAGGTGCGCGTAGTTTGCTTCTGTTGAAGCATAAGTTGGTGCTTGTTCTCGTCGAAAGTAATGGTTAGTAATTATTAGTTTTTTTCGAAAAGTTTCATAAACAAGACCACATCCATTAGTAATCACAAGAATATAATAATCATAAATGAGAAGTTCTATGGTTTTGTCTTTTCAAATCGCTCGAGGGAGATGACCCAAGCAATATGAAGAAGGCAAAATGCCATAGAGGGTACAATTGTTCTGATCGCAGGTTTGGTAAGCCCAGAATGAGCGTCTCAGTGACTGCTAGAAGCAATTGTGAACTTAAATTCGACTTATCAAGAAGCAGAGCTTGCTCGAGGTAAGAAGAATATAAAGTTGGAGTTACAAATGTGCCGGTCGCGAATACAGTAGACCTTCAAAAGGGCGTACTAGTACCGCTAGACACAAATGTTTGGAGACCGCATCCATGAGATGAGATTCCCTATTTTGAAAGATCAAGATTGGATTCATCAAAGATAGCAGATGGTATTCCGATCCAAATACGGTCTCAGCGATTTCCGCGAACGCCACTATTCAGAAGGAAATGAACCATAATTTCTCAGATCTGAATCCAAAAATGACGAGTTTTTTTTTTTTTTGAAAGGCCAATATCGGGTTCATCAAAGAGAGCAAAAGGCACTCCAATCTGAACACGGGCTCAGCGATTTCCGCGAGCGCCAGTGCTCAGAAAGGAGAAGACCAAGATTTCTCCAATCTAAACCCAAAATGACGGAAGTTTTTTTTTTGAAGATTTTTTTTAAATCTTTTTATTTTTATTTTTTATTTATTTTTTTTCTAATTTTTTTAAGATTTTTTTTTTTTGAAAATTTTTATTTTTTATTTTTTATTTTAAAATTTTTATTTTTAAAAATTTTATTTTGAAAATTTTTTTTTTAAAAGACGAGAGAGTACACATAGGCCTCCTAACCCGGTCTTATGAAATCTCGATTGATAGAATTGCCCTCAGGTAAGGGTAGGATTACTTAATGAACCCGTTTGGAGGACCCTTGCCTAGAACAGTCAAGCTGTCTCCACACTCTGGACAACGCTTTTCTTGAATCAACCATGATCAAAGAATGCAGTTGGTTTAACCTTAGTGGTCTATGTCTTTTTTGTTTATATATATATATATATAATTTTTTTTTTAGATCTTTAATGAACTCATCGAAGAGAAACGATGGCCCAAAATCTTAGTTGAACAGGCTCAACATTTCTGCAAGCACGATGAACGATAGAAATGGATCAAGGTTTCTCAATTTTGAATTCAAACTGAGAAATCTAATTTTTTATTTTTTTTTATTTTTTTTCTAGATCTTTAATGAACTCATCGAAGAGAAACGATGGCCCAAAACCTTAGTCGAACAGGCTCAACATTTCTGCAAGCACGATGAACGATAAGAAAGGATCAAGGTTTCTCAATTTTGAATTCAAACTGAAAAATCTGATTTTTTGTATTTTTTTGTTTTTTTTTTCTAGATCTTTAATGAACTCATCGAAGAGAAACGATGGCCCAAAACCTTAGTCGAACAGGCTCAACATTTCTGCAAGCACGATGAACGATAGGAAAGGATCAAGGTTTCTCAATTTTGAATTCAAACTGAAAAATCTGATTTTTTATTTTTTTTTATTTTTTTCTAGATCTTTAATGAACTCATCAAAGAGAAACGATGGCCCAAAACCTTAGTCGAACAGGTTCAACATTTCTGCAAGCACGATGAACGATAGGAAATGATCAAGGTTTCTCAATTTTGAATTCAAACTAAGAAATCTATTTTTTTTTATTTTTTTTCTAGATCTTTAATGAACTCATCGAAGAGAAACGATGGCCAAAACCTTAGTCGAACAGGCTCAACATTTCTGCAAGCACGATGAACGATAGGAAAGGATCAAGGTTTCTCAATTTTGAATTCAAACTGAAAAATCTAATTTTTTGTTTTTTTAGTTTTATTTTTTTTCTAGATTTTTAATGAACTCATCGAAGAGAAACGATGGCCCAAAACCTTAGTCGAACAGGCTCAACATTTTTGTAAGCACGATGAACGATAGGAAAGGATCAAGGTTTCTCAATTTTGAATTCAAACTAAAAAATCTGATTTTTTTTATTTTTTATTTTTTTTTTTGAAAAGAGAAAGAGTGGAAATAAATTCAAAGAATTAGAAATTTCCAAAAAAAATCTCATCTCATTTTTTTTAGATGCGGAATCCAACATAGGCCACCAATTAGAAAGTAGCCAAGGAATCAAGAAAAGAAGTATAAGCATAGATCAATAGATATGATATGCAAATATTTCATTTCTAGCATCGTGTTCTCAAATGAACGTGTCCCACATGGTGTGCCAGCTTGATGGACAGCGCATTCTGCTCGGTTCTACCGAGGTCGGCGGACGTGGGAGTCCGTTTGGGTCTGACCCTTTCGTAGCTGGGGGGCAAAGGCGTGCATCAACATTTTTTTATGTGGGTGTGCCAGATTTTCTATTTTTTACTTGGAATTGCAGGTGGTGATCCGGAGATCAACCTTCGCAAGTAAAAAAGAAATCAACTTTTTTCAAGTTTTCCATTGCACATATATTTAAGAAAAGAGACATTTCCTTGATTTGCCGTGAAAGGCGATTTTTTTGGCATTTATAGCCGATTTTGGCATTTATAGCCGATTTACAATCCTTATCAATAATGAAAGACAAGAGTTGTGATTTTTGTCTCTTTTAAAAAAATACAAACTACAATGAAAAGCAAGAAAATGAGGATCTAACTTCTCAAGAGATTGTGGGGGACTCGTTCAGATTGACGGTCGCAAGCCATGTGTGGACTTCGCCATCATCCATGCAGATGAGAACAGAGGATGTTATTGATTCACTTGGCTTGGCTATAACCTCAGGTTTTTAGAGGACAAAGACCAAGAGGAGGTCTTATGTCCAATAAAAAGCCAAGTAGACGGGCTGAAAAGCCACGTCTAAGCCATTGGAGGCAGAAGGAGAAGGCAAGGACCTTGGAGGGGGGGTACCCCCCAAGGGACTTTTGTCATTCAACTTTCGTTAAATACATGATGTATGTCTTCTTTGATTACTATGTGTCTTTGAATGATTGTGTGAGTTAATCATCATATTGAATTTAATTCGTACCATATCCCTTGTTTTTTAGAGTGCTTTGAGTGATAGAGTGGATTCCACACACTTGCAAGTTCATACTTTTGTAGCCTTGAATTGTATTCATTTTACCTCTTTTGGAAGTGGTGACACAAATTGTTAATACAAGGAAATTTGTTGTTTATAAAACCAGAAAAGAGTCACCCTTGTACTCTTGTTTGAGCCATGTTTTATATTCCCTTATTCTTGTGCTAAACCTTAGGGAACCGGTGTAAAGGAGGCAAGGAGGAATGGGGGGTTTTGGGGTGATTTCAGCAGGTGGAATATGGTTGTGTTATAAAAATTGGGCTTGGTTATGATGAGTCTAAGGATGACTTTGAAGTGAAGATGATCTTCTATGTTTTGGTAGTGGGGTTTGTGATTGACTGATACGAAGATATTCTATTCATTGAGACTTATTCTCTACAGGTTGCGTAATTGAGAAATTTGCAAATAAGTCACTTCGTTGGACTGTAAGTGAGATTCATTCTCAAATCACTCGTTGGATAAAATTTTTGAAAAGCAGAGGAAGAAGGTGTTGGATTTTTAGCCAAGTCATTCAAAAAAAAAGTGCATGAATGACAGTACCGGTAGAAATTCCGGTTCAAAAAGAAACATTTGAGGCAGAGAAGCTAGGATTTTGCTACTAAGTCTCCACCGGTAGTTCTACTGGTAGAACTTTCTCTACCGGTATTTCTACCGGTAGAACGTGCAAACCCAGGCAACCCTATATATTTTTTCCCTGTTCTGTTTGTCATTTCATCTAGTTCTTTTCCTTTCTCTCAAGCCGATAGTTTCACCTCCATAAACCCTAACACCCGAACTTCCAAAACTACCATTAATCCAACCAATCTTCTTCCAAAACACCCAAATACCTTCTCTTCATTACCATTTCTCCCTCACCCTTCGATCAAACTTCCAAAAAGTCCAAGAAAATCCTATATTCCGAAATCCCCATCCTTCCCTCAAAAATTTAATACTCACTTCCATACCCTTCCAAAACCAATTCATACCTTCTACACACAACATTAAACCATGCCAAGGACAAAGAATCCTAAATTAGGGGGTGCACCAAAGAAAGGAGCAATTGCTAAGGGCAGGAAATCCAAAAGTAGCACTTCAGGGGAAAGTGATAGAAGAGCTTAAAAAAGACCAAGGAAGTCTTCTCCCCCTCCTCCATAGAAAAGTGCAGGTCAGATCAAATGGGAGAAGAAGGTAGACAAGAAAACATTTGTGACTGAAAGGAGGTGTGGGTAAACTTGGTACTGGGGAATGCTTCGGAACAGTGATCAATAGCAAGCTGGAGTACATGGACACTGCCTTTGTGGGTTATATTCCTAACTTCATTCATCAATTTTTCAAATCTATGGAGCATGTGATTAGCAGGAGGTGAACAGATAGCTGCAATGGTGAATGGAACAAAAGTTAAAGTTGATCAATATATTATTGCAAAAGCCTTAGGATACACCCCAGTGGCTAAAAAGAGAATCACATACCCTAGGCCTCAAAATGTTCCTTTGGAAATTCCTCATGATCAATTGGTGTTGAGAGGGCAAGCTGTGGTAGAAGGGACAACCACAGTTGGGAATTTGAATGGGGAAGTAGGGATGTTGAACAAAATTATGCATTACAACATTTTCACTCGAGGTGATGAGAAGATGCTAGGAAAAAAAGAGATGGAATTGCTATGGGTGATCTGGAGCCCAAATGAAGGAATGAATGTAGCTCAATTCATATACAATCAGATGAGGAGATACCCTGAGGAGTCCACAGCTAAGGCAGCCCTCCCTTACCCTTGTCTTATCACTAACATATGCTTAGATCAGAAAGTAGAGAAAGGCCCAGATGATTGGCTTTTACCTAGTGATAGAGGGGCAATCACGGTCAAAACAATGGCAAAGGCCCGATCACAAAAGAGGGACCCTCCATCAGCAGCTCAACCTTCTTCTTCTATTCCTAAACAAGTGAAGGGTTCATCATTTCAGACCTATATGATGGAATTGATGAAGTGGATTGGGTGTAAAGTAGATGATTGCATAGAGGGGCAGAAAGTGATTAAACAAGAAATGGAGAAGCAGATCCAGGCAAGAGTATCTGATGAAGGTTGCTGTATCACAAGGAGCTGAGCCCTATGTGTCACCCCAGAGAGAGGCAGAGGCTGGTCCTAGCCAGAAAAAGGGTGGCAGTAATACTGCAGCAGAAGAAGAGGCAGAGGGAGAAGAAGATGATGATGATGATGATGAGGGGGAGGAGGACACTAAAGAGTCAGTCAGTGAACGAGTTGTCCTATTGATGGTTGATCTTAGTTTTTGATTAGTGGGGAATATTGTTTTTGTTTGATTTGTAAATGGGCATGGCCAAAGGGTAGTTGACCCAAGCCATGTAAGGCCATGCCCCATTTTGTCTAAAAAACTGTCATTGTTTACCCTTTCAATGCAATCTTAAAGTCCTTAATTAATCTTTTAGTGTCATTACTTCCATTAGAATGCATGTTTGAATTTATATGCTACTTTAGTGTTGTTCTGTATGTGTGTGATGTTAGAATAAGCATTGTGAGATTAGTTTCCATGGGATATGTTCATTGAAATGAGTGACATCTACATTGAGTGATATCTTTTGTGAGCTTTGGAATTAATTTTGATGTGATGTCTAACTCATTCTGATCTTAGCATCTTGATTGAATGTTTTATTCCATGAGATGTAGATATTAATATTTTCATGGTCTTAGACATCTGTTTCAATTGGGCATAAATCATGTATTTCTACTTTTAAATGAGAATTGTATGTACAGACAAGATAGCTTCTTCTTAATTTGCTAGGGATAGCAAAGTCCAAGTTGGGGGGTGTGATAAGTACCTAATTATTAAGCAATTAGAGACTTAATTGCCTTTCCATCACCTTCATTCGTGTTTAATTCTATTGATTTCATATAATTTTGCACGAATATTATTTTTTGGTCAATTGCAGAAATTTGATGAAGAATGAATCTTTGGAGGATGAATGGATCAAATAGAGAGTAAAGAAACTGGTCCCCATCAGTCAACCGCAAGTTATACCGATAGAAATGGCTAATATTCTAGCAGAGTTTGGACATGAGACTTCCATCAGTCAACCGCAAGTTCTACCGGTAGAAATGGCTGATATTCTGGCAGAGAGTTTGGACATGAGATTTGCACCTGTTAAACCGGTAGTTTTACTGGTAGAACACTCGGATTTGGATAGAATTTTACTTTTTGGGGCAGTTTTGTAATTAAAGTTGTGAGGCCCTATATAAAGCATTATAACTCAAAAATTAGGGTTATCTGGGAATTGTCTTAGTTTCCCAGCCGCCTAGCTCTCCCTCTTTTTCTCTCTTCTTTCCTTAGATGAATGTATAGGTAGTTTCTATTGAAGATTAGTGTTCAATTTTGTTCAATTCTTGTTTTAAGACAGAATCCTTCATATTAATTCAAGTTTTATTAGAGGTAATCTTTCAATTATGTTCTTACTGTTCTCTTACTTTCATTTAATCTGTTTGAAGAATTCTCCATTAATGGAGGGGTAGAATTACAGATGGTTTAACCTAAGGGGAATTCACCCTGGGTTTTGTATAGGTTATTCTTCCTGATTATGCTTTTATGATAAAAGATAATTTCCATTGATGTTCTGCTTCGAGAAATCATAATTGAGATGTTAAGCCTTTGACTAATTGTGTTCATCTAAGATGATACAACTAGTGCTTAGGTCAATGACTCTCAGATTATCGAATTGAATGTCTAGGAATCTCTTTGGAAATTATCCACTTAGATTGATATTTGATTTTCACGAAGAAATCTTCCAGGTGAGAACTGGATTGATTCAATTCTTATCTGCGTAATGAAGAGGAAGATGAAACCATGAAAATCTAGGTAGTTTGAACCCTAGGTTGAGCCATCTCTTTAGTATAACATTTTCATTTAGTTTTCTGCAGTTTTAATCAGTCCTTAGCTTAGAATTAATTACACCCATCGAACAAAAGTTGGTCACTCTCGACCAAAAGAAATCCTCTAGAGCTGAAACCCTAGTCCGTTCTCTGTGGATTCGACCTCTTCATGAGTGAAGTGCTACACAGCGATAAATCATGTCCTCCGCTTAGGACAAACACATCATAAAAAAAAAAAAAAAAAAGAGCTAAGCATCCACTGTCAAATTATCATTTTGATCAATTTCAATAGTGATTCGGTTCAAAAAGTTTGAGGTTCCGCCATATTTTCTCCGCCTTTAATTCATAGTGGGAAAACCCAATTTAAATTAAAAGTAATTAAACACAAACTCCATTTAAAATAATTATATATAAATTTCCGAAATAGTTATCATCTTTTGCTAAAACCCATATACAAGTGCATATATAGATTTGACATCATATAAACACTTGATTTCTTCCTCTTCCTCTTCCTCTTCCTCGTCCTCCTCCTTAAGAGGATGTTAGCATCGTGGTCTGACATGTACAAAATACCTCATCTATGTCTATCTCAATCACATTCTTGATCCCCAGAATAAGTTTAGAAAACTTGAAAAAAAAATTAAAAAAAGATAACTACTGCCACAAACCACATCATCATCCAATATATATCTAAAATGTAAATAATGTTAGATTCTGACACCAACATCATCCAATATATATCTAAAATATAAATAGTGTTAGAATCTGACACACATCCACCAACAATCTAATAATAGAGAATTGAGGGAGAGAAAATGCTTGATATGTATTCCTGACATTTAAATGAATTTATTATTTCATAATAGTGCAGCCCACTTAATGGTTTAATCACAAACTGTTAAATATATAGTAGATAAAATTTCAAATAATGAATAATTAAATAATTTCAAATAATCAAATGGTTAATGAATAATCCCAAATGAGTTTAAAGAAATTGCTATTAAAATACATACTATTACAATATTATAATAAAAGTTTCAGACACAAGTACATATCAAACGCTTGAATGGAGCATACTATTATAATGAAAATGATTAAAAGGCTAATCTTCATAATTCATACACATGTACACTGAGTAAAGGAACAAAGAATCTAAATTGGAAAAAAAAGTTACAAACTAATTCAAGGTTGATATAGTTGGATCGGATGGTCTTCTTCATGAAGGTGTCATTAAGAAATGTAGAATGAAGGTGTCATTCAGAAAATTGCTTTATAGTTAAGGGCAATCCAACATAAACTAACAAAAGCCTCGAAATCCAATCATACAAACCCCAACAAATATGAATCGATACAAAGCTGATAAGTAATATTTCAGATTTTCTGTTAAAATAAATAAGTAACTAAATAAATAAGAACACTGATAAATCTCGTCCACACGGCACATAATTTCGTATAGAAATCCAAGGCTAATACTTTTAAGACGTTTTCCGTCTCAGTACCATATGTCCTAGGGGTTGTTCAGTCTTTTATATTGCCGAAGACTATGCTCTGGTACCACTTTGTAACGCCCCGAAACTTGGAGCTCTTCATATTCTGGAACATTACTTTAAGTATTTCAAGATCACCACATAAATCAAATTTGTACAAAGAATTGAGCAATACCGCTAATTTATTTAAAATATCATTTAAAACAGATGATAAAAAGATAACACAGATGATAAAAAGATAACAAATCTAATAGCAAATAAATCCTGATCTTGTATTCTATAGTAGTCTTGAAAAGAAGCAAGATAATAAAGGCCAAACCTGAAGATTTTTTAAATATATATATAAATTAAACATAGATAGGACAATACAACTCATATATAAAATAATTATTTACAATGTCATATAAATCTTTAAATTTTTCTTATAATTATGCAACAAAATTTACGAAAAAGTGAAAAAGAATGACAACTACTGAATATGAAGAGAGAACCCACCATTAGGGGAGATGGCCCAATCTTTGAATGCATAGAGATTTTCTTTCCTATCCACCACTCATCCCTCCACTTCTTTAAAAAACCATAAACTTCCCCAGTCCAAGAACCTAGAAAACCGGCAAAAGGAGAATGTACCATATATCCTAGGGCTGCCCTCGAGAACAAAGAGATAAAAGGGAAGGAGAACCATCTTTGTGCTAATGCAATACGTGGGCAAGGAGGCATGCAAGAGGGACAAAAAAAAAAAGTAACTGCCCTCCAGAACAAAGTGATAAAAGGGAAGGAGAACCATCTTTGTGCTAATGAAATACGTGGGCAAGGAGGCATGCAAGAGGGCACTGACAGGTGTCAAAATAAATTTGAAAAGGTCGAAATCAATTCGTTGATTCTTATCTATCACTACAACAAAATACACCTTTCCCGACATTATTTGCCGACGCGGTGAAAATTTGCGTTAGTAAAAGTCTTATTTCCAACGCATATTTGGACTGCGCTGGCAAAAGTCACAGAAAATGCTACTTTTATCGACGAAAGTAAGACCGCGTTGGCAAAAGCTATTGAAACCACATTGGCGCCAACAAAAAATTCCCCAAAAAGAGAGGGAAGGTTTTGCCGACGTGTGTTTTTCTAATGGCGACGTAATAATGCGTTGGCAATTATCTTGCCTACTGGCGACGCACAAGTGTGCGTTGGGAAAGGTCTGAGTTTTTATTCACACTATTGCCGACGCATGAGTTGCGTCCGCAAAACCCCATCTTTGACAAACTTACATTTCCCGACACTATTTTCCGACGCAGTGAAAATTTGCGTTGGCAAAAGTCATCGAGAATTGTTGCTTTTACCGACACAAGTAAGACCGCGTTGGCAAAAGCCATGGAAAAACTTTCCCTACATTATTTACCAACGCAGTGAAAATTGGCGTTGGCAAAAGTCTTATTTTCGATGCATATTTGGACTGCGTTGGCAAGAGTCACAGATAATTGTTACTTTTACTGATACAAGTAAGTCCGAGTTGGCAAAAGTTGTGGAAAACATATAATTATTTTGCCTACTGGCGATGCACAGGTCTGCGTCCGTAAAACCCCATTTAGTAAAATTCTTTTTTGCCAAAATAATATGAGCACTCCATTTTAATCACTTTGATTTATTCCCAACTCCCTACCACTTTCATGCGTTTTTATTTTTTAATTTTTTATTCTAAGGGCAACTACAATAGCTTCTAGCGGAGTATGGTGGGAACTTTTTTGGATGAGTCCCACTCGTGCCCATATATGGATAATCAGAGGCATTCAAAATGATCTAAATAACTTAATTATGAGATATCCCAATTTTTTGTTTATAATTGAGTTTTAGCTATCATGGTTAAGTATGATCCTTTTGTTTTCTTGATTGCCACTTCTCTAAAACATGCGCTTCGCAGAGGGGGTCCGGGGGTATCCCCCGGCGGGGGTCGAGCTGATCGGTCAGCTCGCGGGGGTCCAGGGGGCAGCGGCCAATATTTTTATCCATGCTTAAGAGACTTGGGACCACTTAGGAGGAAGAAATGAGGGTTTTCTAAGACTCCCGCTAAAAGTTCCATCATGATATAAGACTCCCGCTAAAAGTGTATTCCCTTTCTTATTTAAACCCTTCCAAATAACATAAAAAAAAACCCTTCTTGCGAATTTCTTCTTCTTACAGTGCCAAACCCTTCTTCCAAATCGCCAAGCCCTCCTTTCGAATCGTCTTCGTCTTGCAACTGCAACAAGCCAAACCATTCTTATGAATCGTCTTCTTCTTGCAACTGCAGCAATCCAAGGTATGATCTCTCTCTCCATCTTTCTTTATGCCGGCCAGTCCTCCCCCTTCCCCCACCGCCCCTGCCTCCACCCGCCCAGTCCCTCTGCCCGTCCAGCAGCCCTTTGGTTGAACAAATGGAATGATGCGACAGTGAGGAGTGGCTGAACACCAAGATCTATTAGTTTCCCTATGGCCCCAATGGAATTAGATTCTTTTGTTGATCTGATAACTGTATCTATTTCTCTAAGGAAGAAAGAAATGAATAGAAGAAGTAAGAAAGAAATCGTGGCCTTGTAGTGATTTTGTCATTTGTCAATTGAACCAAAGATGACATGTAATCTCATATTGAGTTTTAGGTCAAGGCTTATGATGTTTCCAGTTTTGATTAATGGTAATTAATAGGGAGTTCTATAGTTGTTATTCGTGTTCCTTTCTATTTCTTTATATATATAAGCCCCCTAACGGAGCATGCTCATTAGTGCTGCTTTATGCTAGAAATTCTGGTGTTTCTGCTCATCGTTTAGTGTGGTTATGTATTTGAGAAATTCAGATCTGAATTGGTAGGTTGCAATGTGTTAGTCATTACAATATGTTAATTTGGTGGTTATGTATGCCTGTTTTTGTGTAATTGAATCAATTCTCATTTACTCCTTGTGTCATACAAAATAAGATTTCGGTATATGTAATTGATTGATTGCCTTGCTCTGTCAAATTTATTATAAGCTTGCCAGGCTTGAAGAAATCTCTGGGAGCCCATTTCAGTTTGAAAACCCTGTACTGCACAAAATTCATATTCATAACAAATGGTTACCTGTTCCCATTTCACAAAAACTTAAATCTGGATAAGTTTGGTTTTCAGTTCAAAGGCAGTCAGGGGGATGATAGATTGGAGTTATAGCTATTTTCAGAAGCTGTCGTACTAAACTCTCTGATTTGAATTCAAAATATATGAAAATGCATCCATCCTAGAGGAAGAGGAAACAATTGTAAATAAATTTTGGCATCAATTTAGAAATTTATAAGATGTGTCTACAATGTTGCTTTGAATATCATAACTTGTATTCTTCAGATTTGGCTTGTTTGTTCTTTCCCATGAAAGGACCTTCTCTGTATAATGAATTTACTGTTATGTTCACATCAGATCCCTTCTTGAGTAAAACAGAAGGAAGAATTTTGTCCCATGAACAGATTTTTTTCTTCTTCTCTTTTCTTGTTGAGGGATTTTACGTTGAATAAATTTCCATTTGTTTTAGTTGTTCTGCTACTATGTTACAGTACCACCCATTAAAACTGTTATTTCTAGTGACTTTCATGTTGCCTCATTGGTTTGTGGTTCCTTTATTCCTTTCCTTTCCTTTTCTGTTAAATAGTTTTCCTTCTCCAAGTTCTTCACTGTCATCAGATTTCCATTTGAAACTTGTTGGAGAAAAGGACTTTAAGTATCCAAAACAAATAGTGTAAATATATAAATGTACATAAATTTGTGTCTCTTGTTTAGAATATGAAGGGAATGAGGCATTATCGTGGGTCTCAAACATTAATTGTGCATATGCATACTGCATGTTGGTGTATTCTCTGCCAAATATTTGTTATTTCATACTAATGGAAAATAACTACTCTGAAGGCCTCTTTTAGACTATAAGGAGGTCATTAGAATTTTGTTCAGTAGAGATGAGTTACATGTCCTTGAATTTTTAATTTTATATTGAACTCTCATAGTATGAGATAGTGGTGAGATTGGTGATTCCTTTACTTTATCATTAGCCAGTGTGGGAAATTGTGAATCTGTTGTTGCATAGAATTTGTACTTTTAATAAGATGGGCCATTTATACATAATGAAAATCTGGATTTAAAAAATTCCCATATGACATATAAAATAATTCCCAATTTCCCATTTGAAAATTACACACCTGTCAATGAACCATGGGTAGATTGGGAGTATAGGTGTACAACCTTGTAAGTACAGGATTTTTGCATTTTATTCAACACCTTGGTGTTCTTCTTGCGATGTTATTGATTGAATTTGATGCTGCTGTAAAAGGTTGCATTCCTTTTTCACAAGGTATAAACTATTGCATCCATCAAAATTTTAAGGGTTTGGATCCTCTATAACTTCAGTGGCAGCGTGCTCCTTGTTGCTTTCAAGGTATCGTATATGGATTCAACATCCAAATAGGTTTTTGCAATAGATCTTTATATTGAGCGGAGTAAAAAATATATTATTCTACATAGGACAAGGCAAAAGAAAAGTGTACCGACCATTTGATGTGGATATTTTGATAGCGCCTCAGATCTAAAGAGATGCTTATTATTAATTCCTTTTGAGGTTTGTTTTTTTTTCTTTTTTTTTTTTTTTTGTAGAAGTTCCTTTTGAGGTTATAGTGTTTGAAAGCCCACTTCAAGGTCATCATGTGATTGATTGTATTCATAATCATATGCACATGTGTTTGTGTGTTCTCTCTTTAATAATTTGATTAGCTTATTGATTATTCATTTTTAAGATATGGACAAGACTTGGACGACACTGGATAGTCAAGATCGCACGGTGAGAATGGGTCGGGAGTATCGTGACGGGGTGAAGTCATTTATTGAATTTGCAAAGGCGAACGCTGGGGATGCTACTGAGATTTGGTGCCCGTGTAGGACTTGCAAGAACAATCGCCGGTATGACTGCGACACTGTGAACCTTCATATTTACCGTTGGGGTATGCAAGCATCCTACAAGACCTGGATTTACCATGGAGAGATAACACCTCTTGTGGATGACGTTGTCGAATCGGAACATGGGGGTGATAGTGATTATGAGGATCGGGATGAATATCAAGAAATGATGGAAGACCATTATATGGGAACTTACACCAACGCTGAGGCCATCCAAAATAACACAATGCGTCACTTTGAAAGGATGTTGGATGCTTCTCAGCGCCCTCTGTACTCAGGTTGCTCTCCAGACAACACTCTACTGGATTTTGTCATTAAGATGATGGAGCAAAAGGTGGAGGGAAAGTGGAGTAACAAATCGTTCAACAATGTGATGCAGATACAGAAGGCACTCCTGCCAGACGGTAATTTGGTTCCAGATTCAATTTATGCAGCGAAGAAGATACTGCGTGACTTGGGTCTAGGATATGAGCACATTGATGCTTGTCATAATGATTGCACTTTGTTTTGGAAGGAGAACATAGATTTAGAAAAATGCCCGGTATGCGGGGAGTCCAGATACAAGCTAAATGATGGGAAGGGAAAGAAGATCCCGCATAAGGTTTTACGGTACTTCCCATTAATACCAAGGTTGCAGAGACTTTACTTGTCCAGAAAGACTGCCACATACATGAGATGGCACAGTGATTAACGCAAAGATGATGGGATAGGTAGGCATCCGGTAGATTGTGAGGAATGGAAGGGTCTTGATAAGGAACATCCGGATTTTGCGGCAGAGACTCGTAATATAAGACTGTGGTTAGACTCTGATGGGTTCAACCCTTTCGGGGACATGAGCACGTCTTACAGTATGTGGCCTGTCATACTAATGCCGTACAACTTGCCACCATGGATGTACATGAAGGAGCCATTCTTCATGATGTCACTGCTTATTCCTGGACCACATCAGCCTGGTAATGATATTGATATTTATCTTCGACCCTTGATTGATGAGTTGAAGGAGTTATGGGAGAATGGTGTCGAAACTTATGATGCATCTAGCAAGGATAGCTTTGAAATGCGTGCGGCTTTGTTGTGGACCATAAACGACTTCCCTGCATATGGTAACTTGTCTGGGTGGAGCACCAAAGGGTACAAGGCTTGTCCCATTTGTAATGAAGACCCTTTATCGGTCAGGTTGAGAAGGAAGATTGGTTACACGGGACATAGATCTTTCTTGCCTAAAAGGCACACTTGGCGACGTAGCAAGGACTTTAATGGGAAGGTGGAGAATCGAGTGAAGTCATTGGAGTTGCCGCCGGTGGAAAAGGTACAAGCACAATTGGATCGGCTTCCATATACAAGGTTTGGGAAGCACTCTAACAATAAAAAAAGACCACGTGACCCTGAAGACTTAAACTGGACAAAGAAAAACATTTTTTATGAGCTACCGTACTTTAAGAAACTAAAGCTTCGACACAACATTGATGTTATGTACGTGGAGAAGAATATATGTGAAAGTCACCTCTGCACAATGGTGGGCTTAGACAAGAAGAGCAAGGACACAGAGTATGCCCGTCAGGATTTGGAAGATCTGAATATTAGGCCAGAATTGCATCTACGAAAAAGAAGCAATGGAACACAAGAGAAGCCCCGTGCGTCCTACACATTAGGCCTGAAGGAGAAAGATGGTTTTTATCAATATTTAAAATCGATCAAGTACCCAGATGGTTATGCTGCGAACCTCTCGAGGTGTGTGACCTCAAAGAATGGGAGATTAGCGGGCCTGAAAAGTCATGACTGCCATGTTCTACTACAGCGTCTACGTGAACAAAGAGATATGCACAACACTATTTGAGCTGGGTAGCTTCTTCGAAAACATTTGCTCAAAGACTTTGAAATGGAGTCATATGGATGAATTGGAACATAAGATTGTCCTCATACTGTGTAAGTTGGAAAGGATTTTTCCTCCGGCATTCTTTGATGTGATGGTCCATTTGGCAGTTCATTTACCACATGAGGCTATGCTCGCTGGACCGGTGCAATATCGGTGGATGTATCCAATCGAGAGGTGATTCCCTTCGGCATTCTTTAAATTGTTGGTTGGTATTGATAGGTGATTGCGTTTACCATTCTTTAAATGTTTTTATCTTGATATTGATTTATGTGTTTGAAGGTTTCTGGGAACATTGAAGGGCTATGTTACGAATCGAGCTAGGCCAGAAGGTTCAATCGCCAAGGCATATATTGCCAAAGAGAGTGTTAATTTTATGAAGATGTACCTAAAGGGAGAAGTTCCTGAAGAACGGAATGACGATGGGGGTGAACAAGGCCCAGAGTTGGGTGTCTTCGCCCAATGTGTCTGGCCCTTTTCACCTATCATGAGGGCTCCTATTATGTCCGACAGGGAATGCAACATGGCCCATTAGTTTTTGTTGTACAACACTCCCGATGTCATACCTTATCTTGAGTAAGTGGTTCAATTAAACTAATTATATGCATTACTTGTAAACTTTCTAATATTCCTATATGTCACACTGATTATGCTGAATAGAGAGCACAAGAGGCAAGTGAATGAGCGCGGGGGACGCAACATCACCAATTTACAACGGGAAGAGTTTTCTGGATGGTTCAAAGATCATGTACGTATAACATATGCATAATAAATGTTACAAACTCAAAACATGGAAATCCAATTTGAATTAATTTTAAGAAACTAATGCAGATAAACCAACTCAGATCTCGAGGGTCTCCAGAAGCAACAGATGCATTGTGGGCATTGGCAAATGGTCCTAGTTGTTTGGTGCATCAATACTCAGGTTGTAGGATTAATGGTGTCCGGTTCGTCACCATAGACCGCGACAACCGTCAGAAGAGCCAGAATAGCAGGGTGGTCGTCGAGGGGGACCACAATGAGGAAAGCATTGACTTTTTTGATTACTTGACCAACATTTATGGATTGTCATACATCAAGGGTTCTGAAGTTGTTTTGTTCAAATGCCAATGGTATAATACTGGTCATAAATCTAAAATAAATATCGACCCACATGTCACAAGCATTTACGTTAGGGATCGGTGGTATGAAGATGATCCTTTTGTCTTGCCAAATCAGGTAAATCAAGTGTTCTATGTCAATGACACCAAATTAGGCCCAAATTGGAAAGTCGTGGAACGGGTCAAGCATCGGGGTGTTTGGGATGTGCAAGAGCGAGATGAGGAAAAAGAGCAAAATGTGATGAACGAGCCGTACCAATAGGAAGAAGCCATTGAAACTGTCTCGGTATCTGTTGCCGATGATTTTTCCTTTTGTTACACTAGGGATGACATTGAACCAGATATCATCCCTGAGGATAATGAACCTGTGGCCGATGGTGATGAGCCAATTGCTGATGGTGGTGACGAGGACGAAACATTGGCAGAGTATATAAATGAAGAGGAAACTGATCAATCCGACCCTGATATTGATTCTGATATGGAATTATGATATGTAAAGTTTATTTCTTCATGTGTGTGGACAGGGATTACATGCAATGAAATCATTAATTTTACTTTTATTTGTTTGCCACTATTATGACTTTTTTTAAATTTTTTATGTGTTTGATCCCTTTATATATTTATGATCTCTTTGTCATTTTTTATCATAGTAGCCCAAAAAATGCCGAAAAAAAGAAAATCGTATGTTGCTCCTGGCGCATTGTCTCAAAAGAAGAATGCTTATGAGTTAGCTAGAAATAAGAATATTGTAAGTAACATGGGCCGCATGAGTGAAATTGGCGCACGACAATTGGTACAAGCAATTCAAAATCCATCTTTGCGTCAACTCTCTGTTGAAGACGAGCATGATAACATCAACAAGGAGTATAGACCATCCGGAAGTAGTGAGGAAGAAAATGAGTTAGAAGAAGAGGTTGTTATATCCAATATCAAAATTTAAACACTTGTGATATTTCTTGCATGTATACTAACTTATTGTGTTTTTTTTTTTTTTTTGTAACTCTTGATTTTATCCTATCTTATTGTGTTATTCAGTTCGCACACATGGCCCCAGGGAGACGCAGACAATGCCAATCATAAGGCACTCAGGTATCGGTCCCAGATCGTACTGCCAGTCCGCGTGAGATTAGTGACACCCAGCCCGATGTATCTAGCCAGCCTACTACGGACAGCAGCGTAGGTAAGAAATATTTGACCCTATTATCTTTTCAAACTTATTAGCCCAATTTCATTTTTTTATGATTAATAATTTGGATTTGTTTATGCTGGTTGTAGCATCATCCTCTCGACGTGTACGGGGTAGGGTGGTGGGCCATGAGTCAGAGAAGAGGATGAAGATTCTAGGCAGTAGGCTTTCTGTTCCGCTAGGTGCACAATCAGGGGCATTTGAGGGTATAAATGCCTCTACATTTGCAATCGAGCTGGGGAGTCATATTCGCAGGCTTGTACCTTTGAACAAAGAAACATGGGGAGCAATTGATGATGGGTGCAATGAGGCAATCTTTATTGCAGCTGCGGTAATAAAATAATCTTATACTTCCTAATCTATATTCATAGGCTTTACTGTTTACTTTTCACACTTGTGGGTTTGAAATGACAGCAAAAGTATGACTTTGGCGACTAGAAGACCGATGCAAGTGTGGCAAATGTGGTCGGGAAACTAGCAATGCATACTTATAGGGAGTTTAGGGCGGAGCTACACAAAAAATATAAGAAGTTGTTGGAAAATGGCCACGATCCGAAGCACTTCCCATATGATACGCAGAGGGCGTCCCAGTGGGTCTGGCTGATAGAGAACAAATGGGAGACACCAGAGTGGAAGGTATCTAAATTATATTTCTTGATTTGCTTTCGGTACATGGTTTTAATTAGTCTCTACACTATATATTGTTGTTGTTTTAACTATTGTTGTTGTTCGAAACTCGGGCCTTTAACCAACCCGGTAGCAAAATGTGTTGGATACCGCGATCACTGAGAGGGGGGGGGGGTGAATCAGTGATTTCTAAAAACAGGTCCAATTCAACAACAAAACAAGTCAAACCACACAATGACACCAGATTTAACGTGGTTCACCGAAAGGCTACGTCCACGGTTCAAAGACTGTCCGAACACCAATCCGGGACAGATCTGAATCTTATTTAGTCGCAACAACGACAAAGAGCATCAACCCTTAGTTTCAGATAGCACCAACTATCTAGGAAGCACCGACTCCCTTTACAATTTATCTGCACCAACAGATAGGATCACCAAACCCCAGACATCAAGCACCAACTTGATGTAAAAACAGAATAGAAGATCAACTCTGTCTACAGCCCTTCCCCTCTACAATTCTCTCTCTCTCAATCCCTTACAAATTGAAATTAAAGCATAAACAGAGAGACACTTAACTCATGGACGAATCACCATCTTCTAGAGCATAATCTCGTCCACAATTGCTGTAGAAAACGTCACCACATCAGCACACAGCAACACACACCAGCAGCTTCTTCTTTCTCTCAAGAACTCTCTAAAACTCTTCTCTATTCTTTCTCTCTTCTGGTGTATTTTTAGAACGACCCATACATGCCTTTATATAGGTTATAGTAACCCTTAATTGTGTTCAAAACAGGCTACAATTCGTTTAGAAAGAGTCCCAAACAAATTAGATAAGAGTGCTGAATTTTCGTGTAAGACTTCTATTTCTGTGCAATTCTGATCCCGTGCTCGGTCGACATCCTGTGTTGCTCGGTCGACATCATACACTGTCTGGAATCAGTCAATTATCGCGCTCGGTCGACATCCTGGGGTCCCGGTCGACCGAAGACACACTGTGTCACGAAAATAACTGGGAGCTACCTGAACTGTTTTCTGCAGGTTTCTTCTTGCTCGGTCGACCGCATGGTGTGCCCGGTCGACCGCACACTCTGCTTCAGGAATGCTGAATTCCTGAACTGTGTCAACTCTGATTTTTCTTTTTAAGCTCTATCAACACCAAACTATTAACATCTGATTTCCATCTGATTTCCATTGCATAGTTGAGCTTCATCCTCTCATCATGTTTGACATGGATTGACAACAATTACAACCTTAAACCATGATTACCATTCAAATTATTTAAAGCTTCTTCAAATTATAACAATCTCCCCCTTTGGAATTGTTGTCAACTTTAACAACTTTGTCAACATGCTAACAACTCTTTCAACTCCAGCTTGCAGCTCTTCCAAGTTCTTTTCAACACTCACTTGGAACCAATTCTGAAATTCTGAAATAACAACCATGCACTGTCAACAATCTCCCCCTAGCTTTCATAGCATAACTACTCTCCTTGCTATCATAGCATAACAATCTCCATCAGCAACTTTATCTTTAAGAAAATGATAACGAATTGCTACATGCTTTGTTCGAGAGTGCTGAACAGGATTCTTAGATATATGAATTGCACTCGTGTTGTCACATAGGATCGGCGTAGGATCCGTTGTAGGAACTCCTAGATCAGAGAGCATTTGCCGCATCCATAACACTTGCATACAACAAGGTGCCGCTGCAATATATTCCGCTTCCGCTGTCGAAAGGGATACTGAGTCTTGCTTCTTACTATGCCAAGCAACTAATCTTTCTCCAAGATAAAATGCGCCGCCGCTAGTACTCTTGCGATCATCTACGCATCCAGCCCAATCGGCATCAGAATATGCAACTAGAGTGAAGGATTTGCCTTTGGGATACCAGATACCAAGCTCCATAGTACCTTTCAGATATCGAAAGATTCGTTTCACTGCTGTAAGGTGCGTTTCAGTTGGTGCTGCTTGAAACGTGCAACCATACATACTGCTTGTAGAAGATCTGGTCTTGTAGCAGTCAAGTAGAGCAAGCTTCCTATCATAGAGCGATAGGTGGTATGATCAACGGACGAGGCCTTATCATCTTTGCTAAGCTTCGTGTTCGTTGACATTGGTGTGCTCACTGGCTTGCTGTCTTCCATATTGAACCGTTTCAGCATTTCCTTAATGTACTTCATTTGTGATATGAAGATACCATGTTTCAGCTGCTGAACTTGTAAACCAAGAAAGAACTTTAGTTCTCCAAGCATCGACATCTCAAATTCTTTCTTCATCTCTTCAGCAAAATTCCTGCACATCTCCTCATCATTGCCACCAAAGATTATGTCATCAACATAAACAATGACAACCAGCTGTTTGCTTATCTCAGTTTTGACATACAGATTGCTATCAACCATTCCTTTTCCAAAACCGATCTTGCGGAGATAGAGATCCAGCCTTGCATACCATGCCCTTGGCGCTTGTTTCAGTCCATAAAGAGCCTTTTTCAACTTGCACACTAGATCTGAATTTTTGCTAATGAGAAAACCATCAGGTTGCTCAATGTAGACCTCTTCTTCAAGTAAACCATTCAAGAAAGCTGACTTTACGTCCATCTGAAATACCTTGAAGGTTTTGTATGCTGCCAATGCAAGAAACATACGAATAGCTTCCAGACGAGCCACCGGTGCAAAGGTCTCTTCAAAATCTATGCCTTCAACTTGAGCATAGCCTTTACAAACCAACCTTGCTTTGTTTCTAATGACTTGACCATCTTCATTCAGCTTATTCCGAAAGACCATTTAGTACCAATAACATTCTTATCAGTAGGTCTAGGAACAAGTTCCCATGTGGAGTTCTTCTCAATTTGCTCCAACTCCTCATGCATAGCTTTCAACCAACTTTCATCGAGACTGGCTTCAGCCACAGTCTTGGGTTCAATGGTGGACACAAGTGAGTAATTGCTAACTACACTTTGTCTAGTTTGAACGCCTGCCTTAGGATCTCCAATGATTTGATCCTTAGGGTGTTGCTCTACCCAAGTGCTGTGCTTCTTAGGTGTAGTATCTTCTGAGTCATCCTTTGATTGCTCAGAATCATTAGATTCAGCCATCTCATCATCAATCTCACTCGAGTCCTCATAAACTGGACTGTCATTATGAGTTGCATTCTTTGGTTCAATATTCTCATCTATTCTCACATCAGCACTTTCTATGATTTTTCTGGTTCTTTTGTTAAGACACCTATATGCCTTGCTAGTAGAGGAGTAACCCAGAAATATACCTTCGTCAGCTCTTTCTTCAAATTTGCCCGGATTTTGTTCGAGCCGCTTGATGTAACACTTGCTGCCGAAGACTCTGAAGTGCTTGACTGTTGCTCTTCTTCCAAACCATAGCTCATAGGGAGTTTTGACTTCATGTGGCCTGATCAAGCATCGATTTTGAATATATACAGCCGTATGAATTGCCTCTTTCCAATACTTGTCAGCCATCTTGCTTTCACTTAGCATCGTACGAGCCATCTCTTGTACGGTGCGATTCTTCCGTTCCACAACTCCATTTTGCTGTGGAGTTCTAGGGGCTGAGTACTGTCTTTGAATGCCATGATGTTCACAATATTTAGTGAACTCTTCAGATGTGAACTCGCCTCCACGATCAGACCTTAAAATCTTGATACGTTTTTCCAATTGATTTTCAACCTGTGCTTTAAACACTTTAAAACGATCAAGTGCTTGATGCTTATGCTTAAGAAACAATACCCATGTCATACGAGTATAATCATCAATGCATAACATGAAATACTTATCTCCATTGGTGCTTTGAGTTCGCATTGGTCCACAGAGATCAGTGTGCACTAGCTCAAGAGGTTTCTTGGAATGATGCTCCTTTGACTTGAACATAACCCTCGTTTGCTTTCCCTTTTGGCAAGAGTCGCAAATGGGATTGGAAGGCTTTTCAACTTTAGACATGCCTCTTACAGCCTTTGAATTGCAAATCTTTGACATGTTATCAAAGCTTAGATGCCCAAGGCGTTTGTGCCACAACCAACTTTCCTCTGTCCGACTCATCAAGCAGGTCTTTTCAGCTCCATCTGACAATGTATAGAGATTTCCAGCAGTTCTTGATCCAGTTGCCACCGTTTTGCCGTTGCTACTCTTCTTGATGGCAAACCCATTCTTTGTGAAGATAACTTCGTGACCCTTGTCACAGATCTGGCTCACACTAAGCAGGTTGTGTCTCAATCCAGACACATATAAGACTTCTTCCGATCTGATCTTGTTTGCCATAAGCTGAATAACACCTTTTCCGCAGATTTTGGCACCATCATTGTTGCCAAACTTCACTGAACCGCCTTCATAGTGCTGTAATTTGATGAATTTCTCTTTATCACCAGTCATATGGCTTGAACAACCACTATCAAGGACCCATGGTGCTGCCTTCTTTTGTGCATTGAATGCCGTTTGCACAATGAGAGATTCTTTGGGACTTTCTGCACTTTGCTTTGCTCTCCAAGCCTTGACTAACTTGGGTTTCTTTTCAACCTGAAATTTGTTAGCAATATGCAACCTACAATCCCTAGCCAAGTGTCCATAATTATGACACATATAGCACTCAATTTTGTGGCTACTTAGGATTGAAAAGGATTCCTAGTCACAAATGGGCTGTTTCTTACATAGAATTTGCAATCAGCTCTTTTATGTCCAAACATATTACAATGAAAGCAATAACCATAGAATTTATATCTTCTTTGTGGCTGGTTAGTCTTCATTACCTTTCTAACAGGAATGGACTCCTTTCTAGGTTGAGTGGGCTTCATAGAGTTAGAAGGTGCGGTGACTTGCTTCACAAACTCTTTCTTTTCAGGAGGTGCAATCTTAGAGGATTCACCTTTCTCAAATCCTAGACCAAATCTGAAGTGGGCAGGTCTTTGAACTTTCAGTAGTTCATCGAGTTTCATAGTCTCTTCAATCGCTTGGAGCGCTTTGAGTTTTTTGCTATTTTCCAAATTTTCAGCCTTTGCTCTAGCGATCTCAGTTTCAAGTTTCATAGCCTCTTCCTTTTTGATACTTATTTGGTTTTCAAGGACTTCTACCATTCTTTTATATTCTTCTACTTGAGTTTTCAAAGCAATAATAGAACTTTCAGATTCATGGAGAAGTTTCAGATTTTTCTTACTTGATTTGCGTTCCATGCTTAGCTCCTCAAGTGCGGCTATGAGTTCCTCTTCAAGATTGACTTCAGCCTCCTCATCCTCTTCCGGATCTAGCTCTTCTTCTTCTTCAACAGTGACCATGAAGAGAGCTTCGGTTGATTCATCATCGTCTGAAGTTTCAGACGTGCTGTCATCTTGTTGACATAGAAAGTTTTTAGCTTTGCCCCTTTTTCTAAAATTTCTCTTTCCTTTACTCTTTTCAGCATAAGAGTCATTATCATTGTCTTCTTTTAGCGGACACTTCGCAGCAAAGTGACCAATACCTCCACAATTGAAGCATTTAAAGGGTAGCTTCCCTTTGTACTTGCCATTGCTTCCTTTCTTCAACTTTCTAACAAATTGAGCCTCAAGCTCATCATCATCAGAATCAACATCATGACCAGCAGTCTCTTTTGCCTTTTTCTGAACTTTGAAGGCCGCTTCTTTATCAGTTGAAGACGTCTTTCCTATGCGCATCTCATAGGCAGTTAGAGAACCATGTAATTCATCCATGGAAAATGCATTCAGATCTTTGGCTTCTTCGATGGCTGAGACTTTTGAATCAAACCGGGGAAGAAGAGATCTTAGAACCTTTTTGACGATGACCGGCTCTTTAATCTCCTCCCCTAGTCCACGAATGTCATTCGTGACTTCATTCACTCGTTGCATATACGAGTCAACATTCTCGCTTTCCTCCATGCGAAGAGACTCGAATTGAGAGCGATGAGTTTGCAATTTGGCTTCTTTAATCTTCTCATCACCTTCATGTATGCTTTGCAACTTGTCCCAAATTTCCTTGGCTGTTTTGCATGCAATTACTTTGACAAGCTCGCTGTCCACAAGGCCACTAAAGAGTGCATTCTGCGCCTTGGAGTCATTGTCTGCCAACTTCTTCGATGCAGTATCATTGGGTACGGTGGCAGCATTGTAACCGGCTCTGACAGCCTCCCAAACATCATAGCCAAGAGATTTGATGAAGGCTTGCATCCTAATCTTCCAAAAAGAGTAATTAGAACCATCAAACAGAGGTGCTTTCATATTCCCTGTATTGACTGCCATGTGATTTGACAAGAGATCACCCTTAGCGTATTAAACTGATCAAGGGAGCCTCGCTCTGATACCAATTGTTGGATACAGCGATCACTGAGAGGGGGGGGGGGGTGAATCAGTGATTTCTAAAAACAGGTCCAATTCAACAACAAAACAAGTCAAACCACACAATGACACCAGATTTAACGTGGTTCACCGAAAGGCTACGTCCACGGTTCAAAGACTGTCCGAACACCAATCCGGGACAGATCTGAATCTTATTTAGTCGCAACAACGACAAAGAGCACCAACCCTTAGTTTCAGATAGCACCAACTATCTAGGAAGCACCGACTCCCTTTACAATTTATCTGCACCAACAGATAGGATCACCAAACCCCAGACATCAAGCACCAACTTGATGTAAAAACAGAATAGAAGATCAACTCTGTCTACAGCCCTTCCCCTCTACAATTCTCTCTCTCTCAATCCCTTGCAAATTGAAATTAAAGCATAAACAGAGAGACACTTAACTCATGGACGAATCACCATCTTCTAGAGCATAATCTCGTCCACAATTGCTGTAGAAAACGTCACCACATCAGCACACAGCAACACACACCAGCAGCTTCTTCTTTCTCTCAAGAACTCTCTAAAACTCTTCTCTATTCTTTCTCTCTTCTGGTGTATTTTTAGAACGACCCATACATGCCTTTATATAGGTTATAGTAACCCTTAATTGTGTTCAAAACAGGCTACAATTCGTTTAGAAAGAGTCCCAAACAAATTAGATAAGAGTGCTGAATTTTCGTGTAAGACTTCTATTTCTGCGCAATTCTGATCCCGTGCTCGGTCGACATCATGTGTTGCTCGGTCGACATCATACACTGTCTGGAATCAGTCAATTATCGCGCTCGGTCGACATCCTGGGGTCCCGGTCGACCGAAGACACACTGTGTCACGAAAATAACTGGGAGCTACCTGAACTGTTTTCTGCAGGCTTCTTCTTGCTCGGTCGACCGGATGGTGTGCCCGGTCGACCGCACACTCTGCTTCAGGAATGCTGAATTCCTGAACTGTGTCAACTCTGATTTTTCTTTTTAAGCTCTATCAACACCAAACTATTAACATCTGATTTCCATCTAATTTCCATTGCATAGTTGAGCTTCATCCTCTCATCATGTTTGACATGGATTGACAACAATTACAACCTTAAACCATGATTACCATTCAAATTATTTAAAGCTTCTTCAAATTATAACAAAATGTATGATAGCTCTTTGGTCTGTTGTTGAAAACATTGCTCATGGAAAACTTGTTAAGTAGGCCACAACACCATTGCTTGTTGTCAATGGTGCCAAAAAATTGATTTTAAATGCTTGGATATTTTCTTAGATTAGCTTTATATAGACAGGTGTGTGCATGCTAATATTTACCTTTGATGGGATGATTTGGGATGCTCTCGTCATTACTTGTGATAGGCAATGAGATTATTTGGGATGCACATGCACTTGTCATTACTTGTGATAGGGAAGCCTATGGACTTTAATTTCAAATGCTTGATGTTGGCTACTAGGCTTATTCGTTTGGGTTCACTTCTCTTGATGTTTTTTGTTACTTGATAAAGGCAGTTGATGAGATAAGTGGGTTCCACTCATCATCACTTTTGAAATGACAAAAGGTAAGAAGACGAAAATGAATGAGAACTCTGTATCTCAGTTGTTTTGAAACTCTCAATAAGGTTGCAATGTTGATGATCCTCCGTATTAGCAAAGTAGTGGACTGAGGTCAATTACATTGTTGCAGAATCACTTATAAATTTTTATGGCTATGATTCCTCAAATCTCTTTTAAATAAGCTAACTACATTATCTATTACTTCTAATTTTCAGCGTAAGTCACAGAGGAACTCAGAGAGCCGGAGCAAAGTGAAGACGCTTCATACAACTGGGTCTCGATCATTTGCAGCCCAGTTCTCGATCATGCAGGCAGATGAGCAGGAGGCTCCTCCCTCTCAACCTGATTTATATCGTCAGCAACACTATAGCAAGAAGAAGAACAGATGGATCACAGATCATGCTGAGGAGACACATGTGAGTTGTTTCATTAAAAATATTATATATTATTGTTTATTTCAGTTGCCTAACATATATTAATTACATGACATATTTGAATGTTTTCATATTGTAGCGAAGAATGGAGGAGGCACTGTCTCAGCCTGAAATTAACTCTCCAGTGGCTGAGCAACATGTGATCGAGAATCTGCTAGGGAAGAGGGTCGCGAGGAGGCAAGGGTACCGATCGAGGGGCCCATCATCATCTTCTACTGGTATCTTGATGTCTTCTGAGATGAGCACCCTACGGCAGCAACTAGCTGACTCTTTGAAAGCACAAGAAGAGTTGCGGCGACAGTATGAGGACTCACAGAAACAAATGCAAGATGAGTTGCGGCATCAGTATGAGGACTCGCAAAAACAAATGCAAGATGAGTTGCGGCATCAGTATGAGGACTCGCAAAAACAAATGCAAGATCAGGCAGCTTTGTAGGTTCACATGCAGAGTCAAATTCAGTTGTTGCTTTCCCGGGTCGGTATGGATGGTTTGGGGTCCTCCGAAAGATAAGGATTTTATGGTTTTATGAATTGGCATGGGTCATCCCCTCCTAACTGGTTGTGTTTCATGGTGAACTTTGGATGATTCGATTTTAGTTAGTATTTACTTTATTGAGATATTTGACTTTTTTTGACGTGGGATATTACATTTTATGTGGCACGGACAAGTTTTATAATTGGTTTAAGTTTATTGGTGACTCATTATTTTTTATTGTTTCATGATGAATGTGGGATTATTTGTTGTTTATCAATGCTTATGCTTGTGCAATGTTGAAAATATAGATTTGAACAGGAAAATATTGTACAGGAATTTTTTTTAATTTTTTCAATTATTTTTTAATTGATAAGAAAAGCTATTTCCCAACGCACTCTCTGCGTCGCTAAAAGTAAATTTCTGCCCTCGTTGGAGAAATTTCCCGACACGCCAACACGTCGGGATATGTATTACCGGCATTGTGTATGTGTCATCAAATATGTATTCCGACACTAGTATGTGCATTGGCAAATGTATAACCGACGTTATTATGCCTTGGTAGTGAGGTAAATTTATTTTCCGACGCACTTTCTGCATCGCCAAATGTAATTTTCTGCGTCATTGAAGATATTTGCCGACGCTTCAACTAGTCGGAATATGTATTACCGGCGTTGTGTATGCGTCATCAAATATGTATTCCGATGCTAGTATGTGCGTTGGCTAATGTATAACCGACGTTATTATGCGTTGGCAGTGAGGTAAATCTATTTTCCGACACACTTTCTGCATCGCCAAAAGTGATTTTCTACGTCATTAAAGATATTTGCCGATGCTTCAACAAGCCGGGATATGTATTACCGGCATTGTGTATGCGTCATCAAATATGTATTCCGATGCTAGTTTGTGCGTTGGCAAATGTATAACCGACATTGTTCTGCGTCGGCAGTGAGGTGAGGTTAACCATTAAGTTCGATTTTTTGCCGACGTTGTGGACATTGCCGACATTTGGGACGACGCACAATTGCGTCGATGAATGACCCATTTTAGCCGACGCTAAACATTATTACGTCAGGAATGGTTTTCCAGGCATTAGGTAGCCGACGCGGTGCCGACGCACTGAAATGCGTTGGGAAATCCTTTGCCGACGCAAAACCTACATTCCCAGACGCGGTGACTGCGTTGGCAAAACTGTATTTTGTTGTAGTGCGAATCCAATGGTATCGCACATCAACGTGCTTCGTGCGGGCATGGTATGTAGCGTTCTTGCTAAGATCCATACACTCTGACTATCACAGTAGACTACATTCTCTCCTTGCTTCAAACTCAGTTCTCGAAAAAATTTCTTCAACCAAATCATCTCCTTCCTTGCTTCATTAGCAGCTATGTATTATGCTTCGGTTGTAGACAATGATGTGCACTTCTGCAACTTAGACTTCCAGGAAATAGCCCCCCCTGTAAAAGTAAATAAGTACCCAGAAGTAGATAACTGACGATCTAGATCGCCTACAAAATCAGCATCTGTAAAGCCTTCAAGTACTAGTTTTGAGCCACCGAAACACAAGCACAAATCTGATGTACCTCTTAAATATCTGAAGATCCACTTCACTACTTCCCAATGTTCTTTCACGGGGTTAGAAAGAAATCTACGCAATAAACCCACTGCATGAGCACACACCATGGCATACATAAGACTCCCAACAGCTGAGGAGTATGGAACAAATGTCATCCGTTCCTTTCTTCATCTGTAGTAGGACATAATCTCTTATTGAGCTTGAAGTGACTAGCTAAAGGCATACCAACTGGCTTAGCATCTTGGCATTCTTGTCACGACGTATTTGCATTCTCAATATCTGTCATGCGGGACCCAAGTCTTTCATGTCAAAAGACTTTGACATGTCCCTTTTCAACCTGCCAATCATCTTACTATCATGTCCAACTATCAACATATCATTTACATGTAAAAGAAGGATGATAAATTTGCCATTACCAAACTTACGAACAAAAACACAGTGATATGCAGCTGTCCTCCGGTACCCGTGACTCACCATGAATGAATCAAACTTCTTAAACCACTGCCTCGGCGCTTGTTTCAGCCCGTAGAGACTCTACTTTAACCTGCAAACCAACTGTTCTTTTGCTTCTACCTCAAACCCCTCTGGTTGAGTCATGTAGATCTCCTTTCAAATCACCGTGAAGAAATATAGTCTTCACAACCATCTATTCAAGTTCAAGGTCCATGCTGGCGACTAGACCCAAGACAACTCTGATAGAAGTCATCTTCACAACTGGAGAGAAGATCTCATCGAAGTCAATACCCTTCGTCTGCGCAAAGCCTTTAACCACTAGTCGTGTTTTGTGCTTTATCAGTTTTCCGCTACCATCTCTTTTCAGCTTGAACACCCATTTATTCTTCAAAACCTTCCTGCCTTTTGGAAGTCCACCAGCAAATAAGTATTGTTCCTTTTCAAAGAACTCATCTCATCCTGCAAAGCCTTCATCCACTCATCTTTATCTACATCCTGCATAGCCTTCATCCACTCATCTTTATCTACATGAGTTCTTTTTTTTGGGTAGCTTTCTGGCTCCCCCTCATCAATAAGTAAAATATAATCTGCTGCAAGATATCTTGTTGATGGTTGACGCTCTCAAGTAAACCTCTCCTAACCTGAGGTTCCGTGGTTTTTGACTAAGAAGACTGCTCCCCCTGCTCAACACCCTGTTCATTTGGAAACCCTTGAACCTCATCACGATCCAGATCGTTTTGTCCACCTTCTCCTCTTGTAGTTTGCACTGGAGAAGGAGTCGGTGTGAGACCAACCACTCCATCAACAACTTCTTTAGACTTTTCAGTCTTCTCAATAACTCTAAAGAACTGGTCTTCATGTAACACCACATCCCTACTTCGGATAATTTTTCTCTTCTCTAGATCTCATAACCTGTAGCCAAACTCAGCTCCTCCATTGGCAAGAAAAATGCAACATATTGCCTTATCATCCAGCTTTGAACGCGGCTCCTTTGGTACATGTGCAAAAGTCATGCACCCAAACACCTTCAAATGAGAATAAGAAACATCTGTACCTGTCCATTCCTCTCAGGAAGATCAAAGTCCAAAGGAACTGAGGAAGACCTGTTAATCAGGTAAACAGCAGTAAGAATAGCTTCACCCCAAAATAGCTTGGGTAGCTGTGCCACTCTAATCTGCATCTCATCATTTCAAGAATAGTGCAGTTCATTCTCTCTGCCACACCATTGTGCTGTGGAGTACGAGGAATTATTCCTTCATGTTGAATGTCATGTTTCGAGCAATAACCTTTAAACTGATTGGATGTGTACTCACCATCATTATCTATGCGAAGACATTTCAAGAGCTTTCATGTTTCTCTTTCAACCATGACACGAGACTGTTGAAAAACCTGGAACACCTGATCCTTTAAGTTGGACGCTTAAACCTAGACTTTCCTGTATGCGTCATCAATAATCACAAGGGTCAAGGGAATACCAAACAAGCAATAATCACAAGGGTCAAGGGATGTATCTTTGGAGTAAGGGATCCTCACTCATATGTCCCAGTCTCTTGTGCCACAGATTTGGAGAGGATCTGTCTTCAACAGCATTCAATACACCTTTGCATAGCTTCACATGTGTCTTGTATAGCGTATTACACGACTTCCCTCACACAATAATAATTGACCCTTTAGTGAGTTTCAACCTGTCATTTTCGAAGTAACTCTCATAACCTGCACGGTCCAATGAAGTCCCGAAAATCAGATTCAACCGCATATCAGGAATATGTTGCACATCTTTCAGTGCCATTGTGCAACTAATATTTGAATGCAGACATCACTGATTCCAACAATATTCGAATGACTTGCGTTACCCATCTTCATAGTGCCAAAGTCCCCTGATTTGTAAGTCGTGAACATCCTCTTACAAGGAGTAGCATGGTAGGATGCTGCTGTGTCAACAACCCACTCAACCTGATTATCTGCAACACTAAAACACTCTTCATCTTCACTAGCCAGTACCACTACTTCATTATCAAAAGTAGCTGTAATGTTAGTGTCATTCTTCTGTCCATTGTTGGCTTCTTTCTTTTCCTTCAACGCAAAGAAATTCTTCATAATATGACCCTCCTTGCCACAATGAAAGCATTTTCCATACTTTTTCTTAGTCTGTGATCCACCTCTAGACTTGTCATGACCCCCCTTTGGTCCCCTACTCTTACTCCTCCCCCTTTTCTCTGTAACAAAGGCCTGTGTATTATTTGTCCCTGTAGTTTTTCCTTCTTGTTTCTTCATTTAACAAGCTGCTAGTAACCTGACTTATTGATAACATACCATCTGGAGTAGAGTTGCTAACAAAAACAACTAATGTTTCCCATATATCTGGTAAAGAACTTAGAAGAAGTAAAGCTTGCATCTGATCATTAAGGACCATCTTCATTGTAGCTAACTCATTCACAGCACATTGGAAATCATTTATATGATCTTCAATTTTATCACCTTCCTTGAATTTCGTGTTCACAAGCTTTCTAATCAGAAAGTTTTGTTCACTGTAGTTTTCTTCTCATATTTATCTTCTAACTTCTTCCAAAGGGTATTCGCATTGGTTTCATTAGACACATGGCAAAATATGCTGTTATCCACCCACTGTCGGATGTGACCAATGGCCTTTCTATGCATCTTTTTCCAATCTGCATCAGACATATCTTTTGGTCGAGCTTTATCCCCTTCAATGGGATCACAGAGGTCTTTGTAATAGAGTATACCCTCCATCTTTGGTTTCCAAAGTAACCAATTTGTATGGTTCAATTTGATCATGGTAGTGTTCATAGTGTTGTCCTCCATCTCAATTGAGTAATTAAGAAAAACAAACAACTTTCACTTACCTCAATTTCTGTACCAATGTAAGATCTCGTCACCACGAGCACGCTGAAAGAAATGGATTTGAAATCCAACTCTGGATGACTCTAATATCTCAAAAACGGTTTTCTGTGCTCCGATTAGTCAAACTTTCATGCTGACTGTCAAACTGCCAACCTTCTTCCACAATTACGTAGATCTGCTCGCTATGAGTTTGTAGGCGCAAACGGATCTTCGATCAGACACCGGATGCTCAAGATATAGCACGAACAATTCTTAGTCGTCAAATTGGTCAAAAGTTCTATTGACCGTACCATTCGCCGACGTAGCGCTGACCTCAGTGTGTTAGTGGCAGGGCTTTCTGCTTCACGGGTCAAGCTGAACTGACCCTGAAATTGGACCTGGCCTGGCTTGGGCTGTGGGCTAGGCTTCAGGTGTGCGGGTCAGGTCGACCTCGACTTGACCCTGGATAGAACCTGGCCTGGGCGAAATAACACCAGGTCATCTTCTTCCTTAAACAGAGTCCGGTTGCTCTGTCTCTGCAACCAGAACCCGGGCCTGCTGGATGTAAGACCACGACCCAAGAGACCGCGATTAGCATTAATTAAAGTTGTATGTTAGCTCTAAGTGCGATTAGCGGATTTTGATTAAGTTTGGAATTAGAATAGCTTTTAAAATAGCTTTGGGGAATTTTGAGAGCCTTCTTGATTTAGTGGGACCCTTTGGGGGTTTCTTTAGTAACTTCGCATGAACATGGAGGTTATTCGTGATTTGGAGAATTCGTGTTTTACCTTCGTTTGACCTATCTCGTTAACCTCTCCAACTTTCATGTTGACTCCGTCCCCATTTGAAACCTCGAAATCCGGCTTTTCCAACCTTGAGGGCAAAATAGTCTTTTTACTCAAAATCTGGACACTAATTTCAATGTCACCAAAAAGCTCTAAATATGTACTTTTTGGAAACTATAAATTTTGACGAACAATTTTCACTTCTTCGTCGAACTCATCCGAGGACTGGAAACCACGCTTTTAGCTTGACAAACTTTTTAAGTAGTGGGACCCACCCCCACCTGGTATATATAGTGAGCCCTTCACCCTCATCTTCTTTCTTGCTCTTGTTTGTGTGGAAGAACTTTTTTCTCCAGCCCAAGCTAGGGTTTTCCCTTCCTCCTTGCTTTTTTTTCGCTTTCTTCGTCCTCAATCCACCACCAACCCTTGGTTGAGAGGAGAGTGGACTTCATCATCTTCTTCCTCACCTTACAAGCTTCCCATTGATAGCATTGAAGAGGAAAACCAAGCTTTCTAAGAATCCTTTTGAGCTAGTCTTTTACATTTGGAAACCCTACAAGTAAGTGATCTTCCTAATCTCCCATATTTACATTTTTTTAGCCCTAGAGAGTCTCTATCTTCCTTATTGGGAACTCTCTCTTTCTCATTCTTGGTATTGGCTTTTTAGGGTTTTGATAGGTTTTGTAAGATCCCGACCCCAATCCTTTTGTTTAGCATTGTTTTAATCGTGGTTTAACTTTTTAAGCGAGGTTTGACTTAGTTTGACCGCGTTTTTGAGTTTGACCGGATTTTTCCTTGCCTTGGAGATTTTGTAGACCGTTGACTTTAGTTTGACCCGGTCCTTATGATTTGTATTTTTATGGGAAATTACTTCGGATTTCTAAAAATTCTGGATTTGGTGTATTTCGACTTATTTTATGAAGTTTAACAACTTTCATGTTTTGATCATTTTGGTTTGATACTCAGAAATCACGTTTTTCGAGGAAAAGGGTAAAACTGACCTTTCACATGAAATCTGTCCATGAATTTCGAAAATTTCAGAAATTGGGGAAATTATACTTTTTGGAAAGTAGATATTTCGCCGATCGTTTTTGTCTTCTTCGTCGTTTTCATTCGGGACCCGCAAACATTAGTTTCAGCCTTGGTGAGTTTGGGGCCCATGGGGCCCAGCCCATTTTCTCTATAAAACCCATGGATCTCTCTTCTCTTCTCCCATTCTTCATTTCCTGCAACAAGAAAAGGGGAGTAGGGTTTTCTCTCCCAGCCCTTTCTCTCTCCTCATGTATCCCTTCTCCTTTGATGCTAAATGGAGATTTGAGCTCCTCTTCTTCTTCCCCATCTTCCAAGCTTCCCCTAGACACCATTTTTGAGATGTTTGAGCTAGAGAAGACCCATCTTTCAAGCTCTTCTTCTTGTTTGGGACACCCAAAGGTTAGCAATGGTTTTCTTTTCTTTAGATCTTTGTTTTCCAAACCATTTTGAAGGGTTTTATCATTTATGCAATGGGTTTTCATGGAGGTTTGCAATGGATTGGATTTTTAGGGTTTTTCCATGAGCTATTTGGGGGTTTTATGATTTTGGAGCTTGAGGCCATTGGAGGACTTTCATGGAGTGTTTTACACCTTCTCTTGGCTAGAGGCAAGTGAAATTTCAATTAATATGATGATTGCTCTCAATTAGTTCTATTTTATGATTTCTCTTTTATGTGTTAATCTTCTTTAATCTATGGGTTTACTTTGATTGAATGAATCATTGTTATATTGATTTCAATAGAGGTTCTTGTTTTACAATGCATGGGAACCTTGCTTTCACTCTGGTCATTTAGAAAAAAATGGGTTTCTTAGTGTTAAAGGTAAGTGTTCATAGGCATGAAGAAAACTTTGCTTTAAGGAGTGTTGTGTTGGGATTAATTAGAATGATTTATGGATGGTTTGATGTGTTTGGAAGGTCAAGGAAGGGCCCAACAATTCATGGAATTGAGTATGAAAGAAAAGGAATCAAAAGAATCAAGAAAAAAATCAGAAAAAATGCAAAGAGATGGAGAATTCTGCACTCGGGCCGGACTGGGCAGGCCCAGTCCGCTCGAGCGATCCACTGGGTCGCTCGAGCGGACCAGGCACTGTCTGGGTCCGCTCGAGCGACCCACTGGGTCGCTCGAGCGACCCAGCTTCTGTCTGGGTCCGCTCGAGCGGGCCTGGGTCTGCTCGAGCGAGCCCAGCTCAGTCTGGGCTCGGGTCCGGGCCTGTTTTGAGGATTTTTGGTGGGCCAGTTTGTTGGGGTTTCTTTGGGCCTGATTTAAATCAGTTTTTGGGTCGTTTTTAAGTTCAGTTGTGGGCTGTTTTAAGACTGTTTTGTGGGCCTGTTCAAGGCCAGTTTTGGGCGGTTTTAAAAACAGTTTAGTGGGCCTTTCAAAGTCTAGTTCTGGGCTGATCTGAAAATCTGTTTTGTGGGCATTCAAAGTCAGTTTTTGGGCCAGTGTAAAACCTGATATTGAGTAATCTTAGGTTCAGTTTTGTGGGCCTGTTCAGGTTGGTTTTGGTCGCTTTAAAAATCAGTTTTTGTGGGCTCGGTTAAAGTTCAGTTTTGGGTTGTCTTTAAAAATATGTTTTGTGGGCCAATAAATGTTTAGCTTTGGGCTGTTTTTGAAATGTGTTTTGTGGGTCAATCAAGCTTAGTGTTTGGACTGTTTTAATAATGGTTTAGGCCTTGTTTAAAGGGGCTACTTTGGGCTAAATGAGTAGGTTATTTGGACTTGGTTTAAGGCCCGTTATGGGCCTGTTTTTAAGAGTTTTGACATTACTTTTGGTACTTGGAAATTTGTGAAATGGGAATGACGTGGGAATGAGCGCAGGTGAGATTATCCGGGAACCTTTCGGGTCTCAATGCGCACTTTATCATTTAAATATTATGGATTTTCATTGGCATCAAACACATTCTTTATTTATCAATGTTTAAAGGTTAAATGTGCATTGAGATGGTTCCTTGGTAAGTCATTAAGTCATTCTCCACTATCCATTCCATTTCAAGTCAGAATAGGTATTTGTATTTGTATTTGTATTTGTTTTCTTTGGTGAACTAATTCAATTAGCATCGATGATTTGTTATAAAATCATGTGGCTTTCCACGTTCGAAAGGATTGACCGTATGATTTTATACAAATCACCTTGATGCGTATTTGAACGGTTTATCATAGATATTCGTGTGTTTTTCTCCGATTCGATTTGAAAGGAGATTGGAGTATGTTTGTTACATTCGGGATTTCTTCGATGAGATTATTGTTTTGATAAGACTCGTATTTGAAAATAAAACCTCGAGGCAAGACGGGGCCAGAGCTATGTGGTGTGAGCCCATGAGTCAAAGAGGCTATGATTCCGAAAACAAAACCCCGAGGCAAGACGGGGCCAGAGCTATGTGGTGCGAGCCCCTGAGCCAAAGGGATTAGTATTATGTTAGATTTGTATCCGTTTGAGTTTTGAAAACTAAAGGCACCACTAGGCTTAGGTCACCTTGTCGGGCTGATCACCCGGCTTGGGATCTTTATTCTGTCCGCCAGCTGCAGCTTGGATTCCATCTGTACCGACCATGGCAACGGTAATTATCTGCCGGTCCCATTTGTATGGCTACGGTTCTGATACTTTGATCTGCCGGTCCCATTTGTATGGCTACGGTTCTGATCCTCTGTTTAGTACCACGTTCAGTGGCTACGCTCTGTCTGCTCTTATTACTTCGGTAATAGGAGGATTTAGCTATTGGTGGTCGCCTAGGTTTTATCCGCATATTACTTTAGTTTATGATTATTGTCGGTTATGCTTTCTATGCTTTGATTTGTTTAATGTTTACGATATCGACCTTTATCGTATTGTTTCTACTATTCAGTTTTTAAATGTATCTCTAATTATTAAATGCCTTGCTTAGGTGGTTATCTTTTCGAGACATTTATGCTTTAGAGACTGCTCGTTTATTCGTCTTGATATTTATGTTCGGACTTTCGATTGTTTTAGCATGTTTTATTGTCATTATTGTTTAGACTGTTTATCCGGTTTTACGATGATCTCGTCTGGTTTTATGTATGTTCCTTTTATTCATATTATTTGTTTATTTGCTTGCCAGACCGTCGTGTCTGACCCTTTTTGTTTGGTGCCAGTTCCTTCTCTTTCTGTTTGTAGGTGTTTGATCAGAGGAGGCGGTGGGACCGCCGGTCTGACGTGAGAGGCTGCCCGTTGATATCATCTACATGTCAAGTTTGGCACCAGAGTTCGTGTTTAAACATTGGGGTAGTATTTCTGTTTAGTTGGTTATATTTTTGTATGGCTATGTTAGCCCTTTTCTTTGGGTTTGTAATTAAGACATCGGTTAATTGTAACTTGAATATGTGGGAAATAATAGTTTGTTACTACCAGCTCAGTGTGCTCTGATGTATGATTTATGCCAGTCTGTTTATAGATGGCTTTGTGATATTGGTTGCGTGCGACACGGAACCCGATGGCCACGGATTCCGGGTCGTAACACCAAGTGTAGCTTCCGTGAAAAATATACTCTGATTGTGATGAGATTTGATTATCCTCATTCATGCGGATCTTGGGAACTACAACAAAAAGTTTCAAATTATTCCAAAATTTCGCACCCCGAGATCGGTTCGCTGCAGGTCCCGGTTTCGGGGCGTGACAGGTTTGTTTGGGGGTTTTTGGTTGTGCTTGTAGCAATTACTTGAGAACGTAATTTAGAGCTTCATTTGCTAGGTTGGACCCAAGGCAAGTGGTTGAATAGATGGGTTTTGATCGTTAACATGATTTTTTTGAAAATCTTGATTTCCATTAATTATTCTTGGTAGTTTCTTATATGATTTCACCTACATTCTGCTATTACTCCATTGGCTTTGGAAAAATGCAATATGATTAGTCTTTCTCTCATCTTCAATCTTTTGAAAATGTATGCATTGTCATTATGATTATATCTTGTTTTGGTTACATAATGATCTTTATTTTGATGCATGTTCCTTTTGATGGAATGGGGTTAAATGTGTTGAAATGGATGGTTGTTTGGGTGAGATGGTTATTGGAGGTTTGAGTGTGATTTTATAATGGTTATGAGTTCCTAATTATGTGAAGGTTTGGTGGCTAGAAGGACGTAGCAAGAGAAGGAAGGAGAAGGCAGCTCGCAGAACTGTTTTCTGGACACGTTAGCTCGACCTAACCCCAGACAGAGGCCAGTTGGCTCAAGATACACTTCCGGTTGCTCGAGCCACTAGCCCATAGCCCAGGTTCGCTCGAGCGAACCCCATCCAGAGAGCTCAAAGCTCAGCGAACCTTGAGTCCGCTCGAGCCA
>CM022952.1:75919461-76106024 GCA_012931725.1 Litsea cubeba | reverse complement strand
GCAAAAAAAAGAAGCAAATACTGGATTCTACTGATCTCACAGATCATCATCTATCCTCTAAGTACCTCGGAGCTCCTCTATTCATTAGCTCTCCGAAAAGGCAGCTCTTTAACTTCTTGCTGGACCGAATGCACTGAATGCTAGTAGGATGGAAATCCAAGTTGCTATCTCTTGCTGGAAGCATGGATGAAAAACGTGGCGGCCGATATATCGGCCGTCGCATCCGTGGCGGCCCGTAGCGGCTACTACAAAGCGTGGCGGCCGTTATGTATCCTTTTTTCTTTTTTTTTCGGGGGCGCTGCCCCCTGGGCCCCCGCGAGCTGACCGGTCAGCTCGACCCCCGCCGGGGGATACCCCCGGACTCCCTCTGCGAAGTGCATGTTTTTGAGAAGTGGCAATCAAGAAGACAAAATGATCATACTTGACTATGATAGCTAAGACTCTTTTGCTTGTTGTCTTTCCATTTTTGTGCTTGGATGTCTATTATTATCATAACTTGCTAGATAAGATATTAAACCTGTTTAATTATGTTTGAAACTGTATAGTAGTAAAGATATAGTTACCTATTACTACTAGATTTCAAATTGGTCTTAATTAAATTATTTTATAAAGAACCCTCATTCTGCTGGTGACTAAGGTATTCCTATTTCCTTTCACTAACTCTCTACTCTGTCATTTTTAAAATTGGTGTTGAATGTGAATGTTGATCACTTCATAACTTCATAGTTCATTCACTTGATTGAATTTGAACCTTGAATGTTGAAGTATTGATATTTAATTGTTCAATGTTCATTAATGAGTAATGACCTAACTCTTAAGTCTTATGCCTTTATTTCATATTCTGAGTTTTTTATGAGCTTTCCATTACTTTCTAAGTTAGTATGACTAAGAAACATGAAATACATGTGAAAAACTAATCATTACTATTATTTTCTATTTATACAGCGATACAAGACTTCATATATTGAGGGCACCGCTACGCCCCCTTTTCTTACTTACTTTTACAAAAGAACCTATATATTCTTTCATTTTACAATTTTCTGGATTTTCTGGAATTTTTTTTCATATTTTTTTGGAAATTTTTTCAAATCGCACCGCTACGCCGCTACGTATCACCCGCTTCGTAGCGGTTTGGCGGCGGTCGTAGCGCTACTGCTATTTTCATCCTTGGCTGGAAGAAGAACTCTCGTCAGGCATGTTCTTAGTAGTATGTTCATACATATTGCAATGGTTTTTCCCCTCCCTAAGTCAGTGACTGTCACGTCCCCCGAACCCGATTAGAGTATAAACAGGATCCGGAGAGTGAAATTTAGGACTAATTAAAATTTTTGTCCTGTAGGCCCAAGGATCGTAAGTCCGCTGTGAGGACTTTATATTTCAAACCTTAAGTCATACAATAATTGCGGATTTCATACAATTCCATGCATATGGAATATCAAACAATGGATAACAACTTCCTTTAATAATTAAACTTGCACAAATGAATAAACAAAACTAAACAAAGAAGTTAATTTATTACAATGGCCAATCCAATAATCAAGGCCATTAACAACATAAAGTGAATGAAATAAAGGTCTAATGAGGGATAATAAAGAATAAATAAATCTAATGAAGTCCCAATGAATCTCTATCTCGTGCCGGGAATGATGATGCTACTTTACGTCATCGGCACGCCACTCTTGCTCCTCCTCTGCTAGGATTTCTTTACCGGCCTGTTCCTCATAGTAGTAGTAGTCACTAGGGGTGCACACCAATAAACAGAGTCAACGACATGTTGAGCAATAGATAAATAAAGTATAAATGACATGCATGCATCCAGTGGCGGATCCAGGATTTTTGTTCGAGGGGGGCAGATAATGATCAATTGAAGATTTCAAATATTATTTTGTTTTTATGTATTCACATTATTTTGATATCATTTATTCACATTATCAATGGCAAAAGAAAAATATCTTGCACTGAAATAGATGCAAAATATCTAAGTACATCAAGTAACGAACATTCTCTAACAACAATTCAAAAAGAAAAATAACACAAATAATACAATGCCCAATTATCAAGAGGTCAATTTGAGAAACAAATAACACAAAATTTAAACTCTAATGAGAAACCCAACTCTGAAAATGACAAGAGTTATAACACAATCAAAACCTTGTCTTTTCTATCCAATCAAGTCAACATTGCATTAGTTGACAAGGAGTGGCTACAATATTTTTTTTTCAGTTGCTTCATGACTCAAATATATTACAATCTATTATGAAACTGATGAATACATAGTAATCTAATGAGCTCAGTTCATAAATCACAAACAATGATACAAATAATCAGCTCTTTATAGAACTTCAACTTCACCATTTACATGGTGCTGTTGATCAGGTGGGCGACCAAGTGAATGGGCCACATTGACAAATAAATGGTTGTGATAGGCCTATAATAACATCATGTACTAGTGACACCATCTAATTCCACCAAATCGATGTCATCCATCCATTTGAAGTCCACTAATCAGATAGAATATAGTCCAATCAACATACACAAACTCCACAAGTAAGGATAATATATTTTCCTGTGTGCTCAAAAGATCATCATTTTACCATTCATTGAATTAGAGAAAAGTTCAAATCAATACTAGAACATTCCAGGTTGTGCAAAATCCAACACAGTTCCTATTTGGCTATCTCCCAAGTCCCACCCTGCTCCAAATACAATGTTTTGGATGAGCTTCAATCCACGAAACACTGACACCTAATAAACATACTTACAAGTTTAGCTTTCCTTCTTTCCCTATTTTCTAAGAGGAAAAAACAAAAACCACCCCCCAAACAAGAAAACCCAATTCCAAAAATAGAAGAAAATGAGACCCTTATCTCTCATTTTTCTAAAAAAAGAACCAAAAGTGCAGTGGGAAAAAACCCATCTTCGGATTTCAAAAAAGAACATGTACACATGCATTTACAGCAAAATGAAGAAAGAGAAAGAGAGAGACATGAAGATCTTGCTGTACTGTTGCTTGATGTAAGCCCAAATCTGCTTGAGAGCTTGGGTTATAGGGATTTCGTTTGAGCAAGAGCTTGGAGAGGATTTGGGCGATCTAGGTTTGAGGAAGGGGGAGGTTTTCGGGAATAAGAGGGAAGTAAGGGCATACGTTTGCCAATAAGGGGGGCATGGCCCAACGGCCCATTAAAAATCTGTGCATTTCCTAGATCCTAACGGGGTCCACTACCCCCAATGCCCTTAATGTGGGTCCGCCCCTGCATGCATCAAGTACCAGAATAATGATAATCATATGAATACAAGGAAACAATGCTAGGCATAAAGCAATAGTAATAACCATCAGAAGCAATAACGGGAATCCTAACATCATCTAGCAATAACCACTATCCAAATAATGTAATGCAAGTATCAAGAGGGATACTCCGAGGATGTCCTAGCTACCTTACTCCAAACTAGACTATTGATACCAAAGTCCGGCTCCAGGGGGATCCTAGCTCCCGGTCCTGGGAATAGCAGCACGATCCTAGCCCGCTCCTAGTTATTTAACACCATGGACGTCGTACTACGCTGACTGCCCACCCCAACGTCCGAGTAGCCCGCCGATCAATAAAATCCCCAAGCTGCAGTTGGCTATGATATGCAAACAATACTGAAGTGGTGTCGACACAAGGAGAACTAAAACAAGCAAGTCTGGCTAGCACAACACACAAAACATATTCATAGGGATTATCTCATTCAAGACAATATAATACAAGTCGACCACATGATAATCCCTTACATGCTGGCCTGTCATGTTTATCAATACCTGACACATGGTTCCTATGATACACTCTAAGTCAGGTCCAAGTCCTAATTCTACAAGGATTTATGTTTCATAAGTAGTTAGGTGTATTATGCCAAAGAGTATACAAGGGATAGTGACAACGGATACAAGTCACAAGTCAAGGAAGAATTACAATCCAAACCTATATAAGTGGTGTTATCCCTATACTCTACATGTTTTAACGAAGTATGTGTGGAAATTGGATTAACAATGCTTTTAGGAAATTCCTTGGTGTACAATCATGTTAAGCATCGAACGATTCAGTTCCATACGCATCCGGTTACACCATGTGTAATACATGAATACGTAGACAACCAATCAAACGCATACCTAGCCTCGTGCTTCGATTTCAATCCACATTAATGGTCATGAGAGACTAGGTTCATGGTTTCCAATATCTAAGGCCCAAACCTAGGTTAACAGTCTCATTCCTAATAAACATGAGCTGAATTATTAATTCGAGTAATTACATCACTTTTCTATCTCCGATCGTAATGAAACTAGAACCATTGTATTCTACATCTCAAGAGCTTTCCAACGATATATTACATGTAGAAATCCAACGGACAGATTAAAAGTTACAAGGCTCCGAAGTTTTCCAGGTTCAGTGATCCTGCACCCTCCGATTGATCGGATAGGATGTCCGGTCGATTGGCACTGAACACCATCCAATTAGTGCACAGTCTGATCGATCGGACTGATTGCCCCATCGATCAACACTGGGCACCTCCCAGTTAGCTGAGACATTTATTAGTCCGATCGATCGGACCGAGTGCCCGATCGATCGGCCTGAGTCCTACCTCAGTTAACTGGGGCGTTCATCTTTCCGATCGATCGCACAAAATGACCGATCGATCGGACAGCGGACCTATAACCCGAAAATGGGGTTTCTACCCCTTTTTCCTCCGGCCAATCCATGGCTAGCCTGTAGAAATGAGCCTCCATACTCCCCATTCATCTCATACATCATTCTAACAAATTAAAACATCCTAAGATTACTAATTACAAATTAACCAACCCAAATTCCAAAACCTAGTCTAACATGTCAATCCTAAATCAATATCAGAAACCACTTGGCATTAGGGTATCCTAGTAAGAAACCATTGCAATCAATAATAGACAATAAAAACATATTTAATTATAAATTGTATATCTACTTGCCTCAACCAAGAAGAAGATAATTGGGGAAAAACTTGAGGAGAAGCTCTACTACCACGAAATCCCTAATCTAACCCAATCAAACGCAATCTAGAACACCAAGAAGAAGAAAGGAAGGAAGATGATTGAAAAGATGAGGGTAAGAGAAAGCTTACCAAACTGATATCAAAGGAAAAAGGAGATTGAGTGGGCGAAGTTGTGCGGTTTAGATCTTCAAGGATGATCTTCCAAGGTGTAGTTCTGGCTTGAGAAGATGAAGAGGAAGGAGAGAGGCTGCTAGTAGCTTCTTTCGTTGTAGAGAACGAATAAGGTATTTAGGGTTAATCCCTACTTAAGAAAAAGAAGGGAGAAAAAGACTGAATTGCCCTTAAGTGGGTCCAGTGAAGGAATGGATCACTTGAAGGGTTTCTAATCGTTGGATCGCGACGAGCCAGGAGACAAAGATGATTAGCACGACGAGACCTTTCCAATGAATCCAAAAATCACGGTGATCGGAATTTCCGGAAAAAGGCTCAATTTTCCTTAAATTGCATACTCGAATCGCATGAACTCCGCAGACACTATTCTAACACTAATAAGAAACTCGCTTATAATCTAAACCCACTTAAATATCTAACAATAATTAATTATAATAATTACAAAATAAACTGGTCAACGTGCCCACTATTGGGCCCAACTGACCCAGTAAGGTTGGGGACCTTACAGTGACGCTCTTCATGGATCGCCTAATGAGAAACTTCCTTTGGTCAGCATGGGCCACTCAATCTAGGGAAAACCATATCCGCTGGGATGTGGTTTGTCTCCTAACGTCGGAAGGTGGTCTTGGAATCAGACATCTCCATCATCAAAATGAGGCCTCTTTTCTCAAACTGGGCTGGGCTGCCACTTCTTTTTTTACTCTTTGGGCTGATTGGATGAAGTGCAGATACTTCAAAAATAAACCTATTTGGTGCTCCTCCACTCCCAAGTCAGGTTCTTGTATTTGGCGAAAATCAGAAAATGTGCTTATCATCTCCAACAGGGTAGTAGATGGCAGATTGGAAATGGCAAGACTGCTGATCTTTGGTTTGATGCTTGGGCAGAAGGCATCAGCATTGCTTCCAAATTCTCTTATTTCTCTTTCCCTCTTAATCAAAAGGTAGCTTCTCTAAAGACTAGGGCCACTTGGACGATTCCCCTGGATATCCTAACCAATGTAGCTGCATTCCTAACTATGGCAATTCAAGATCTTTCTTTAAATTTCAGGAAGATAAGTTTTTTTTGGAAAAAAACACTCGACTCAAGCTCTGTCTTTCAAGGAGGCCTGGCAGTCAGTTCGATCTATGCAACAGTAGCCATGAATCAGACACCCACCTTTTTTTTCTACTGCTCTTTTGCTTCCTCAATCTGGTCATGGATCCTGAATGCTGCTGGAGTCAAGTCTCCCTCTCGATTTTCCCCAACGTAGATCTGGTATGCCCTTTCCTCCAACAGCGACAAGCTCGCTCGCAAAGGAACTTCCTCAATCCTCTTCACTACTGCTTTTGTGATTTGGAAATGCAGAAATGACCAAGTCCCTGTCTGAGCTTCTCTCCTTCTCTCTTAGACAGATAAACAAGCCTTTTTCTGGTAAGCCTCTTTAAACCTTTTGCAATTCCATAGGCATTTCTTCTACAATGGATGACTAGAATAGTTATTTCTGTTTTTATTCACTTCTAATCTCCTCTGTTTATTGCTGACACCTCTGTATTTTTCTTTTCTCTGCTGTTAAGGTAATCTGCTGTATAGGTGTTTCTTATGTTTTTCTCTTTGCTGGGGCTCTTAGCCTCTGTTTCTTTCCCCTTTTCTAATACAATTTGCCTTTTAGCAAAAAAAAAAAAAAGACGAATAAATGACCACAGCTTTTGCAGTAACAAAATCTAGGTGGGGAAATTTGTTCTCTTTGGCTTAATGATATTATTTTTAAAAATTATATTATATATCTTTTTCTTTAATTTTATGATTACTTGGCTGTCTAAGGACCTGATGCGGGCTATGATAGATCCACTTTGTTTGGATCTACTATTTTTTAGCCTGTAAGATATTGAATTCTTTCAAAATATGGCTCAAATTTTGCCCTGCTGCTTTCAAATCAGGACAAAATAATTTAATTTTCAAAACAAGGCTTAAGCTTTTCATATTCATTCCAAATTGGGAGAACAAAAAGGCGACTTTCCACTCATATTTTTAGAATACCCAAAGTTCCCTACATCTCTCCTATCTCCATGTACTTTCTCCTTCTTCTCTCTCATTCCTTCATCCCCACCTCCCTTCCTTCACCAGCGACCATGGGCAACTGCTAGGCAACCTGAGGCTTGCTATGAGAGATCAAGTCATGGTCTTTAGCAATCATAGAGTTTGTTCATGCTTTTACTTATAAAACAAAGTGGTAGTAAGGTGGAAAAAAACTTCATAAAAGCTTGTTGGGATGAATTACTAGCAAAGATAAAGGAAGAGACTAGACGGGAAAAACCGGACATACAAAATGCAAAGATTAAGTTGAAGAATTGGGGGCCTTAATATAAATAAGGGAAGCAACTCTTATGTCTAAGTTCAGATGGGATGACACACAAAAGATGGAAACTACCCAAGATGATGTGTGAAAAAGTTTGATTCGGGTATATCAAAGTTGTGCATTATTTTAGCATATTATACTTTAATACTTTCGATGAATGAATCATTCTCTCTAACACAGTCAACTTCTTACAGGTAAAAAACAAATGAAGTACAAGAATCGTCATGACAATTTCTTTGATGAGATTGATACATCACATTGTTGGTAATGATTTTGTTGGATGTAACATTGCAATGACTGATAGCGAATGCAATTCTATAAATGTCAAGGTTACGACGACAAAAAGAATTTATAAATGCAACCTTGGGGACAACATATAGAGGCAGCTTGGATGATACGAGTGATGGTAGCTTGCCTCAAACAGATGAAGAAATAGCTAAGGCAAGCAGACCCTCACCAACTCCGACAGGGAACAAGACTGCTGTTGAAAAGTGTAAGAATTTAGTAGGTGATGAAATAAGGGACATTCTTTATTAAGTGTTGCAGTTGTTGTTAATGCACTTATGGAGCAGATAAACACACCTAACTTTTCCTTATACTGTTAAACAAGATCACGACTAAAGTTACAACGTGCCCATTTAAACCTCTGCGAGCATGTATATATGCAACTAAATATCTTCTAGGGACGTTTCTATGGCCACCTTATTTTTCACTTATAATGACAAGATAAAGCAACAATGGTAAGAAATCCATTTCATTCACGGCTCATCTAGCAGTGATGGTTAAGTTTCTAAGCACAAATTGTAAAGATAGAAGTTAGATGGTTGATATTTTGGTAATTGTGTTATAAGTTGTTATTTTGCATTGTATGGTGTGATATTGAAATACTTTATCCTTTGATATTTTGAACCTAACCCTAGGTGCAACTCTTTTGATTTATGCTTACTTTTTGAAATGCATGCACTCTTTACTTAAGGATATCGTACTATGTGAATGGATAAAAACTGGAATGATTGTGTGTATCATAATTGTGTGGGGAGATTTCCAGAGCCATAGGATTACGCTAATCACAGCCATCAGATGAGGCTAAGCACTCTCACGTGCCATCCGCATGCCATCCACGTGGCACCAGGCTCACCCCGGCTGCCAGAACAGGAGGTCCGGCCGAAGTCAAGCAGCTCCGGGCCACTAGCGCCGAGCTCGTCCACCACGAGCGCCCATCTCGGCCAAGAGCTCCACCTCGGCTGAAAGAGCCGGGACGGAAGCCGAAGTGAGAAAGAGCCTCCATTTGCGCCCCTCATTCCCCCACGTCATCGCGCACGTGGAGGAATAGGGGCGCGAGCTAGTAAGACAGATGCGACATCCAGCCGCTCACGATCTTCGTCAGATCCCTGACAGAACGGCATCCAGCGGCTGAGGCCACATCAGGGCAGGGCCCGAGGGCAGATCTGATGGTACCCCCACCGCCAAAGGCGTCTAACACGATCTGGCCCAACAAGACGCGCATTAAATGCGACGTGGGCTGATCCGACGCGCATTTAATGCGGAGTGGGCTGGATTGGACCGCATTAATTGCAACGTGGGCTGATCATGACTTCCCAGTCGAATCATGAGACCCATGCCAAGATATCGTCCAAGATATCTTTCGAAACGTCTATAAAAAGGACTACATTTCACATGCAAGGTACGCAATATACACACTTGAGAGCTGTTACCCTGCCTCTCTTCCTCCTCTCCTTCCATCGTTCCAGTTCCTTCACTGACTTTGGCATCGGAGAGCCTTGCGCCGCCCAGGCCAGGGTCCTCTGACCGTGTGTTCTTCTCTTTTAGGCTTTCGGACGGTACCCAGTCATCACCATCGTTGGATAAGTCCTCTAAGGCTCCCCAGTTATTGTGGGTCATTATTTTCTGCACCTACAATAATAACGATTGTAGATCTTAAATGCACTAAATAGATGGATAATATGGGGTTGCTTATGTAGGCATACGATTGTGGATGAAGAATAGAACATGGATGGATGAATATTGTACAGCTTATGGATGGATGAATTTTGGAATGCTTATCTGGGCATATGGTTGTGGTGAAGAATACATAGGAATGGATGGATGATGTTGGTGTAGAAATGTGGTTGTGGATGTGGCCTATTATAAACATAAAAAATATGTCATTCATTGTTTTTATGGAAATATTTATGGCCACGTGGGACCCACATATTCATATCTCAAACGTGATTTTTTGTTCTTAAACTGAGTTTGTACTTTTAACATTTTGTTACATGAAGATTGAAGTGTGCATAGAGATGTCAAGTGGGCCGGCCCGGCACGGCCCGGCCCTCTAGTCAACGGGCCGTGGCACGGCACGGCCCGGTCAACGGCACGGCCCACTGGGCACGGCCCATGACGCGGGCCGTGCTGGGCCGAGCCGCGTAGGCCCGCTGGCCCGTTAGGCACGGCCCGCCAGGCCCGCCAGCCTAGTGGGCCAGCCCTTGTGGCCCGCCAGGCCCGCCAGGATCGGCCCGCCTGGCACGGCCCGCTAGGCACGACCCGCCTGGCCCGCAAAAAAAAATTACTTTTTTATATATTTTTTTAAATTTATAAAAATCTAATTCCTAGCCAACTAACAACCCTAGGCATTTTCTAATAAAAAAAAACACTTACATAACTTGGTAAGGTAGGACTTTAGTGTAAATTAGTCACACTAATAAAGAGGGGCAATGTGTTTTTGGGGAGAAGTAATAAGGGGAATGTTTTGGTGTGACACACTTACCTTTACTAAATTTGCCCCGGCCCCTTGCCTTCAATAATTTTATTTTCTTCAGAGATATTTGAGAATCTCAAATGAAATTCCCTACCTGCATTCATCTATATTCAAGAACCCCTGAGCATTTGAGAAGTTGAGATTCTTTATAGGTTGGAAAGCTCAGGATTAAACACAAGAATATGTTCATAATTCAGTCATTTATGTTCAATATAATCTCGTCACATGTACCTATAACTCCACTCTCGATCACATCACATGAAGCCATATATTTACATTGATATGAACACTAGGAAAAGAAGTAAAAAATATGTAACCATGATAAAGATAATGAGAATTATTGACTAAGACTAAAAACCCATAACTAAAAATAAAGAAATTGATGCAAATCTAAATAAAATGAAGTCCAAGGTTGTGGTTTCATGGTGGGTCATTTGGAAGACTTGAGATGATTATTGATAAAAGTAGAAATATTTAACCGCGCTAAGTTCTTGTTTAAAGTATGATAATTCAGCCAAAAAATAGAAACTGAGTTTGCCATCTCAATTGAAATATCCTTAACCATGGCATTTCAATTTGGCTGAAAAATGAGTAGAAAAAAGGACATGATATGTTTTTTTTTATATTTCAGGTTGTTTGAATGAAAGAGTAAAAAGTTGGAAAAAAAAGGTGTTAGCTTCTCATCATCATCTAAAGTGGTTAAGTTCTCATCCTAATGTAACTAATAGTTTAATATTCATGGTGAGGTTCACATCCTCATCTAACTAGTTTGAATATTGTTTGAATACATATTAGTATACAAGAGTTAGGTAGTCTAGTGGTTGTGTTTATCTTTCACAACCTAATGGTTGTGAGATTGAGTTCACCCAAACACATTTATTTTTAAAAATCTATACAAATTATGCAAGTCGGGACAACCCAACCCGCCTATAACTCTATTAGAAAAAAAAAAAAAAAAGAGGCACGCCTGGCCCGCGGGCCGGCCCGCTCCAGCCCGCCCCACTGTGGGCCGTGCCACTGGGCCGTGCCGTGCCAGGGGTTTTCCCTGGCGGGCCGTGCCGTGGCGGCCCGGCACGGCCCGTTTGACATGCCTAAGTGTGCATATTATAATCTTTTATTTGGCTCGGCTTATATGAAAGATAAATATTTTGCGAATGAGATGGATGTGGCCAAATATATATATATTGTTGGCTTAATGGGTCCAGACCAATTGGGTTCATGGTCATGGGTATTTTGGTAATTATACCAGGACTTATTGATTAGAATAGAGTTTCTTGGGGGATAAGAAAGATGACATTATATATATGATGTAATGTGTAACCCATGAAGTTTACTGTTTCATATCATACAGAGTGAATTCAAATTAAGGAGAGTCGAGTTTCTTTTCCGTGGACGTAAGCAAGTTTGCCAAGCCACGTAATTCTCTTGTGTGTGATTGCTTGTTCTTGTGTGGTTGATTGCTTGTTCGATTGCTTTGTTTCACGTTTCTGCATACATGTGTGCAACAAGTGGTATCAGAGCCTAAGGGATTGTGCCGTGCGATCGTTGGATCGGATCAAGGTTTTTGATCTGGACTTCTGCACGTGGCTTTCATTGCAGAAACAGAAGAGAGATCATTTCCGATCTTTGTTGGGGCCACACTAATCAAGGTTTTCGTTCAGGGGAGATATCGAAGAAGAAACATAAGACAAAGGTTAGTTTCGGCCTCTGGTTTTTTTTTTTTTTTTCTTAGAACCTGAAATAGAGGGCAATCAGAGTAGATTTGGTGTCCATCGCTTCTTGCCGGATAAAATAGAGGTTCCGGGACTACCACCACTGGCAGTTCATTTTTGTTGGAGAAGATCAGAGGACTGAGATCTGGTTTATAATCTCGCCGTTGCCGGACTTCCTGCGCCATCGCCGGAACCTTCCGTCGCCTCCTCTGCACCATCTTTCACTGGTTCGCCTGAGCCAGAGAGGAAGAAAAAGTCCACTGCTGTTGCGACCTCAGACCGGGTTTAAGGCCTAATCCGGGATCGGGACAATGATTAATGATGATGGTGATATTTAATGATGCCATGCCAAGTGCATTTGTTTAATATGGCCACTACGTACACGGGTTAAAGAAGACATTACATCCATGCACGTGATTTCCCACAGGTTTTCGCGGTGAGGATCTCACACACACACACACACATATATATATATATCATTCTCAATCAAGATGCGGAAGCGTGTAGCAAATCATGTATAGCAATCCATTCCATGTTACGAGTATACACATCGTGATGTCAGAGTGAACAATGATCAATAACATTGCCAAAATAAAGATAAGGCTAAAGTTTTTACAAAAACATAAGTTATTTAACTAATCCCCAAAAAATAATGGCCAACAAAGGCCAGTACAACCAAAAGAATTCTCCCAAAATGTTGTTAGTTTCCTTTCCCAAAATGTGTCGTACTCTCAAGGCTTGACCGGATGCCTACATGACATTGTCAGCCTGCCATTCGACTAAACGTTGCCGCTCGCCGCCGTCCGCCTCCTCAGGCTCCTCCTTCAAGGCAACGGGGTCTGGACCTGAGTACCAAAGAGTGGGTCAGACGCGATAGTCTGACAGGTGGGTGAAAAGATATAACACAATAGTAAAATACAAGTTACCTTGGAAAACATTTAAACCTGCTTAAACACTGATTTTCATAAAACAAGATGCATAATTTAATCAAAACACATGAGCAATGTAAAACATTTAAGGGTATCAATGAACAGGGAACTAACAAAATAGCAACCACACGAAGCTAAATCCTCCATCACAATTGTGATGAGAGCACACTAAATGTGTTGGGCTCGAACACACGAAGTGACGAGGACCAATTATATACATATATACATATACTAAACAAAACCACGGCTATGAAATCGAGTAACAGAACATAACATAATCCAAACTGCAGCTGGGAGAGCTAAAGGAGACCCCAAGTCGGTGGATCAAGCCAACAAGGTTGTCCAAGCTTAGTGGTGCCGACACATGGGTCATACGAAGAAATCTGAACTGATGCATACATACATATATGGGTGTATAACACCACAAACTGAATAGGGTGCTCATAAGCACATATATCACATCGGTATTTATCATGCTTATTCAGGGCTAATTGAACGCTAAAGTGCATATCTCAACGTTTCTGAAGCATACTAATAGTATCACATGAAAACTGAAAGGTACACATTAAATCCGAATAAAAAAAAAACATAAATGGATTCCAAAATTACCGGACTACTTATTGAGGGTTCAAGATTTAAAACAGTGTGAATATGGTTCCCGTGTGTCGGTTTTGCTATTGGCTTGGTACTCTATAAGGTTGGAGAAATTCCAAGTTCTCTATTCACATTGTCAAGTCCAGGATTCCTCAATCAATCTCCGGGATGGGGTTTCTTTCTCATTCGGGCTCCCTACATCGCTCCCTAAGTCACCCGTCATATTCGGGCTTCAAACAAACCTTTCCCAAGCATTTAAACATTAGTCCAATACTTCCAACACAGCCCCAAGTCAGCAGTACAGATGGCTCGAGCGGACTCAAGGTTCGCTCGAGCTATGAGCTCTCTGGATACTTGGCTCTGGGACCAGAAGTGTAGCCCGAGCCAACTGTCCTCTGTCTGGGGTTCGCTCGAGCCACCAAACCTTCACATAATTAGGGGCTCATAACCATTTTAAAATCATACTCAAACCTCCAATAAACATCGCACCCAAACAACCATCCATTTCAACACATTCAACCCTATTTCCATGAAAGGAACATCCATCAAAATAAAGATCATTATGTAACCAAAATAAGATATAATCAAAATGACAATGCATGCATTTTTAAAAGATAGAAGATAGAGAAAGACTCATCATTGTGCCTTTTTCAAAAGCAATGTAGTAATAGCAAGAATGTAGGTGAAAATCATATAAGAAACCACCAAGAATAATTAATGGAAATCAAGATTTGCAAATAAATCATGTTAACAATCAAAACCCATCTGTTCAACGCCTTGCCTTAGGTCCAAGCTAGCAAATGAAAATCTAAATCACACTCTCAAGCAATTCCTATAAGCACAACAAAAACCCCCAAACAAACCAATCAAAACCCTAAAAAGCTAATACTAAGAATGAGAAAGAGAGTTCCCAATAAGGAAGATGGAGATTCTCTAGGGCTAAACAAATGTAAATCTAGGAGATTGGGAAGATCACTTACTTATAGGGTTTTCAAATGTACAAGACTAGCTCAAAAGGAGTCTTAGAAAGCTTGGTTTTCCTATTCAATGCTATCAATGGGAAGCTTGTACGGTGAGGAAGTAGATGATGAAGTCCACTCTCCTAGTTGGTGGTGGATTGAGGAGGAAGAAAGCAAAAAGAAGCAAGGAGGAAGGGAAAATCCTAGCTTGGGCTGGAGAAAAAAGTTCTTCCACACAAACAAGAGCAAGAAAGAAGATGAGGGTAAAGGCTCACTATAAATACCAAGTGGGGGTGGGTCCCACAACTTAAAAAGGTCATCGGGCTAAAATTGGGTTTTTCAGGCCTTGGAATGAGTTCGACGAAGAAGGAAAAATTGTTCGCCAAAATTTCTAGTTTCCAAAAAGTGCATATTTAGAGGGTTTTGGGGACATTGAAAATAGTGTCCAGATTTTGAGTAAAAAGACTATTTTGCCCTCAAAGTAGGAAAAGTCGGGTTTCGAGGTATCCAACGGGGACGGAGTCAACTTAAAAGTTATAGAGGTTAACAAGATAGGTCAAACGAAGGTAAAACACGAATTTTCCATGTCACGTATAATCCCCCATGTTCACACGAAGTTACTAAAGAAACCCCCAAAGGGTCTCACTAAATCAAGAAGGCTCTCAAAATTCCCTAAAGCTATTTTAAAAGCTATTCTAATCCCAAACTTAATCAAAATCTGCTAATCGCACTCAGAGCTAACATACAACTTAATTAATGCTAGTCGCGATCTCTCGGGTCGGGGTCTTACATCCTCCACCCTTTAGGACATTTGGTCCTCCAAATGAAATTACAACTCACCTCAGGTATTAAATGATGATACTTCTTCTGAACTTGGTCCTGTAGTTTCCACGTTGCTTCTTGTGGTCCATGATTTTCCCTAAGTACTTTGACCCAGTGGATTGTTCATTTCCTCAACTCTTGTTCCTTGGTATCAATGATCTGAACAGGCTTGTCCACATAAGTAGCATCTTCTTGGATTTCCAAAGGTTCATGACGGAGTATATGCAATCGATAGGGAACTTACTTCTTCAACATTGAGACATGGAAGACATTGTGTACGCCGGAGAGTTCTCCTGGTAAGGCTAATCTGTAAGCCACATCATCAATCTTACTCACAATATCATACGATCCAATGTATCTTCGAGATAGCTTGCCCTTCTGCCCAAATCTCAAAGTTCCCCGAGTCGGTGACACTTTCAAGAAAACCTTATCTCCTTCCTTGAACTGTAAATCCCTTTTGTGAGAGTCTGTATAGCTTTTCTATCTATTCCAAGCTACTTTCAGACGTTCTTGAATTAGTTTGACTTTGTCACTTGTCTCACTCACTATAGCCGGTCCGTGAAAACTGCGAACGCCTACTTCTTCCCAACATATAGGTGTCCTACCTTCTGCCGTATAATGCCTCGAAAGGCGCCATTCTAATGCTCGAGTGATAATTGTTGTTGTAAGCAAACTCACACAATGGTAGAGCCTCATCCCATTAAGTCTTGAGGTCTAACACACAAGCACGAAGCATGTCCTCAAGAGTCTGAATCGTCCTCTCTGACTGACCATCTGTCTATGGGTGATAAGCAGTGCTGAACTGTAGCTTCGTACCTATAGACTCATGTAGTGTCTTCCAAAACCTCGAGACTGAATTTGCTTTCTCTGTCAGATGTGATGGAAACTAACTGTCCATGACGACTCACAATCTCCTTGACAAATAAATCCGCAAGAGGTAACATATGCATTTTCTTTCCTGTCCTCACGGGAATGAAATGAGCTGATTTGGTGAGACGGTCCACAATGACCCAAATGACATTATTGCCTCTGCTAGTCTTTGGTAATCCCGAGATAAAGTCCATGGTAATATGCTCCCATTTCCATTCCGGGATCTCTAACGGTTGTAGCAATCCTGAAGGCTTCTGATGTTCTGCCTTTATCAACTGACAAGTCATGCATCGAGAGACAAATGCCGCAATTTCTCTCTTCATGTTGTTCCACCAAAATCTGCCCCTCAAGTTCTGATACATTTTAGTACTGCCAGATGCATGGAATACTTCGTACTGTGAGCCTATGTCATGATGTCATTCCTCAAGTCCTCTATGTTAGGCACACATAGACAGTCACGATAGTACAAGACTCCTTCCACAATACGAAAATCCGGATGCTCTGTTATATGTTCTAAAATTCTAGCCAACTCTGGGTCTTGCAACTGATTCTTCTTGATCTTCTGAATGAAGGAAGGCTCTGACACTGACATATTAGCTAACATGACACTTTTCCTTAATGGCTGTAGATCTACTCCCAACTCTTCTAACTGCTGAAATACATAAGTACGCCGAAGACTTGCTAAGCCTACTGACTTCCTACTCAAAGCGTCAGCGACTACATTCGTTTTCCCCGAGTGATACTTGATTGGAAAGTCATAATCCTTGATATATTCCATCCATCTTCTCTGCCTCATGTTCAACTCCTTCTGAGAAAACAAGTATTGAAGACTGCGGTGATCGGAGTGAACCTCGAATTCTCTCTATAGAGGTAATGTCTCTACATCTTCAATGCAAAAACAACCGCTGCTAACTCAAGATCATGTGTTGCATAGTTCTTCTCATGATCTTTCAACTGCCATGATCCATAAGCAACCACTTTTCCCTCCTGCATCAACACACACCCAAGTCCAACATTCGAAGCATCTGTAAAAATGGTAAAACCGCCGCTTCCGGATGGCAAAGTAAGGACCGATGCTGTAGTCAATCTCTTTTTCAGCTCTTGAAAGCTAGCCTCACACTGATCTGTCCAAACATATGGTGTATTTTTCCTTGTCAACTTCGTCAATGGTGACGCAATCGATGAAAATCCCTGAACAAACCTCCGATAATACCCTGCCAATCCTAGAAGACTTTTGATTTCTGATGCATTGTTCGGTCTTTCCCAATTCACAACTACTTCAATCTTGGCCGGATCCACTGACAACCCTTCCTTGGAGATGATATGTCCCAAAAATGCTAGTTGCTCTAACCAAAATTCGCACTTGCTGAGCTTTTTGCATACAGCCGATTACCTCTTAGAAGTTGCAGTGCTATCCTCAAATGTTCTTCATGTTCTTCTTTGGACTTAGAGTTGATCTAAGTATTGTGCAAATATCTTGTTCATCAATGCCATGTATACTGCCGGTGCATTGGTCAGTTCATATGGCATCACTAGGAACTCATAATGTTCATATATTGTCTGAAAAGCTGTCTTTGGTACATCTGACTCTCTAACTCTTAGTTGATGGTAACTGGATCTCAAGTCAATCTTCGAAAAGTATGCAGCACCTTGTAACTGATCAAACAATTCATCTATCCTTGGCAATGGATATTTGTTCTTAATGGTTATTTGATTCAATCTCCGATAATCGATGAACATCCTCATTGAACCATCTTTCTTTTTTACAAATAAAACCGGAGCTCCCCATGGCGAAATGCTAGGCCTAATAAAACCTTTCTTTAACAGTTCTTGCAGTTGTATCTTTAATTGCCCTAATTTCGTCGTAGCCATTCTGTAAGGTGCAATAGATATCGGAGCGGTCCCTGGTAGTAGCTCAATGGTGAAGGCAATTTCTTTGATGGGTGGCAATCCTGGGCTCTCTTTCGGAAAAACGTTCGAAAAATTCCTAAGCAATAGGGATGTCATCCACCCCTTGGGTCCGTCTATCCTCCGTGATAAACACCAAATAGGCCTCACATCCACTTTTCACGAGTCTATCAGCCTTCAACGCTGAAATAAACCCTGCACAAGGATTCCCCCTCTCTCCCGGAAACAACACCCCTGCTGGTGTCTCCTCTAATTTAAAGGTGAGGGTTTTATGGAAACAATCAATAGTGGCATGATACCCTGCTAACCAGTCCATCCCTAGGATGACATCAAAGTCATGCATTTTCAATAAAATGAGATTTGCTGGTAACATCACTTCTCCTATCATGACTGAACAACTAGGGTAAAAAATTATACGGACAACTTCTTTACCTACTGGGGTAGCCATAGTCAAAATAAAATCCAATTCTCTAGCATGCATATCAATCATCTTAGCAAATCTAGTAGATAGAAATGAATGTGTAGAGCCAGGGTCAAATAAAATCGTAGCTTCAATGCCATAAACAAGAAGTGTACCTTCCACTACAGTGCATGCATCCTCTGAATCAGCTCTATTAACTGCAAAGACTTGTCATCGCTGCTGTGTCCTGTTCTGAGCTCGCTGCTGCCTGCCTTGTTGTACATTCCTATTCTGTTAGGGAGGACGTTGATTTTGATTCTGCCCTTGTTGACGGGCCTGTTGCTGCTACTGAGGTCTATACTGCTGCTGTGGTGCTTGTTGCCGAGGTGGTCTTGTTTGGTTATAAACAACTGGTGCATTCTGAGGTGGTACTGGACGCTGTGCTCCCTGTTGTTATTGATTCTGCGTGAGCCTTGGGCAATCCTTGAGATGATGGTTCATGGCACCACATCTAAAACATGCCCCTGTTACCACGACACTGAGAAACGTAGTGGTTCTTGCCACAGTGGGTGCAAACTACTTGATTCTGAACACCCTGCTCTTGCCTCGGTCTCTTATTCTGATGGTTCCTCTGCTGGTGGTTTTGCTGGTGGGGTTGATTTTTTCCCTGAACTTTGAGAATCTTATTGTGGAAATTCTCAAATTTATAAGCCCTCTTGACTGGCTCTTCAAAGGTAGCGATTGGTACAACCCCAGTAGCGTCCCTCTTTATGTTCGGGTTCAGTCCCTCAAGGAACTTGGCTATTTTCTTCTCCATGGTGTCTACTAACTCCGGAGCATATCTGGACAACCTCTCAAATTTAGTGAGGTATTCAAGTACGGTCATGTTTCCTTGGACGAGTTGTTGGAATTCGATTGTCTTCTGCCTCTTGACATGTGTAGGCACATACTTATCCCCAAACTGCTTCTTGAAGTTAGCCCATGCTTGTGCATTTGCCACTATCCTATATTTTGTCTTGATTGTCTCCCAGCAAATGTCAGCTAAACCAGTAAACATGGATGCTGCAAGTGCTACTTGCTGACGTCCCCTGCACCTGAACACCTCAAAGATGTTCTATGTATAATCTAACCAATCATCTACTGCTAGGGGGTCCTCTTGCCCTGTGAATTCTTTGGGACCCCATTTTTATGAAACGTTCAAACAGTGCATTGGGATCATTCTCCCTCTGATTGATGACAATCTGTGGGCCTGCTGGAGGAGCTGGTACCGGTTCAGGCCTCCTCTCCAACACTTCCAATAATTGTCTCTGCACCTGAGCCATTTCCCTAGCATGATCTTCATCTTTCTTGGCCATTTGTTCTTGCAGTCTAATCTGGTTCTCATGAGCCTGTGCTTGTAGCATGGCTTGATTCTCATTTGCCTGACATTGTTGATCATGCATGGCCTGCATCATCTGTTGGAACTGATTCTGCATAATGAGATCATGACTGTTTTCCTCAGGTGGCTTGGTGTAATCACTGCTGTTTGCGGTGGGATTGCCGCTTACGAGGTGGCATAAGGCTATAAAACAAGGTGTTAGCACAGAAAATCAAGTATAGGGTGGGTACAAATTGCTCACACGATTCTAACTAACAGAAGTCTAACGAATACTCGCCACCTCCTTAGGATTTCTAGTTTCTTTTTAATTGCCTGAAACACGTTTCGCTCTGATACCAGTCTGCCGTGACCCCGGACAGAGTTTAAGGCCTAATCCGGGATTGGGACGATGATTAATGATGATGGTGATATTTAATGATGTCATGCCAAGTGCATTTGTTTAATATGGCCACTACGTACACGGATTAAAGAAGACATTACATCCATGGATGTGATTTCACACAAGTTTCCGCGGTGAGGCTCTCACACACATATCATTCTCAATCAAGATGTGGAAGTGTGTAGCAAATCATGTATAACAATCCATTCCATGTTACAAGTATACACATCGTGATGTTAGAGTGAACAATGATCAATAGCATTTCCAAAATAAAGATAAGGTTAAAGTTTTAACAAAAACATAAGTTAGTTAAATAATCCTAAAAAAGTAATGGCCAACAAAGGCCAGTACAACCAAAAGAATTCTCCCAAAATGTTGTTAGTTTCCATTCCCAAAAGTGTCGTACTCTCAAGGCTTGACCGGATGCCTACAAGACATTGTCAGCCTGCCATTCGACTAAATGTTGCGGCTCGCCGGCCGCCTCCTCAGCCTCCTCCTCAAAGGCAATGAGGTCTGGACCTGAATACCAAAGAGTAGGTCAAACGCGAAAGTCTGGCATGTGGGTGAAAAGATATAACACAATAGTAAAGTACAAGTTACCATGGAAAACATTTAAACCTGCTTAAACACTGATTTTTATAAAACAAGATGCATAATTTAACCAAAAACACATGAGCAATGTAAAACATGTAAGGGTATCAATGAACAGGGAATTGACAAAATAGCAACCACACGAAGCTAAATCCTCCATCACAATTGTGGTGGGAGTACACTAAAGGTGTTGGGCTCGAACACATGAAGTGACGAGGACCAACTATATACATATGTACATATACTAAACAAAACCACGGCCGCGGAACCGGGTAATAGAACAGAACATAATCCAAACTGTAGCTGGGAGAGCTAAAGGGTACCCCAAGTCGGTGGATCAAGCCAACAAGGTTGTCCAAGCTTAGTGGTGCCGACACATGGGTCATACGAAGAAATCTGAACTCATGCATACATACATATATGGGTGTATAACACCACAAACTGAATAGGGTGCTCATAGGCACATATATCACATCGGGATTTTTCATGCTTATTCAGGGCTAACTGAACGCTAAAGTGCATATCTCAACGTTTCTGAAGTAGACTAATAGTATCACATGAAAACTGAAAGATACACGTTAAATCCGAATAAAACAAAACATAAATGGATTTCTAAAATTACCGAACTATTCATTGAGGGTTCAAGATTTAAAATAGTGTGAATAGTTCCCGTATGTCAGTTTTGTTATTAGCTTGGTACTCTATAAGGTTGGAGAAATTTCAAGTTCTCTATTCACATTGTCATGTCCAAAAATCCTCAATCAATCTCAGGGATGGGGTTTTTTTCTCATCTGGGCTCCCTACATCGCTCCCTAAGTCTCCCGTCATATCCGAGCTTCAAACAAACCTTTCCCAAGCATTTAAACATTAGTCCAATACTCCCAACACAGCCCCAAGTCAGCAGTACAGGTGGCTCGAGCGGACTCAAGGTTCGCTTGAGCTTTGAGCTCTCTGGATGGGGTTCGCTCGAGCGAACCTGGGCTCTGGGCTAGTTGGCTCGAGCAACCGGAAGTGTATCTTGAGCCAACTGGCCTCTGTCTGGGGTTCGGTCGAGCTAACTGTCCAGAAACAGTTCTGCGAGCTGCTTCTCCTTCCTTCTCTTGCTACTCCTTCTAGCCACCAAACCTTCACATAATTAGGAACTCATAACCATTATAAAATCACACTCAAACCTCCAATAACCATCTCACCCAAACAACCATCCATTTCAACACATTTAACCCCATTTCCATCAAAGGAACATGCATCAAAATAAAGATCATTATGTAACCAAAACAAGATATAATCATAATGACAATGCATACATTTTCAAAAGATTGAAGATAGAGAAAGACTAATCATATTGCATTTTTCCAAAGCAATGGAGTAATAGCAAGAATGTAGGTGAAAATCATATAAGAAACTACCAAGAATAATTAATGGAAATCAAGATTTTCAAAAAAATCATGTTAACGATCAAAACCCATCTATTCAACCACTTGCCTTGGGTCCAACCTAGCAAATGAAGCTCTAAATTACGTTCTCAAGTAATTGCTACAAGCACAACCAAAAACCCCCAAACAAACCCATCAAAACCCTAAAAAGCCAATACCAAGAATGAGAAAGAGAGAGTTCCCAATAAGGAAGATAGAGACTCTCTAGGGCTAAAAAAATGTAAATATGGGAGATTAGGAAGATCACTTACTTGTAGGGTTTCCAAATGTAAAAGACTAGCTCAAAAGGATTCTTAGAAAGCTTGGTTTTCCTCTTCAATGCTATCAATGGGAAGCTTGTAAGGTGAGGAAGAAGATGATGAAGTCCACTCTCCTCTCAACCAAGGGTTGGTGGTGGATTGAGGACGAAGAAAGCGAAAAAAAAGCAAGGAGGAAGGGAAAACCCTAGCTTGGGCTGGAGAAAAAAGTTCTTCCACACAAACAAGAGCAAGAAAGAAGATGAGGGTGAAGGGCTCACTATATATACCAGGTGGGGGTGGGTCCCACTACTTAAAAAGGTTGTCAAGCTAAAAGCGTGGTTTCCAGTCCTCGGATGAGTTCGACGAAGAATTGAAAATTGTTCGTCAAAATTTATAGTTTCCAAAAAGTACATATTTAGAGCTTTTTGGTGACATTGAAATTAGTGTCCAGATTTTGAGTAAAAAGACTATTTTGCCCTCAAGGTAGGAAAAGCCGGATTTCGAGGTTTCAAATGGGGACGGAGTCAACATGAAAGTTGGAGAGGTTAACGAGATAGGTCAAACGAAGGTAAAACACGAATTCTCCAAATCACGAATAACCTCCATGTTCATGCGAAGTTACTAAAGAAACCCCCAAAGGGTCCCACTAAATCAAGAAGGCTCTCAAAATTCCCCAAAGCTATTTTAAAAGCTATTCTAATTCCAAACTTAATCAAAATCCGCTAATCGCACTTAGAGCTAACATACAACTTTAATTAATGCTAATCGCGGTCTCTTGGGTCGTGGTCTTACATCCAGCAGGCCCGGGTTCTGGTTGCAGAGACAGAGCAACCGGACTCTGTTTAAGGAAGAAGATGACCTGGTGTTATTTTGCCCAGGCCAGGTTCTATCTAGGGTCAAGTCGAGGTCGACCTGACCCGCACACCTGAAGCCTAGCCCACAGCCCAGGCCAGGCCAGGTCCAATTTCAGGGTCAGTTCAGCTTGACCCGTGAAGTAGAAAGCCCAGCCACTAACACACTGAGGTCAGCGCTACGTCGGCGAATGGTACGGTCAATAGAACTTTTGACCAATTTGACGACTAAGAATTGTTCGTGCTATATCTTGAGCATCCGGTGTCTGATCGAAGATCCGTTTGCGCCTACAAACTCATAGCGAGCAGATCTACGTAATTATGGAAGAAGGTTGGCAGTTTGACAGTCAGCATGAAAGTTTGACTAATCGGAGCACAGAAAACCGTTTTTGAGATATTAGAGTCATCCAGAGTTGGATTTCAAATCCATTTCTTTCAGCGTGCTCGTGGTGACGAGATCTTACATTGGTACAGAAATTGAGGTAAGTGAAAGTTGTTTGTTTTTTCTTAATTACTCAATTGAGATGGAGGACAACACTATGAACACTACCATGATCAAATTGAACCATACAAATTGGTTACTTTGGAAACCAAAGATGGAGGGTATACTCTATTACAAAGACCTCTGTGATCCCATTGAAGGGGATAAAGCTCGACCAAAAGATATGTCTGATGCAGATTGGAAAAAGATGCATAGAAAGGCCATTGGTCACATCCGACAGTGGGTGGATAACAGCATATTTTGCCATGTGTCTAATGAAACCAATGCGAATACCCTTTGGAAGAAGTTAGAAGATAAATATGAGAAGAAAACTACAGTGAACAAAACTTTTCTGATTAGAAAGCTTGTGAACACGAAATTCAAGGAAGGTGATAAAATTGAAGATCATATAAATGATTTCCAATGTGCTGTGAATGAGTTAGCTACAATGAAGATGGTCCTTAATGATCAGATGCAAGCTTTACTTCTTCTAAGTTCTTTACCAGATATATGGGAAACATTAGTTGTTTCTGTTAGCAACTCTACTCCAGATGGTATGTTATCAATAAGTCAGGTTACTAGCAGCTTGTTAAATGAAGAAACAAGAAGGAAAACTACAGGGACAAATAATACACAGGCCTTTGTTACAGAGAAAAGGGGGAGGAGTAAGAGTAGGGGACCAAAGGGGGGTCATGACAAGTCTAGAGGTGGATCACAGACTAAGAAAAAGTATGGAAAATGCTTTCATTGTGGCAAGGAGGGTCATATTATGAAGAATTTCTTTGCGTTGAAGGAAAAGAAAGAAGCCAACAATGGACAGAAGAATGACACTAACATTACAGCTACTTTTGATAATGAAGTAGTGGTACTGGCTAGTGAAGATGAAGAGTGTTTTAGTGTTGCAGATAATCAGGTTGAGTGGGTTGTTGACACAGTAGCATCCTACCATGCTACTCCTTGTAAGAGGATGTTCACGACTTACAAATCAGAGGACTTTGGCACTATGAAGATGGGTAACGCAAGTCATTCGAATATTGTTGGAATCAGTGATGTCTGCATTCAAATATTAGTTGCACAATGGCACTGAAAGATGTGCAACATATTCCTGATATGCGGTTGAATCTGATTTTCGGGACTTCATTGGACCGTGCAGGTTATGAGAGTTACTTCGAAAATGACAGGTTGAAACTCACTAAAGGGTCAATTATTATTGTGTGAGGGAAGTCGTGTAATACGCTATACAAGACACATGTGAAGCTATGCAAAGGTGTATTGAATGCTGTTGAAGACAGATCCTCTCCAAATCTGTGGCACAAGAGACTGGGACATATGAGTGAGGAAGGACTGCAGTTATTGGTAAAGAAAGATTTGATCCATTACTCCAAAGATACATCCCTTGACCCTTGTGATTATTGCTTGTTTGGTATTCCCTTGACCCTTGTGATTATTGATGACGCATACAGGAAAGTCTAGGTTTAAGCGTCCAACTTAAAGGATCAGGTGTTCCAGGTTTTTCAACAGTCTCGTGTCATGGTTGAAAGAGAAACATGAAAGCTCTTGAAATGTCTTCGCACAGATAATGGTGGTGAGTACACATCCAATCAGTTTAAAGGTTATTGCTCGAAACATGACATTCAACATGAAGGAATAATTCCTCGTACTCCACAGCACAATGGTGTGGCAGAGAGAATGAACTGCACTATTCTTGAAATGATGAGATGCAGATTAGAGTGGCACAGCTACCCAAGCTATTTTGGGGTGAAGCTATTCTTACTGCTGTTTACCTGATTAACAGGTCTTCCTCAGTTCCTTTGGACTTTGATCTTCCTGAGAGGAATGGACAGGTACATATGTTTCTTATTCTCATTTGAAGGTGTTTGGGTGCATGACTTTTGCACATGTACCAAAGGAGCCGCGTTCAAAGCTGGATGATAAGGCAATATGTTGCATTTTTCTTGGCAATGGAGGAGCTGAGTTTGGCTACAGGTTATGAGATCTAGAGAAGAGAAAAATTATCCAAAGTAGGGATGTGGTGTTACATGAAGACCAGTTCTTTAGAGTTATTGAGAAGACTGAAAAGTCTAAAGAAGTTGTTGATGGAGTGGTTGGTCTCACACCAACTCCTTCTCCAGTGCAAACTACAAGCGGAGAAGGTGGACAAAACGATCTGGATCGTGATGAGGTTCAAGGGTTTCCAAATGAACAGGGTGTTGAGTAAGGGGAGCAGTCTTCTTAGTCAAAAACCACGGAACCTCAGGTTAGGAGAGGTTTACTTGAGAGCGTCAACCATCAACAAGATATCTTGCAGCAGATTATATTTTGCTTATGATGAGGGGGAGCCAGAAAGCTACCCAAAAAAAAAGAACTCATGTAGATAAAGATGAGTGGATGAAGGCTATGCAGGATGTAGATAAAGATGAGTGGATGAAGGCTTTGCAGGATGAGATGAGTTCTTTGAAAAGGAACAATACTTATTTGCTGGTGGACTTCCAAAAGGCAGGAAGGTTTTGAAGAATAAATGGGTGTTCAAGCTGAAAAGAGATGGTAGCAGAAAACTGATAAAGCACAAAACACGACTAGTGGTTAAAGGCTTTACGCAGACGAAGGGTATTGACTTCGATGAGATCTTCTCTCCAGTTGTGAAGATGACTTCTATCAGAGTTGTCTTGGGTCTAGTCGCCAGCATGGACCTTGAACTTGAATAGATGGTTGTGAAGACTATATTTCTTCACGGTGATTTGAAAGGAGATCTACATGAAGAGGGGTTTGAGGTAGAAGCAAAAGAACAGTTGGTTTGCAGGTTGAAGTAGAGTCTCTACGGGCTGAAACAAGCGCCGAGGCAGTGGTTTAAGAAGTTTGATTCATTCACGGTGAGTCACGGGTACCTGAGGACAGCTGCATATCACTGTGTTTTTGTTCGTAAGTTTGGTAATGGCAAATTTATCATCCTTCTTTTACATGTAAATGATATGTTGATAGTTGGACATGATAGTAAGATGATTGGCAGGTTGAAAAGGGACATGTCAAAGTCTTTTGACATGAAAGACTTGGGTCCCGCATGACAGATATTGAGAATGCAAATACATCGTGACAAGAATGCCAAGATGCTAAGCCAGTTGGTATGCCTTTAGCTAGTCACTTCAAGCTCAATAAGAGATTATGTCCTACTACAGATGAAGAAAGGAACGGATGACATTTGTTCCATACTCCTCAGCTGTTGGGAGTCTTATGTATGCCATGGTGTGTGCTCATGCAGTGGGTTTATTGCGTAGATTTCTTTCTAACCCCGTGAAAGAACATTGGGAAGTAGTGAAGTGGATCTTCAGATATTTAAGAGGTACATCAGATTTGTGCTTGTGTTTCGGTGGCTCAAAACTAGTACTTGAAGGCTTTACAGATGCTGATTTTGTAGGCGATCTAGATCGTCAGTTATCTACTTCTGGGTACTTATTTACTTTTACAGGGGGGGGCTATTTCCTGGAAGTCTAAGTTGCAGAAGTGCACATCATTGTCTACAACCGAAGCATAATACATAGCTGCTAATGAAGCAAGGAAGGAGATGATTTGGTTGAAGAAATTTTTTCGAGAACTGAGTTTGAAGCAAGGAGAGAATGTAGTCTACTGTGATAGTCAGAGTGTATGGATCTTAGCAAGAACGCTACATACCATGCCCGCACGAAGCACGTTGATGTGCGATACCATTGGATTCGCACTACAACAAAATACAGTTTTGCCAACGCAGTCACCACGTCTGGGAATGTAGGTTTTGCGTCGGCAAAGGATTTCCCAACGCATTTCAGTGCGTCGGCACCGCGTCGGCTACCTAATGCCTGGAAAACCATTCCCGACGTAATAATGTTTAGCGTCGGCTAAAATGGGTCATTCACCGACGCAATTGTGCATCGTCCCAAATGTCGGCAATGTCCACAACGTCGGCAAAAAATCGAACTTAATGGTTAACCTCACCTCACTGCCGACGCATAACAATGTCGGTTATACATTTGCCAACGCACATACTAGCATCGGAATACATATTTGATGACGCATACACAATGCCGGTAATACATATCCCGACTTGTTGAAGCGTCGGCAAATATCTTTAATGACGTAGAAAATCACTTTTGGCGATGCAGAAAGTGTGTCGGAAAATAGATTTACCTCACTGCCAACGCATAATAACGTCGGTTATACATTTGCCAACGCACATACTAGCGTCGGAATACATTTTTGACGACGCATACACAACGCCGGTAATACATATTCCGACTAGTTGAAGCGTCGGCAAATATCTTCAATGACGCAGAAAATTACATTTGGCGATGCAGAAAGTGCGTCGGAAAATAAATTTACCTCACTACCAAGGCATAATAACGTCGGTTATACATTTGCCAATGCACATACTAGTGTCGGAATACATATTTGATGACACATACACAATGCCGGTAATACATATCCCGACGTGTTGGCGTGTCGGGAAATTTCTCCAACGAGGGCAGAAATTTACTTTTAGCGACGCAGAGAGTGCGTTGGGAAATAGCTTTTCTTATCAATTAAAAAATAATTGAAAAAATTAAAAAAAATTCCTGTACAATATTTTCCTGTTCAAATCTATATTTTCAACATTGCACAAGCATAAGCATTGATAAACAACAAATAATCCCACATTCATCATGAAACAATAAAAAAAATGAGTCACCAATAAACTTAAACCAATTATAAAACTTGTTCGTGCCACATAAAATGTAATATCCCACGTCAAAAAAAGTCAAATATCTCAATCAAGTAAATACTAACTAAAATCGAATCATCCGAAGTTCACCATGAAACACAACCAGTTAGGAGGGGATGACCCATGCCAATTCATAAAACCATAAAATCCTTATCTTTCGGAGGACCCCAAACCATCCATACCGACCCGGGAAAGCAACAACTGAATTTGACTCTGCATGTGAACCTACAAAGCTGCCTGATCTTGCATTTGTTTTTGCGAGTCCTCATACTGACGCCGCAACTCATCTTGCATTTGTTTTTGCGAGTCCTCATACTGACGCCGCAACTCATCTTGCATTTGTTTCTGTGAGTCCTCATACTGTCGCCGCAACTCTTCTTGTGCTTTCAAAGAGTCAGCTAGTTGCTGCCGTAGGGTGCTCATCTCAGAAGACATCAAGATACCAGTAGAAGATGATGATGGGCCCCTCGATCGGTACCCTTGCCTCCTCGCGACCCTCTTCCCTAGCAGATTCTCGATCACCTGTTGCTCAGCCACTGGAGAGTTAATTTCAGGCTGAGACAGTGCCTCCTCCATTCTTCGCTACAATATGAAAACATTCAAATATGTCATGTAATTAATATATGTTAGGCAACTGAAATAAACAATAATATACAATATTTTTAATGAAACAACTCACATGTGTCTCCTCAGCATGATCTGTGATCCATCTGTTCTTCTTCTTGCTATAGTGTTGCTGACGATATAAATCAGGTTGAGAGGGAGGAGCCTCCTGCTCATCTGCCTGCATGATCGAGAACTGGGCTGCAAATGATCGAGACCCAGTTGTATGAAGCGTCTTCACTTTGCTCCGGCTCTCTGAGTTCCTCTGTGACTTACGCTGAAAATTAGAAGTAATAGATAATGTAGTTAGCTTATTTAAAAGAGATTTGAGGAATCATAGCCTAAAAATTTATAAGTGATTCTGCAACAATGTAATTGACCTCAGTCCACTACTTTGCTAATACGGAGGATCATCAACATTGCAACCTTATTGAGAGTTTCAAAACAACTGAGATACAAAGTTCTCATTCATTTTCGTCTTCTTACCTTTTGTCATTTCAAAAGTGATGATGAGTGGAACCCACTTATCTCATCAACTGCCTTTATCAAGTAACAAAAAACATCAAGAGAAGTGAACCCAAACGAATAAGCCTAGTAGCCAACATCAAGCATTTGAAATTAAAGTCCATAGGCTTCCCTATCACAAGTAATGACTAGTGCATGTGCATCCCAAATAATCTCATTGCCTATCACAAGTAATGACGAGAGCATCCCAAATCATCCCATCAAAGGTAAATATTAGCATGCACACACCTGTCTATATAAAGCTAATCTAAGAAAATATCCAAGCATTTAAAATCAATTTTTTGGCACCATTGACAACAAGCAATGGTGTTGTGGCCTACTTAACAAGTTTTCCATGAGCAATGTTTTCAACAACAGACCAAAGAGCTATCATACATTTTGCTACCGGGTTGGTTAAAGGCCCGAGTTTCGAACAACAACAATAGTTAAAACAACAACAATATATAGTGTAGAGACTAATTAAAACCATGTACCGAAAGCAAATCAAGAAATATAATTTAGATACCTTCCACTCTGGTGTCTCCCATTTGTTCTCTATCAGCCAGACCCACTGGGACGCCCTCTGCGTATCATATGGGAACTGCTTCGGATCGTGGCCATTTTCCAACAACTTCTTATATTTTTTGTGTAACTCCGCCCTAAACTCCCTATAAGTATGCATTGCTAGTTTCCCGACCACATTTGCCACACTTGCATCGGTCTTCTAGTCGCCAAAGTCATACTTTTGCTGTCATTTCAAACCCACAAGTGTGAAAAGTAAACAGTAAAGCCTATGAATATAGATTAGGAAGTATAAGATTATTTTATTACCGCAGCTGCAGTAAAGATTGCCTCCTTGCACCCATCATCAATTGCTCCCCATGTTTCTTTGTTCAAAGGTACAAGCCTGCGAATATGACTCCCCAGCTCGATTGCAAATGTAGAGGCATTTATACCCTCAAATGCCCCTGATTGTGCACCTAGCGGAACAGAAAGCCTACTGCCTAGAATCTTCATCCTCTTCTCTGACTCATGGCCCACCACCCTACCCCGTACACGTTGAGAGGATGATGCTACAACCAGCATAAACAAATCCAAATTATTAATCATAAAAAAATGAAATCGGGCTAATAAGTTTGAAAAGATAATAGGGTCAAATATTTCTTACCTACGCTGCTGTCCGTAGTAGGCTGGCTAGATACATCGGGCTGGGTGTCACTAATCTCACGCGGACTGGCAGTACGATCTGGGACCGATACCTGAGTGCCTTGTGATTGGCATTGTCTGCGTCTCCCTGGGGCCATGTGTGCGAACTGAATAACACAATAAGATAGGATAAAATCAAGAGTTACAAAAAAAAAAAAAAAACACAATAAGTTAGTATACATGCAAGAAATATCACAAGTGTTTAAATTTTGATATTGGATATAACAACCTCTTCTTTTTACTCATTTTCTTCCTCACTACTTTCGGATGGTCTATACTCCTTGTTGATGTTATCATGCTCGTCTTCAACAGAGAGTTGACGCAAAGATGGATTTTGAATTGCTTGTACCAATTGTCGTGCGCCAATTTCACTCATGCGGCCCATGTTACTTACAATATTCTTATTTCTAGCTAACTCATAAGCATTCTTCTTTTGAGACAATGCGCCAGGAGCAACATACGATTTTCTTTTTTTCGGCATTTTTTTGGGCTACTATGATAAAAAATGACAAAGAGATCATAAATATATAAAGGGATCAAACACATAAAAAATTTAAAAAAAGTCATAATAGTGGCAAACAAATAAAAGTAAAATTAATGATTTCATTGCATGTAATCCCTGTCCACACACATGAAGAAATAAACTTTACATATCATAATTCCATATCAGAATCAATATCAGGGTCGGATTGATCAGTTTCCTCTTCATTTATATACTCTGCCAATGTTTCGTCCTCGTCACCACCATCAGCAATTGGCTCATCACCATCGGCCACAGGTTCATTATCCTCAGGGATGATATCTGGTTCAATGTCATCCCTAGTGTAACAAAAGGAAAAATCATCGGCAATAGATACCGAGGCAGTTTCAATGGCTTCTTCCTATTGGTACGGCTCGTTCATCACATTTTGCTCTTTTTCCTCATCTCGCTCTTGCACATCCCAAACACCCCGAGGCTTGACCCGTTCCACGACTTTCCAATTTGGGCCTAATTTGGTGTCATTGACATAGAACACTTGATTTACCTGATTTGGCAAGACAAAAGGATCATCTTCATACCACCGATCCCTAACGTAAATGCTTGTGACATGTGGGTCGATATTTATTTTAGATTTATGACCAGTATTATACCATTGGCATTTGAACAAAACAACTTCAGAACCCTTGATGTATGACAATCCATAAATGTTGGTCAAGTAATCGAAAAAGTCAATGCTTTCCTCATTGTGGTCCCCCTCGACGACCACCCCGCTATTCTGGCTCTTCTGACGGTTGTCGCGGTATATGGTGACGAACCGGACACCATTAATCCTACAACCTGAGTATTGATGCACCAAACAACTAGGACCATTTGCCAATGCCCACAATGCATCTGTTGCTTCTGGAGACCCTCGAGATCTGAGTTGGTTTATCTGCATTAGTTTCTTAAAATTAATTCAAATTGGATTTCCATGTTTTGAGTTTGTAACATTTATTATGCATATGTTATACGTACATGATCTTTGAACCATCCAGAAAACTCTTCCCGTTGTAAATTGGTGATGTTGCGTCCCCCGCGCTCATTCACTTGCCTCTTGTGCTCTCTATTCAGCATAATCAGTGTGACATATAGGAATATTAGAAAGTTTACAAGTAATGCATATAATTAGTTTAATTGAACCACTTACTCAAGATAAGGTATGACATCGGGAGTGTTATACAACAAAAACTAATGGGCCATGTTGCGTTCCCTGTCGGACATAATAGGAGCCCTCATGATAGGTGAAAAGGGCCAGACACATTGGGCGAAGACACCCAACTCTGGGCCTTGTTCACCCCCATCGTCATTCCGTTCTTCAGGAACTTCTCCCTTTAGGTACATCTTCATAAAATTAACACTCTCTTTGGCAATATATGCCTTGGCGATTGAACCTTCTGGCCTAGCTCGATTTGTAACATAGCCCTTCAATGTTCCCAGAAACCTTCAAACACATAAATCAATATCAAGATAAAAACATTTAAAGAATGGTAAACGCAATCACCTATCAATACCAACCAACAATTTAAAGAATGTCGAAGGGAATCACCTCTCGATTGGATACATCCACCGATATTGCACCGGTTCAGCGAGCATAGCATCATGTGGTAAATGAACTGCCAAATGGACCATCACATCAAAGAATGCCGGAGGAAAAATCCTTTCCAACTTACACAGTATGAGGACAATCTTATGTTCCAATTCATCCATATGACTCCATTTCAAAGTCTTTGAGCAAATGTTTTCGAAGAAGCTACCCAGCTCAAATAGTGTTGTGCATATCTCTTTGTTCACGTACCCACGCATACCAATCGGAAAAAGACGCTGTAGTAGAACATGGCAGTCATGACTTTTCAGGCCCGCTAATCTCCCATTCTTTGAGGTCACACACCTCGAGAGGTTCGCAGCATAACCATCTGGGTACTTGATGGATTTTAAATATTGATAAAACCCATCTTTCTCCTTCAGGCCTAATGTGTAGGATGCACGGGGCTTCTCTTGTGTTCCATTGCTTCTTTTTCGTAGATGCAATTCTGGCCTAATATTCAGATCTTCCAAATCCTGACGAGCATACTCTGTGTCCTTGCTCTTCTTGTCTAAGCCCACCATTGTGCAGAGGTGACTTTCACATATATTCTTCTCCACGTGCATAACATCAATGTTGTGTCGAAGCTTTAGTTTCTTAAAGTACGGTAGCTCATAAAAAATGTTTTTCTTTGTCCAGTTTAAGTCTCCAGGGTCACGTGGTCTTTTTTTATTGTTAGAGTGCTTCCCAAACCTTGTATATGGAAGCCGATCCAATTGTGCTTGTACCTTTTCCACCGGCAGCAACTCCAATGACTTCACTCGATTCTCCACCTTCCCATTAAAGTCCTTGCTACGTCGCCAAGTGTGCCTTTTAGGCAAGAAAGATCTATGTCCCGTGTAACCAATCTTCCTTCTCAACCTGACCGATAAAAGGTCTTCATTACAAATGGGACAAGCCTTGTACCCTTTGGTGCTCCACCCAGACAAGTTACCATATGCAGGGAAGTCGTTTATGGTCCACAACAAAGCCGCACGCATTTTAAAGATATCCTTGCTAGATGCATCATAAGTTTCGACACCATTCTCCCATAACTCCTTCAACTCATCAATCAAGGGTCGAAGATAAACATCAATATCATTACCAGGCTGATGTGGTCCAGGAATAAGCAGTGACATCATGAAGAATGGCTCCTTCATGTACATCCATGGTGGCAAGTTGTACGGCATTAGTATGACAGGCCACATACTGTAAGACGTGCTCATGTCCCCGAAAGGGTTGAACCCATCAGAGTCTAACCACAGTCTTATATTACGAGTCTCTGCCGCAAAATCCGGATGTTCCTTATCAAGACCCTTCCATTCCTCACAATCTACCGGATGCCTACCTATCCCATCATCTTTGCGTTAATCACTGTGCCATCTCATGTATGTGGCAGTCTTTCTGGACAAGTAAAGTCTCTGCAACCTTGGTATTAATGGGAAGTACCGTAAAACCTTATGCGGGATCTTCTTTCCCTTCCCATCATTTAGCTTGTATCTGGACTCCCCGCATACCGGGCATTTTTCTAAATCTATGTTCTCCTTCCAAAACAAAGTGCAATCATTATGACAAGCATCAATGTGCTCATATCCCAGACCCAAGTCACGCAGTATCTTCTTCGCTGCATAAATTGAATCTGGAACCAAATTACCGTCTGGCAGGAGTGCCTTCTGTATCTGCATCACATTGTTGAACGATTTGTTACTCCACTTTCCCTCCACCTTTTGCTCCATCATCTTAATGACAAAATCCAGTAGAGTGTTGTCTGGAGAGCAACCTGAGTACAGAGGGCGCTGAGAAGCATCCAACATCCTTTCAAAGTGACGCATTGTGTTATTTTGGATGGCCTCAGCGTTGGTGTAAGTTCCCATATAATGGTCTTCCATCGTTTCTTGATATTCATCCCGATCCTCATAATCACTATCACCCCCATGTTCCGATTCGACAACGTCATCCACAAGAGGTGTTATCTCTCCATGGTAAATCCAGGTCTTGTAGGATGCTTGCATACCCCAACGGTAAATATGAAAGTTCACAGTGTCGCAGTCATACCGGCTATTGTTCTTGCAAGTCCTACACGGGCACCAAATCTCAGTAGCATCCCCAGCGTTCGCCTTTGCAAATTCAATAAATGACTTCACCCCGTCACGATACTCCCGACCCATTCTCACCGTGCGATCTTGACTATCCAGTGTCGTCCAAGTCTTGTCCATATCTTAAAAATGAATAATCAATAAGCTAATCAAATTATTAAAGAGAGAACACAAACACATGTGCATATGATTATGAATACAATCAATCACATGATGACCTTGAAGTGGGCTTTCAAACACTATAACCTCAAAAGGAACTTCTACAAAAAAAAAAAAAAAAAAAAAAAAAAAGAAAAAAAAACAAACCTCAAAAGGAATTAATAATAAGCATCTCTTTAGATCTGAGGCGCTATCAAAATATCCACATCAAATGGTCGGTACACTTTTCTTTTGCCTTGTCCTATGTAGAATAATATATTTTTTACTCCGCTCAATATAAAGATCTATTGCAAAAACCTATTTGGATGTTGAATCCATATACGCAACAAGGAGCACGCTGCCACTGAAGTTATAGAGGATCCAAACCCTTAAAATTTTGATGGATGCAATAGTTTATACCTTGTGAAAAAGGAATGCAACCTTTTACAGCAGCATCAAATTCAATCAATAACATCGCAAGAAGAACACCAAGGTGTTGAATAAAATGCAAAAATCCTGTACTTACAAGGTTGTACACCTATACTCCCAATCTACCCATGGTTCATTGACAGGTGTGTAATTTTCAAATGGGAAATTGGGAATTATTTTATATGTCATATGGGAATTTTTTAAATCCAGATTTTCATTATGTATAAATGGCCCATCTTATTAAAGTACAAATTCTATGCAACAACAGATTCACAATTTCCCACACTGGCTAATGATAAAGTAAAGGAATCACCAATCTCACCACTATCTCATACTATGAGAGTTCAATATAAATTTAAAAATGCAAGGACATGTAACTCATCTCTACTGAACAAAATTCTAATGACCTCCTTATAGTCTAAAAGAGGCCTTCAGAGTAGTTATTTTCCATTAGTATGAAATAACAAATATTTGGCAGAGAATACACCAACATGCAGTATGCATATGCACAATTAATGTTTGAGACCCACGATAATGCCTCATTCCCTTCATATTCTAAACAAGAGACACAAATTTATGTACATTTATATATTTACACTATTTGTTTTGGATACTTAAAGTCCTTTTCTCCAACAAGTTTCAAATGGAAATCTGATGACAGTGAAGAACTTGGAGAAGGAAAACTATTTAACAGAAAAGGAAAGGAAAGGAATAAAGGAACCACAAACCAATGAGGCAACATGAAAGTCACTAGAAATAACAATTTTAATGGGTGGTACTGTAACATAGTAGCAGAACAACTAAAACAAATGGAAATTTATTCAACTTAAAATCCCTCAACAAGAAAAGAGAAGAAGAAAAAAATCTGTTCATGGGACAAAATTCTTCCTTCTGTTTTACTCAAGAAGGGATCTGATGTGAACATAACAGTAAATTCATTATACAGAGAAGGTCCTTTTATGGGAAAGAACAAACAAGCCAAATTTGAAGAATACAAGTTATGATATTCAAAGCAACATTGTAGACACATCTTATAAATTTCTAAATTGATGCCAAAATTTATTTACAATTGTTTCCTCTTCCTCTAGGATGGATGCATTTTCATATATTTTGAATTCAAATCAGAGAGTTTAGTACGACAGCTTCTGAAAATAGCTATAACTCCAATCTATCATCCCCCTGACTGCCTTTGAACTGAAAACCAAACTTATCCAGATTTAAGTTTTTGTGAAATGGGAACAGGTAACCATTTGTTATGAATATGAATTTTGTGCAGTACATGTTGGAAATAGGGTGGGCCTCTAGGATAGGTTTCAAAAACTTTTGACCCACTTGAGCGGGGATCAACTATCCATAAGGCTATAAAACCCAATCCAAGATCTATGTCCTCAATCTCAGTCATCATGATCAGTAAAACAATTTATCTAGAAGATAAAAACAGTAACATATAAGCAACAAATAAATCTACAACATGCATGGAAGTAGATTATACCTTTGGAGCTCGGTTGTGCTCTAATGGAGGAGTTGCGTCTTTCTTTGATGATGAAACGCTTTCACTAATCAAATAGGGATCTCCAAGACCTCTTGATCTTCCACGCTATGACCCGTATTAGATTCTCCTTTTTCTCAAGAAGATGGTGGGATCTCCAAGAGAAAACTACTAGGAACTCTAGGGAGGAACTAGAAAGAGAACTAGAAGAGGGAGAGAGAGGAAAAAACTCGAGCAACACTTGCTCTAGGGGACTTGGGCGTGAATCCCTAGGTGGATTTATGCATGGGACGTCCAAGCCTTGCAATCCTCTATTTATAGCTTAAAAGCTATTAAGTCACCTCCTCTTTCTAATTGAAATAGAAGTCTCACTTCTCTAACAATTAGCAACTCTCTTCTATTGCTAGTTAAAATAGAAGTCTTACTTCCACAATAATTAGTAACTTACTATATCATAATTAGAAGTCTCACTTCAAATATGATTAGTAACTTTCCAATTCCTTTCTCATTAAAATAGAAGTCTCACTTCTACTAAAATTAGTAAGTCTACTATTACCACTATTAGAAGTCTCACTTCAAATAGAAATAGTAACTTTCCTTTTAGAGTTCAACTAGAATTAGATACTTTCTAATAATTGGGCTAGCGTGGGGACCACTAGGGATTCCTTAGAAAGCTGGCTCCAACTGGGACTCGCGACCGCACATCTCATGTGTAATCCGGGCCCACAGTTAATTGCAAATAACTCCACTATATAAATGCAATTGAACTCCAGTCTTAGGAATATTACATAGAAGACCCTAAACTTCCACATTACCACAAGTAGACCCCTCTATCAATATCCATGGATCAATTGGACCTGTCTTCCAAACTTGATCCATATCTTATTATCCTTGAGCCCCAATTAATTATAATGATCATAGGTACCTTTCCAATTAACTCTTAATCGGAATGGGTGCGCACTTACCAATGATAAATCCATTAATTGGCAGAAGGGGATATTAGAGATAGATTCCTTCTTGACTATTGAATGTTCCCACAGCTCTACTACCATGTACCCAAATCACCGAGGTGTTGACCTACAGTTGGCCTCACTCATTGGTGACTCAAAGCAAATGAATAGATAGAAACTTGAGTTCATTAATGTCTCAGGATTGAGAGCCTATTGCTAGGGAATTATGAGAGCAGACCTTAAAATAAAGACAGTGTTTATAAGGTGCTTCTCATGGTCCTTCAATACATCCAATGTACCAACACAATGATCCAGAATCTTCCATTCTGATGATCGAGACAAATCACATTATCTCATAGTGATCAAAGTGCTGCAACCTTGTCAGTATGAGATGTCCAGTCTCATCACTGGTTGTGAATATATTTTAAGTATAAGATTTGTCATACATGTCTCCCGTATGTGGATCTCATCCATACACATGTATTACATCTAATATACTTGTGGACCCCGGTTCATCTCATGAACCATCATGTCATTCGTATTGGTTATGTGCAAGTATATAATAAATCACCATTCATCTCATGAAAGGAAAGCATGAATATACTGATAAATAAAGAAATTAATCAATTTATTATATCATCTACTGGATTGAGTCCATAAAACTAACAATGTACAGGGTTTTCAAACTGAAATGGGCTCCCAGAGATTTCTTCAAGCCTGGCAAGCTCATAATAAATTTGACAGAGCAAGGCAATCAATCAATTACATATACCGAAATCTTATTTTGTATGACACAAGGAGTAAATGAGAATTGATTCAATTACACAAAAACAGGCATACATAACCACCAAATTAACATATTGTAATGACTAACACATTGCAACCTACCAATTCAGATCTAAATTTCTCAAATACATAACCACACTAAACGATGAGCAGAAACACCAGAATTTCTAACATAAAGCAGCACTAATGAGCATGCTCCGTTAGGGGGCTTATATATGTAAAGAAATAGAAAGAAACACGAAGAACAACTATAGAACTCCCTATTAATTACCATTAATCAAAACTGGAAACATCATAAGCCTTGACCTAAAACTCAATATGAGATTACATGTCATCTTTGGTTCAATTGACAAATGACAAAATCACTACAAGGCCACGATTTCTTTCTTACTTCTTCTATTCATTTCTTTCTTCCTTAGAGAAATAGATACAGTTATCAGATCAACAAAAGAATCTAATTCCATTGGGGCCATAGGGAAACTAATAGATCTTGGTGTTCAGCCACTCCTCACTGTCGCATCATTCCATTTGTTCAACCAAAGGGCTGCTGGACGGGCTGAGGGACTGGGCGGGTGGAGGCAGGGGCGGTGGGGGAAGGGGGAGGACTGGCCGGCATAAAGAAAGATGGAGAGAGAGATCATACCTTGAATTGTTGCAGTTGCAAGAAGAAGACGATTCGTAAGAATGGTTTGGCTTGTTGCAGTTGCAAGACGAAGACGATTCGAAAGGAGGGCTTGGCGATTTGGAAGAAGGGTTTGGCACTGTAAGAAAAAGAAATTCGCAAGAAGGGTTTTTTTTATGTTATTTGGAAGGGTTTAAATAAGAATGGGAATACACTTTTAGCGGGAGTCTTATATCATGATGGAACTTTTAGCGGGAGTCTTAGAAAACCCTCATTTCTTCCTCCTAAGTGGTCCCAAGTCTCTTAAGCATGGATAAAAATATTGGCCGCTGCCCCCTGGACCCCCGCGAGCTGACCGATCAGCTCGACCCTCGCCGGGGGATACCCCCGGACCCCCTCTGCGAAGCGCATGTTTTAGAGAAGTGGCAATCAAGAAAACAAAAGGATCATACTTAACCATGATAGCTAAAACTCAATTATAAACAAAAAATTGGGATATCTCATAATTAAGTTATTTAGATCATTTTGAACGCCTCTGATTATCCATATATGGGCACGAGTGGGACTCATCCAAAAAAGTTCCCACCATACTCCGCTAGAAGCTATTGTAGTTGCCCTTAGAATAAAAAATTAAAAAATAAAAACGCATGAAAGTGGTAGGGAGTTGGGAATAAATCAAAGTGATTAAAATGGAGTGCTCATATTATTTTGGCAAAAAAGAATTTTACTAAATGGGGTTTTACGGACGCAGACCTGTGCATCGCCAGTAGGCAAAATAATTATATGTTTTCCACAACTTTTGCCAACTCGGACTTACTTGTGTCAGTAAAAGTAACAATTATCTGTGACTCTTGCCAACGCAGTCCAAATATGCATCGAAAATAAGACTTTTGCCAACGCCAATTTTCACTGCGTTGGTAAATAATGTAGGGAAAGTTTTTCCATGGCTTTTGCCAACGCGGTCTTACTTGTGTCGGTAAAAGCAACAATTCTCGATGACTTTTGCCAACGCAAATTTTCACTGCGTCGGAAAATAGTGTCGGGAAATGTAAGTTTGTCAAAGATGGGGTTTTGCGGATGCAACTCATGCGTCGGCAATAGTGTGAATAAAAACTCAGACCTTTCCCAACGCACACTTGTGCGTCGCCAGTAGGCAAGATAATTGCCAACGCATTATTACGTCGCCATTAGAAAAACACACGTCGGCAAAACCTTCCCTCTCTTTTTGGGGAATTTTTTATTGGCGCCAATGTGGTTTCAATAGCTTTTGCCAACGCGGTCTTACTTTCGTCGATAAAAGTAGCATTTTCTGTGACTTTTGCCAGCGCAGTCCAAATATGCGTTGGAAATAAGACTTTTACTAACGCAAATTTTCACCACGTCGGCAAATAATGTCAGGAAAGGTGTATTTTGTTGTAGTGTCGTGAGGTCATCGAAAAGAATCTCATGAAGTTGGAGAATATTCATACTGACAAGAATCCCTTAGACATGATGACTAAGGTCGTGTCTAAGGGAAAGCTGGAGCTATGTTCAGAGTTGGCAGAACTGAACTCCTAGTAAGAGGGTTCAGAGGCATCTTCCCCATGGTCTGGAGGGGCAGATTGTCGGCCTAATGGGTCCAGACCAAGGGGATTCATGGTTATGGCTATTTTGGTAATCATAGCAGGACTTTCTTATTGACCATAATAGGGGTTTTTGGGGGATAAGAAATATGACATTATATATATGATGTAATGTGTAACTAATGAGATGTACTGTTGCATATCATATAGAGTGAACCCAAAGAAGAGTCGAGTTTCTTTTACGTAGACTTAGGAAAGTTTTCCGAACCATGTAATTCTCTTGTGTGTGATTGCTTGTTCTTGCGTGGTTGATTGCTTGTTCGATCGCTTTGTTTTATGCTTTCGCATACACGCACACAACATATATATATATATATTATGCTTCATTATGCATTAATGTCATGCAGGTTTTTCCCCACTTTAGATTCCTAGTAATTTATCAAACATAGAATTATAGGTATTTAGAGTGGATTGATATCTCGAACTTGAATTACAGGATGAATCAAACAGAGAATGAGAATTTATTATCAATTTAGGAGCATTCTAAATTCTAGCACTCCAAATTCTTCAAATTCTAGTAGACATGAGTTCTCCAAGTTTTTGGGATCAAATGGGCACAAAATGTCAGGGTGTAAAAAAGAGGCACTTTTATAAATTGGCCTCTTGTAAATGTATATGTTAGCCAACCCAGGCACACATTACATATGGCCCACTTAGTCTATCGGATCTCTAATCACTATAGATAGCAAGTCTCCTTGATGGATCTCTTTGTATCTTTTCCTAACATGTCAGAAGCCCAACTTGTAGGGTTCTCAATTTTCTCAAAGGCACTATCACACATGGACTGCATTTTTGTAGAGATACATTTGCAATCACTGTATTTTCTGATGCAAACTAGGCTGGAGATCTAGATGATCGGCGCTTCACCTCTACATATGACATATTCACTGGTACTAATCTTGTATATTGGAATGCCACGAAGCAACCAACAGTATCTAGATCAAGTAAAGAATCTGAATATGGGTCTCTAGCACTTACTGCTATAGAGTTTTTTTGGGTCCTCGTCCAGATGAAAGATGTAGGGATCTATTTTAATATTCATCCCATAATCTACTATGATAACATCAGTGCCATTAACCTCAATGGGTAGCTTAGTTAGCCTAGAACTACAGTATGCTCCCAAAGGTTGATGGTTCGAAACTGCGCTACCACACTACCAGAGGAGATTTACCCGGCTCTCCCCGGGCCCAAAGGGATTTGGCGGGACACCCTCCGTTATTAAAAAGAAAAAAATTAGTGTTATTGCATTGGCATCTAATCCGATTTATCAAACTTATACCAAGCACATTGAGAGTGATTATCACTTCATTAGAAAAAAATTTATGCGTGGAAACATTGAAGTCCCCTTTGTTAGTTGTGTTGACAACTGTCAAACATTTTTACTAGAGGGCTGAGCTTGACAAGGTTTCAACTGTTAAACAACAAGTGATATGTCAATATTGGCCGTTCAACTTGCGGAGGCATGTTAGCCAACCCAGCCAAACCTTTCTTTTGGCCCACTTAGTCTATGATTATAAGTCTCTTGATGGATTTGGAGCTATATATTAGGTGTTTCACTCAACCCAAAGCTATGCAAGAAGTTAATTCTTTCTTTGATCTGAGGTGAGAAAACCTTAAGAAAGATTTCTTTATTTTCTAGAGCCATTGGGAGATTGTTCTGAAGGGCTGCTCTAGAAACATGTGTTGCTTCTACTCGCTGCTCTAGAAACATGTGTTGCTTCTACTCTCTTGTAGAAGATTGATCATCTTGGTCGTTAAGGTGCGGCGAGATTTAAGTAAGGAGAACTATGTACGGCGGAAAATTAAGTCGTAGCAGCAGAAGTTGTGCAAGAACAACTGCAGTCCTTAGTTCGAGGTACTGATTGAGGTAAAGGAGCTGTGAGTATATCTTGTAACTGTTCGTGAGTTCTTGATTTCTGGATCATGGTTTTTCTCCATGTAAAGGATTTACACGTTAAATATTGTGTCTGCCTTCTTGTGGTGATTGCTTGGTAGATTTGTTTGCTAGTTCTATCTTGTTTGATTGGTTACATCCGCTGCATTGATTTGCTTAATTAGACTGGCATTCATTCTAGTACGTTCTGTGGAACTTTTAGCTTCTAATTTTGACCATTTCATCTTTAGATTTATCCATAGGTACGTCTTTGAACGGCGCTGCTCATGTATTGGTAAAAATGAGCTACTCCTTTCGCCAAAACTTTTCTTGAGATCGGATCTTGGTGGGCTAATGGGAAGGGGGTTTCTTTGATGTTATGGCTCATGGAAGGTTTTTGGGTTTGTACGATGTCTTTGTTTTTTTTCTTTTCCTTTTTTTTTTTTTTTGGTGAAAAGGTTCCCTTTCACCAAAAAAAAAAAAAAAAAAAAAAAAAAAAAAAAAAACTCAAGTCTCCCGGAGAAAAAAGTTAAGATTGGTTTGCTAAATTCTCAAATTATAAAAACAGCAAATTAAAAAAAATTAAGATTGGAATTCAAGTGGCGAGGTGCTGGTTAAGTTACTCGTCGAATTGACAAAAATGTTAGCTTGGACTTGCCCACTGGGATATTTACCATTCATCTTTTCCTGATGGTTCTGATTGAATATGATAATTTCAAAATGATTGGGCCCAAATATCTAATTAAAGATGACTGTGGAAACTGATATTGCACATTAGATTCTTGACAGTCTCAGGCCTCTTTGGCCATTAGCAATCAGTAGGGTTGTCGCACATGGATGGGCCAACATGGGCAGTGCTAAATAGGCTTTCCGCTTGTGCAGGATATTTGTCTAACCTTGCTTGGCCTGTTGACTTGTCCCAGGTCTAAGATTCTCCTATGATAACTAAATGGTCTGGACATAGGCCGCTTATTCAATTGATGGGCTTGGCATGGGATGGGCCCGGATGATATTGGGTCAATAAACCGTTGACCGGACTTCGACTAGGTTGGCACGACCTAGCCCTGCCTACGATGAACACTACACTATATTCAGCCCATTAATTAATTTCAAATATGCTTTTGGCACTAACGAATTCATATAAGATTAGGAGGATGAAGGGATGATTGATACAAACTTATGATAAATCAAGCATGTTCCAAGGATTAGGTGCCTCCATAAATTCATTAACTAAATGGGAATCTTTAGAAAATGACGATATTATGGTGTGACCTGGTAACACCGGCCAGTTGACTCAGGTCTGGGTCCTCTGCCCCCAGCTATTACACAGAACCGTGTAACACATCCTTAGCACTCCACCGTGGGGCCTGCATAGAGATAACTCTGGATTGCTTAAGATAAATCCCATCCCCTCACATGGTATATCCTCAAGTTTTAATTTAAAAAGAGTTCATCCCACTATAGGATTGAGCATCATGATGGAAAAGTGACTAGGTACTGAAGTGCATCGTTGCTGATGTGGTGTTATCACGTTTATGTCATTTTGTTCAATTGTACGGTGGGATTCATTTCTTTTTGAATTGGAATATGAAGATATATGATTGAAGGAGTGGAAGGGGTTTATCTTGTTCGATCGAGATTTTCTCTATGTTAGGCCCACTATAGAGTTCTAGGGATGTATTATGCGGTTCCAATGTAATAATTGTGAGAGAGCATCCAGACTAATTAGACGTATCCATTGTGGCCCTCCTGAGCACATCCAATAGGGTTGGGCCCGCATAGATGACCATATTCTTAGCGTTTCCATAAGTGTAGGGTTGTAAACGGGTCGGTTCCGGTCCGGGTCCAGGGTGGAACCGGAACCGGAACCGTTTTCTAAGAAGGGGAACCGGAACCGTTAAGAATAATGGGAACCAGAATCGGAACCCGAACCGTTTGTGAGGCGGGTCTGGTTCCGGTTCCGGGTCTAGACTAATACCTGTATTTTTCTTTAAAAAAATTATGCTTTTTTTTCACATTTCAATTGGATCACGTACCTATAAATACTAATGTGACAATTTGTCTATCAATAACAGACACTTTTAACCAAAAACTCAGAAATCACATCCAAACAGGCAATGAGATGTAGAAAAGTAGAAAACCCTAATGTAGAAAAGTAGAAAAGTAAAAAGGGTTTTGTTCTCACATAATAAAGTTACCTTATGTTAGTATATATTGGGTCGGGTCTCGGGTCCACGGGTCTGAGCCACTGTGGATCCGGAACCGGAACCGTTTAGGTATCGGTTCCAAAAAAAGGATCCGGAACCGAACCATTTTCTTATCGAGACCAAAATAAGGACCCAGACCCGGATCCTAACGGGTCGGAACCTTTGGGTAATCGAAGAATCGGGTACCCATTTACAACCCTACATAAGTGGAAGGACGTGTTTGTATGGGTTCGTGGAAGAGGAAAGCCTAGGAACACATTTTCAATCAGGTGGGGTCGGAGATTTCTATGGCAGTAAAGAGCTTACGTTGGGTCTTGACATGGAAATATCTGCTACATGGAAAATGTTGGGTCTTGACACGGAAGTATCTGGTACATGGAAAATGTTGGGTCTTGACATGGAAATATCTGTCTTGACATGGAAATCTCTGCTACATGGAAAATGCTGGGTCTTGACATGGAAGTATCTGCTACATGGAAAATGTTGGGTCTTGACATGGAAATATCTGTCTTGACATGGAAATCTCTGCTACATGGGAAATGTTGGGTCTTGACATGGAAGTATCTGCTACATGGAAAATGTTGGGTCTTTGACATGGAAATATCTGTCTTGACATGGAAAATGTTGGGTCTTGACATGGAAATATCTGTCTTGACATGGAAATATCTGCTACATGGAAAATGTTGGGTCTTGACATATTTCCATGGAAATATCTGCTAAATGAAATTGAAACGAAAGCCGAGAGAGACCTCGCATTCCTCTGGCATGGAAAATGTGTTGCACAAATGTGTCCCAAGCTTGGATTTTCTATTGCTAATAAGGTTTTTTTAAAATCTAACATTAAAAAGAAAGGCTATGTAAAACGTTATAAGGGGATATATTTCTCACTTCATAATTCAGTAATTACACCATCCTTTTATCTAGTATTCGACACTTATTTTTCAATAATATGTAGTTGTAGGTGCAGAAAATAATGACCCACAATAAGGAGGTGCCTTAGAGGACTTATCCGATGATGATGATGACTGGGAATGTCTGGGTGCCGTCCGAAAGCCTGAAAGAGAATAGCAAACGATCAAAGGACCCTGGCCTGGGCGGCGCAAGGCTCTCCGATGCCAAAGTCAGTGTGGGAACTGGAACAATGGAAGGAGAGGGAGAAGAGAGACAGAGTAAGGGCTCTGTGAATGAGATTGTGCGTACCTTTGATGATGGTATGAGCCTCTATTTATAGAGTTTGGAACGTATCTTTGGGAGATATCGTGGTGTGGGTCCCGTGATTCGACAGGGAAGTCACGATCAGCCCACATTACATTAATTGCGGTCCAATCCAGCCCACTATGCATTAAATGCGCGTCGGGTCAGCCCACGTCGCATTTAATGCACGTCTTGTTGGGCCAGATCATGTTGGACGCCTTTGGCGGTAGGGGATCGTGGGATCTGCCCTCGGGCCTTGCCCTGATGTGGCCTCAGCCGCTGGATGCCGCCCTGTCAGGATATGGCAAAGATTGTGGGTGGCTGGATGTCGTGTCTGCCCCACTAGCTCGTGCCCCTATCCCTCCACGTGCCTGATGACGTGGGGGATGAGGGGCGCAAGTGAGGGTTCTCTCTTGCTTCGGCTTCTATCCTGGCTTCTTCAGCCGAGGTAGAGTTTTCTGCCGAGATGGCACCGGGGTGGCTCAGCCGAGGTGGAGCTCCCCGCCGAGATGGCACCCGGGGTGGACCAGTTCGGCGCTAGTGGCCCGGAGATGCTTGACTTCGGCCGAGGCCTCTGTCCTGGTAGCCGGGGTGAGATTGGTGCCACGTGGATGGCACGAGGATGGCACGTGAGAGTGCTTAGCCTCATCTGATGGCTGCGATTAGCTTAATCCTGTGGTTCTGGAAATCTCCCCACACAATTGCCCCCTAGCTTTTGACCTCTGAAGTGTGCTAGCTTTTAGGGGTTGAAAGCTAGAAGAATCCGTCCGGGGATGTGGCAATCGTCGTCTGGTGTCGCTTCAACTGCTCTGAAGCGATAAATGCTCTGTCTTGCCTGTACTGGGAAGCGAGTCGACGGCTACACGCGTCGCCTCTTCACTGATTGCGGTGTCTGCCGGGATCCCTGTGAACGATCCAGTTGCGAGCCGAGCTGCATCCGGTTCCGAGGCGTCTACTTCAAGTTCGGAACCGTCGAACCTAGCGGCCAAGTTTAGGCGGGGGTCTTCTTCGTCTGCGACGCCATCTTCTGCCAGCACCCGCGCTGCTTCGAGCTCGGGAGGTGCTGGCGCTACTTCAGCTCCTGCTCCTGCTCCAGCTCCTGCTCTTGCTCCTGCTCCTGCTCCGAGTGCGGGAGTGCGGCGACGCTCGCCGGAGCGCCCAAGGGAGGGGTCCCCGCCTAGAAAGAAGTCCAAGGCTGGGGAGAAGGACTCGGGGGCTGAACAGCCTCCGAAGAATAAGGCCCCTGTGCGGGCCCCCGGAGCCAAGACTCCTATTGAGAAGAGCGCGCAGGTCAGCAAGCCGACCGGTGGAGCGACCCGCGAGCTGACGATCTCGGTGGGGCAAGGGTCTGGATCGGCCTCCGGACCCCGGAGTGCCCCAGCGCCATGGAGGCCGAGGATATGGAGACTCAGCCCGGTAAGCCTCTGAATGTCGAGGACCGGCTGTTGGGGAATGCCGAGGTGATCGGAGCTCTCGCCAAGGTCTGTGCTCTGCCAAGAGACATGGAGACGTACGAGAGGTTCGACGATGAGAGCCTGATGGTCTCGGCGATCCAGACTAATCTTCTGGTAAGTGTTTGCAACGCTTTTCTTCATTCTTCAAGTGTCTTGGTCGAACCTGACCCTCTGTTTCCATTTGCAGAACGTGCAGAGGCTCCCAACCGTGGTGGGAAGGAGCGATAAGAACGCGACGCGGGTCACCCAGCTGGAGTCTGAGAGGGACAAGCTGAAGATGGAGCTGGAAGAGTCGCGGAAAGGAATGGAGGGGATGAAGAAGGCCAGCGCTGAAGAGGCTGCTCGGCTGGCATCGGCTCTGGCTGATGTCGCCGAACTTACGTCGAAGGCCAATCATCTGAAAGGCGAGGTCTGGGCGAGGAACAAGAAGACCGCCGAACTGGAATCTGAGCTGGCCAGATTGAAGGCTGAATCTACTGCTGAGGGGACGAGGCTGTGTGGGGAAGTGCTGGCTGGGCGCGCCGAAACGGCAAGGTTGTAGACGGCGAACGCCGAGCTGGAGAAGGAAAAGGCCTCTCTTCAGGCCGAGGCCCGGTCCGCCTTCCAGGATGGGGTGGATCGAGCCACTGAGCTGTACGAGAAGTAGGTGGAGGAGATCACCGCCATCCTGTTCGAGGAAGGATGCCTGGCCGCACTGAGACCTGCAGGGCTCCTGAGCCGAGCTCCGCTCCTGCAGCCGAAAGTGCCCCAGTTGGAGCTCCTGCAGTGGTTCCTGCTCCGGAAGGTGCTCCAGCTGCCCCGGTCTTGAGCGGTGCCCCGGTTGTCAGTGATGCTTCTGCCGTGCCTCGGGGTGAGGCCTCTTCTGCCCCTGGAGCAAATGAGGCTCTGGTAGAAGAATCTCCTGCCAGCGACGCTCCCAGCAAGGTCGCGGTTTCGGCCGAATCCACTGGTCCAGCAGATACAGTGATCGACCTAGTGGAGTCGCCGAAGCCACAGTAGCCGGGCTCCTCTTTATTTTTGTCTTTCTGTATGTAAGGCTTTTGCTTCATTTTCTGTTTTCAGAGGACTGCGATCCTCCTTTTTGTACTTTGCTTTCTGTTCTGTAACTTTTGTAACGAAGCTTGGCCGAATTGCCTTGCGCCGGGGTAGACCCATCGTTCCGCTGGACTCGGCTAGGCGAGAGTGAGTGCGGCTATGGCCTTCTGAGGGGTGTATGAACCCGGACTTCAGGAATCTGACCTTGGCCGAAATGGCTGACCTTGGCCGAACTGCCTTGCGCCGAGGTGTGAGGGGTCTATGAACCCGGACTTTAGGAAACGGCTGAGTGTAGAAACTCCAGACCATTCCCAGGGCGGTAGACCCTTGTAGAGTGGGATGAAACCTGATTTTAGGAATTCGGCCGAGTGTCCGAACTCGAGGCCTTTTCCAGGGCTGTTAACCCTTGTAGATGGGCGAAGACCCTGAGTTTAGGAATTGGCCGAGTGTCCGAACTCGAGGCCTTTTCCAGGGCTGTTAACCCTTGTAGATGGGTGAAGACCCTGAGTTTAGGAATTGGCCGAGTGTCCGAACTCGAGGCCTTTTCCAGGGCTGTTAACCCTTGAGTGTGTTCCAAACACGGGGACTTTAGGAAAGGCTGAGCGTAGGAACTCCAGGCCATTTCCAGGGCGTATGTACCCGAAGTGTGTCCAAGACACGGGGGCTTTAGGAAAGGCTGAGTGTAGGAACTCCAGGCCATTTCCAGGGCGTAGAGCCTTGATTGTGTTCAAAACACGGGGCTTTAGGAAAGGCTGAGTGTAAGAACTCCAGGCCATTTCCAGGGCGTAGAGCCTTGATTGTGTTCAAAACACGGGGCTTTAGGAAAGGCTGAGTGTAAGAACTCCAGGCCATTTCCAGGGCGTAGAGCCTTGATTGTGTTCAAAACACGGGGCTTTAGGAAAGGCTGAGTGTAAGAACTCCAGGCCATTTCCAGGGCGTAGAGCCTTGTAGATGGGTGAAGACCCTGAGTTTAGGAATTGGCCGAGTGTCCGAACTCGAGGCCTTTTCCAGGGCTGTTAACCCTTGGAGATGGGTGAAGACCCTAAGTTTAGGAATTGGCCGAGTGTCCGAACTCGAGGCCTTTTCCAGGGCTGTTAACCCTTGGAGATGGGTGAAGACCCTGAGTTTAGGAATTGGCCGAGTGTCCGAACTCGAGGCCTTTTCCAGGGCTGTTAACCCTTGGAGATGGGTGAAGACCCTGAGTTTAGGAATTGGCCGAGTGTCCGAACTCGAGGCCTTTTCCAGGGCTGTTAACCCTTGGAGATGGGTGAAGACCCTGAGTTTAGGAATTGGCCGAGTGTCCGAACTCGAGGCCTTTTCCAGGGCTGTTAACCCTTGGAGATGGGTGAAGACCCTAAGTTTAGGAATTGGCCGAGTGTCCGAACTCGAGGCCTTTTCCAGGGCTATTAACCCTTGGAGATGGGTGAAGACCCTGAGTTCAGGAATTGGCCGAGTGTCCGAACTCTAGGCCTTTTCCAGGGCTATTAACCCTTGGAGATGGGTGAAGACCCTGAGTTCAGGAATTGTCCGAGTGTCCGAACTCGAGGCCTTTTCCAGGGCTGTTAACCCTTGGAGATGGGTGAAGACCCTGAGTTTAGGAATTGGCCGAGTGTCCGAACTCGAGGCCTTTTCCAGGGCTGTTAACCCTTGGAGATGGGTGAAGACCCTGAGTTCAGGAATTGGCCGAGTGTCCGAACTCGAGGCCTTTTCCAGGGCTATTAACCCTTGCAGCCGAAGTCGATCAAAGAGAGATGACAGATTGATGATGGGGCGAAAGCTATTTCCATTGATTCATAGATTCATTACATCTTTTAGAAATCGAAAATTGAATTTCTTGGGATACATTCCACGGTCTCGGCTGCGGCTCGCCCTCCAAGTCTTCAAGCTTGTAGGCTGATTTTCCTGCCGGTGAGACTGCTCTGAACGGGCCATGCCAGTTCGGGGCCAACTTTCCCTCGTTTGGCTGTCAGCGGGCTCTCTCGGACGCTAGCGCGAGTTCGGCTTTTGCCACCTCCTCCCTGCGTGATGCCCGCCTGGCATCGGCGCGGGCCTGGGAGCTTCCCCGAGACGAGGAAGCGGGAGCTGAGGACGCCAGCTGGATCACGTAATGATCTTCTCCGAATCCTCACTGCCTGGAACCTGAACTGCGCTCTGGTGAGCTCGGCCCTTGCTGCCGCCAGCATCTCCTGCCTCAACGAACTCTGGAATGTGGCCTTCTTCGGCCAACTTCTCCAGATACCTCTGCAAAGAGTTGCAGTCCACGGTCTTGTGCCCGCTACCTTTGTGGTAAGAGCAGTAGAGCTTGCTCTGGCTGCCGGAGGTGGGCTCATTCCTCAAGGGCGGAGGCCACTTGAAGAATGGCTTGGTCTTTATCTTGGTCAGGATACGGTAGATCGGCTCCTTGAAGACGACGTTGACACTCTGACTGGCGCTGGTAGGAGGTCTGGGCTGCCAGGTGCCCCCAGATCTGGACGTCGCAGGCTTCGCCGAACTGGAGACCCAGGCCTGCTTGGGCTCCGGATGCCCGTCCTGATCCTGGGCTCGGATCTCATCTTCTTCCTGGGCGATGCAGCGCTTTACCCGGGACATCAACTCTGGCATGGATTCTGGGGGGTTCCCGGCTAAGTCCTTCCGCAGGTCGTGGCTGGGGATCAGGGCATGCTGGAAGGCGTAGATTACTATCCCTTCCCTGGTGCCCTCAATCTGGCTGTAGACCGCCCAGAATCGTTGGGCGAAGTTAGCGAGGGTCTCACCCTGCTTCATTCTCAGGGCGAGGAGGTCCCCTTCCTTCTTGGGGACGACGCTGTAGGCCTGGAACTTCTTCAGGAAGGAGAGCTGGAGCTCCTTCCAACTCGAGATGGACTTTACTGGGAGAGAACAGAACCACTTCAGGGGGAGGTCACCCAAACTGGAGGAGAAGATTTTGCAGTTCAGGTGACCTTCGTTCCCCCAGATGGACATCTTCTGGGAGAAGTGTCGGAGGTGAGCGGATGGGTTCGACAGTCCGTCGTAGGGGACGAACCGTGGGACAGAGAATTTCCTGGGCAAGGGGGTGCGCTCGATGTCTTTTGTGAAGGGTGAGCCCCCCAGATCGGTGTGACCACAGATCTGCTTCTGGTCCCGGGCGTCCAGGTTACGCTGAAGAGCAAGCCCGACGCGCTTGTCGAACCGCTTTTGCTCGTCGTCCTCCTCTGGGGTCTGGGCTCTGGACTTTCGCTTGGAGTGGTTCGGGATTCGATGGCTATGAGCTCGGCCGTCGCGGCTATGGTGACTTCGGCTATTGCTCGAGCCTTCGTCACGGATCTGGCTCCGTTTCTGGTCCCGATGATTTCTGAGGTCCTCGCGGGGAGGCTGGGCCGCCCTGCTGGGGGCGTCCTTCTTCTTCCCTTGAGGCTCAGAGACCTGCCTCAAGGAGGCAGTTTGTGCTGCCCTCAGCTGCTGCTGGAGCTGCTGGAGCTCGCGAATCAGCTGCTCTTGCTTCTGGAGGAGAGCAGTTTGGGCTTCGGGAACCTCTCCAGTGGCAGGGGGTTGAACGTGGCGCGTCTCTCCTACGGCCACGGCTTTGTCCTTCCGAGGACGCTCATGCCGACGCTCATCGCGTCTGGGTGGCATGACTTCTTCTGCTGAGGTCGAGGCCTCGAGTCCCTCTTGGAGTGGGAACTCGACAAAGAGCTGAGAGCCTAAGCGGCCCTCGCCTGCAGACGTGCCATGCACCGTGCGGGAGCGCCCTTGAGGAGGGACGTCCGTTGGCGGTGGTGACAGCTCGAGCGCTGCTCTCGAGGACTCTACGCCCTTCCTAGCTTTCGGAGGCATGGCTTCTGAAAGATTGAGGTTAAGAAGGTTGGGAAGGTTGGGAAGGTTGGGATATTACTTTCCCACAGACGGCGCCAATTGTAGGTGCAGAAAATAATGACCCACAATAAGGAGGTGCCTTAGAGGACTTATCCGATGATGATGATGACTGGGAATGTCTGGGTGCCGTCCGAAAGCCTGAAAGAGAATAGCAAACGATCAAAGGACCCTAGCCTGGGCGGCGCAAGGCTCTCCGATGCCAAAGTCAGTGTGGGAACTGGAACAATGGAAGGAGAGGGAGAAGAGAGACAGAGTAAGGGCTCTGTGAATGAGATTGTGCGTACCTTTGATGGTGGTATGAGCCTCTATTTATAGAGTTTGGAACGTATCTTTGGGAGATATCGTGGTGTGGGTCCCGTGATTCGACAGGGAAGTCACGATCAGCCCACATTACATTAATTGCGGTCCAATCCAGCCCACTATGCATTAAATGCGCGTCGGGTCAGCCCACGTCGCATTTAATGCACGTCTTGTTGGGCCAGATCATGTTGGACGCCTTTGGCGGTAGGGGATCGTGGGATCTGCCCTCGGGCCTTGCCCTGATGTGGCCTCAGCCGCTGGATGCCGCCCTGTCAGGATATGGCGAAGATTGTGGGCGGCTGGATGTCGTGTCTGTCCCACTAGCTCGTGCCCCTATCCCTCCACGTGCCTGATGACGTGGGGGATGAGGGGCGCAAGTGAGGGTTCTCTCTTGCTTCGGCTTCTGTCCTGGCTTCTTCAGCCGAGGTAGAGTTTTCTGCCGAGATGGCACCGGGGTGGCTCAGCCGAGGTGGAGCTCCCCGCCGAGATGGCACCCGGGGTGGACCAGTTCGGCGCTAGTGGCCCGGAGATGCTTAACTTCGGCCGAGGCCTCTGTCCTGGTAGCCGGGGTGAGATTGGTGCCACGTGGATGGCACGAGGATGGCACGAGGATGGCACGTGAGAGTGCTTAGCCTCATCTGATGGCTGCGATTAGCTTAATCCTGTGGTTCTGGAAATCTCCCCACACAGTAGTGTTATTCAAATTTATCCTGCTATATCTTACAAACTTAATCCCATTTAACAAACGATTTTTAGAAGCCTTGACTCAAAAGTACAAATGGGTTGTATAAGATAATTTATTTAAGTTTCGAGTCAATGTAAATGCCATTATGATAAATGAAAAAAAAAAGCAAATCAATACTAGTGTATTTGCAAAGACATTGATATGTTTTGTCAGAACAAATTGTCTCACGCTTTTTATGAATTTTATTAGAACGCAAATTGCACTAGCTCAAGCAACCAACTCGCTAAATTGTCTTTCGTAGTCTCGTTCACGCGTTCCATGTTTGTATGTGTTTTGATAAAAGATAATAGAGGATTATAAAATATATATATATATATACTTTAGGTGGCCATTGCACCAAAAATGTTACTTTAGCCAAACTCAGACCAAATCAGCCTTCCCACCCAAAAATCTTTATTTTTTTACCCTTTTTTTAAAGGGTCGACGGAGACCCGCCTCATTTTCTGTATTGATGGTCGACATTGACCCTAGCTAAAATGCACCAGAGTCGACGTCGATCGTGGTAGTGTCGAGAAGATTTGGAGGTGTGATAGGTCCCAGTCAAAGCTAATACAATTGCTAAGCAAATAGAATTCTTCTTAGGGTGAGAATGAACCAAAATAATTGATTTTGAATAAAACTTGTCTTATTACTGCATAATGGAAGAGTTTAAATACATCAGGGAAAAACAACTTTTCCTAAACTTACGACCTCATCTACTCAAAACAATGACTTCAGTAACTACTTGCAACATAATAGCTAAGAATTATTCAAATAACAAAATAATAGCTAACAATATTGGATCAAGCTTCCCAACGGAATCTTCAACAGCAGCTTATGTATCACGTCCCCTGCCTGTGTCATCTGCATGTATCATGCATGTGTCATGCCATGGACCTTGGATTCTTGATAGGAACCATAGTGATCTTCTTGGCTTATCAATACCCCTTTCTTTCACTGGAACCTTGTCCTCAAGGTCCATGTTTATGAATTTATCCCGCAAGTCCTGAGTATTTTCCCAAGTAGCATCGTCCACGGGTAGTCAGTTCCATTTAACAAGACTTTCTTCAACAAATTGTGACCCCTTTTTAACCAAGCGTGTATTCAGAATGGCTTCGGGTTCCATGACAATCCCTCCATTATCATCAACAAGAGGTAAGTCGGCAGTAGCAACAGTGGATTCCCCTAATTTTTTTTAGCATGGAAAAGCATGGAAGATGGGATGAATTCGATAGCCTTCTGGAAGCTTTAATTGATACGCCACCTTACCAATCCTTTGCTCAATTTGATAAGGACCATAAAATCTGCTTACCAATTTTTGAGATGGTCGCCTAAAGACTGTATGTTGCCGATAAGGGTGGAGTTTAAGAAGAACCATATCGCCCACTTGGTACTCAACATCTCGCCGTTTTGAGTTAGCTACCTGTTTCATTCGATTGTTGGCAGCATGTAAATTTGCCTTGAGCTGGCGTAATAATTCAGCTCGCGATGCGAGCTTCTGATCAACTTCGTTAACCGGAGATGTGCCAACCTGATAGTGTGGAATACTTGGTGGTAGGCGTCCATACAAACCTTGAAAAGGTGTCATACCTGTAGAAGTGTGGTATGTGGTATTATACCAGAACTCCTCCCATGGAAGAAAAAAGCTCCACTTGCGTTGCTGTTGATGGACAAAACATCGAAGATATTGTTCAACACACCTGTTGACAGCTTCGGACTGTCCATCCATTTGTGGGTGGTAGGCGGAACTCATTTTCAGCTGTGTGCCTGACATCTTGAAGAACTCACACCAAAAATGGCTAATAAACACCGGATCCCGATCACTAATGATGGACGTGGGCATTCCGTAAAGCTTCACTACTCCTACAAAATTTTCAGCCACCATTTTTGCAGTAAAGGGATGAGCCAACTAAAAAAAAGTGTGCCAATTTGATCGACAACCACCAGGATGGTGTTCTTGCCGGAGGATGAGGGTGTTGATTAAACTTTTGAAACTGTAAACTTAAGCTTGCTGCTAATGAGATGGCTAAGAAGCTCTGAGTTTCATTGATATACTTGAATGAGAAAATTACAACTTAAATAAGAAAAAACAAGTTTGTTGCTGCAAGCAACATAACATCCACTTTGCAGATTTTGTGGAACTGCATACCACGACTCCAGCATGAACAATGAAACTGACCATGACTCCTACATGACTCCTACAACTTAGGGATTCTCCTGTAGACTAGGTAAACAAGTTTCCTAACTACATGCAACCACTTTATTGAAAAGTAAATAATCTAAAGATAAATCTTAACACCCTCCCTTAAACTGTTTTCTGCAGAAAACAGTTTAGGATTGATCTTCATCTTCACTTCACTCCTGTGTGAGTCCCTCCCTTGAACAAACTCTAAGCACACTTCTGAGCTTCTCGAACACAGGTCGTATGAGAAGTTTTGTCATGAGATAAGCAACTTGATCTTCACTCTTACATAATTGCAACTCAATCACACCATCCTTGCATAGATCACGCAAGAAATGGTATCTAACATCGATATGTTTGCTTTTTCCATGCATAACTGGATTCTTGGAAAGCCTGATTGCTGAAACATTATCACAATAAATTGTTGTTGAATCTTGTTTCTGGTTACCAAGAACTTCTAGCATTCTTCTCAACCAAATGACTTGGCAGGAACATGAAGCAGCTGTCACGAACTCAGCTTCAGTGGTGGATAATGTCACAATTTGCTGCTTCTTCGAGGACCATGAAACTGCACTTGAACTCATTAAAAACACATTTCCAGAAGTGTTTTTACAATCATCAATATCACCTGTGTAATCACTGTCAGTAAAACCAAGGAAAGTTGACTGTCTTCCTGTCTTATAAAAAATCCTAAAATCTGATGTGCCTTTCAAGTAACGAAAGATTCTCTTGGCTGCCCTGAGATGCATCTCAGTGGGATTTTCCATATATCAACTTATCACGCTTACAGAATGCATGATATCAGGCCTCGTGGAAGTTAGATACATCAAACTTCCAACTATCTGTTTGAAATAAGTGTTGTCAACTCTCTCCCCATCAGGATATAGACTCAACTTTGATCCTACTTCTACTGGAGTTCCAACTGGATTGCAGTTTAGCATCTGAAACCTTTCCAATACTTCCAGAACATTTTTTTTTTGACAAATAAAAATACCAGTTGCTGATTGTACTAATTCTATGCCAAGAAAGTAGTGCATCAGTCCCAAGTCACTCATATCAAACTCTTTTATCATAGACTTTTTAAAATCATCAAACATATCAACACCACTTCCAGTATAAATTAGTTCATCAACAAAAAGCATACAAGGAGCATTTTACCTTCTTCACTAACCTTAACGTATAAAGTATGCTCATAAGGACACTTTTGGAAGCATTGTTTGACGAAATATGCATCTATGCGGCTGTACCAAGCTCGTGGTGCTTGTTTCAACCCATAAAGTACCTTCTTCAATCTTAGAACCTTCTTCTCTTTGCCTTGTTGCACATAGCCTGAAGGTTGATCGACAAACACTTGTTCTTGCAATTCACCATGTAAAAAAGCAGATTTCACATCTAGTTGAAAAATAGGCCAGGAGTTTTGAGCAGCTAGAGAGATTTCCAAACGAATTGTGTCTTGCCTTGCAACCGGGGCAAACACTTCTTTGTAATCGAGACCATATTTTTGCTTGTATCCCTTCGCAACCAAACGGGCCTTGTGCTTGTCCACCTCGCCTTTCTCATTCAATTTGGTTTTAAAAACCCACTTCACGCCAATAGTCTTCTGACCTTTAGGCAAATCAGTAAGCTCCCATGTATCATTTTTCTCAATCGACTTAATTTCAGCAACCATTGCCTTTTGCCATTTTGAGTCCTCAACTGCATTCTCAAAGGCGAGTGGAGTAGAGTTTGCAAACAAAGCAAAGTATGCAATAGTATCATCATTAGAGAGTTCATCTCAACTTACATAATCAATCATCCAAGATGGTCTCTTCCATGGACGTTGAAATTGACGTGGCTGATCATCTGTAGGTAGATCATTTTCTGGTGGGATTTTGTCAGGCTCAGGAGACTGCTCAATGCTATCGTCTGTTGCATCAAAGTTAGCTGGAATTTGCTGCTGCTTCTTGCCTTCTCCAGACCAAACTGACGTCTTTTCTTCATCAAAAACCACATCTCTGCTGGTAATCACCTTCTCAGTAGTTGGGTTGAACAATTTGTAGGCTTTGGAGTGTTCACTAACTCTAAGAAATATACACCTTGCACCCTTGTCGTCGAGCTTCGTCCTCTTTTCGTCTGGAATGTGTGCATATGCTATGCACCCAAACACTTTAAAGTGATCTACTGAGGGTTTCCGTCCACCCCAAGCTTCCTCAGGTGTCATGTTTTTAACAGAGAAAGTAGGGCATCTGTTCAAAACATGAATGGACCACAAAACTGTTTCAGGCTAAAAACTTTTAGGAACTCCTCCCTTAACTAGCAAGCTTCTGACCATGTTGAGAATGGTTCGATTTTTTCTCTCGGATGCACCGTTTTGCTGGGGTGTATATGAAGCAGTGAGTTGCCTTCGAATCCCCTGCTCATTATAAAAAACTTCAAACTCTTTTGAGCAATATTCGCCACCACGATCAGTTCGCAAAGTTTTGATCCTTCTTCCACTTTCATTTTCAATAAGTGATTTGAAGCTTTTAAATGCATTAAAAGCCTCTGATTTTTCCTACAAAAAATACACCCATGCATTTCTACTGAAGTCATCGACTAACAATCTCTGTGACGAACAACTGTGCCAAAGGCAACATATGCATCTTCTTTCCAGTATTCATCGGTAGGAAATGAGTTGACTTGGTGAGATGGTCCACGATGACCCAAATGGAATCATTGCCTCTGCTAGTCCTCGGTAATGCCGAGATGAAATCCATCGTAATATGCTCCCATTTCCATTCTGGAATCTCTAATGGCCATAGTAACCCTAGAGGCTTCTGATGTTCTGCCTTGATCAACTGACATGTCATACATCGAGAGATAAATGCTGCTATCTCCCTCTTCATGTTGTTCCACCAAAATCTGTTCTTCAAGTTCTGGTACATCTTTGTGCTGCCCGGATGTATTGAATACTTGGTATTGTGAGCCTCTGTCATGTTATCATTCCTCAAGTCCTCCAAGTTAGGTACACATAGACGGTCTCGGTAGTACAAAACTCCATCCATAACACGAAAATCCAGACGATCTGCTATGTGCTCTGAAATTTTGGCCAACTCTGGGTCTTGCAACTGATTCTCTTTGATCTTCTGAATGAAAGAAGGCTCTGACACTAACATATTTGCTAACATAACACCCTTCCTTAGAGGCTGAAAATCTACTCCCAACTCCTCTAACTGCTGAAAAACATAACTTCCCCGAAGACTTGCCATGCTAACTGACTTCCTGCTCAAGGCATCTGCAACTACATTCGCTTTCCTCGGGTGATATTTGATTGGAAAATCATAGTCCTTGATATATTCCATCCATCTCCTCTGCCTCATGTTCAACTCTTTCTGGGAAAACAAGTATTGTAGACTACGGTGGTCAGAGTGAACCTCAAACTTCTCTCCATAGAGATAGTATCTCCACATCTTCAATGCTAAAACAATCGCTGCTAACTCAAGATCATGTGTTGCATAGTTCTTCTCGTGATCTTTCAACTGCCGGGACCCATAAGCAACTACTTTCCCATCCTGCATCAACACGCATCCAAGTCCAATATTGGAAGCATCGGTAAAAATGGTGAAACCACCACTCCCAGATGGCAAAGTAAGGACTGGAGCTGTAGTCAATCTCTTCTTCAGCTCTTGGAAACTAGCTTCACACTTGTATGTCCATACATAAGGTGCATTCTTCCTTGTCAACTTCGTCAAAGGTGACGCAATTGACGAAAATCCTTGCACAAACCTTCGATAATATCTTGCTAAACCAAGAAAACTCCTGATCTCTGATGCATTATTCGGTCTCTCCCAATTCATAACTGCTTCAATCTTGGATGGGTCCACTGATAATCCTTCTTTGAGATAATATGACCCAAAAATGTGACTTGGTCCAACCAAAATTAACACTTACTAAGTTTTGCAAACAACTGATTCTCCCTCAAAAGCTGGAGTGCTATCCTCAAATGTTCTTCATGCTCTTCTTTGGTCTTGGAATACACCAAAATATCATCAATAAACACCACTGTGGACTGATCCAAATACTCTGCAAATATCTTGTTCATCAATGCCATAAATACTACCGTTGCATTCGTCAAACCGAATGGCATCACTAGAAACTCATAGTGTCCATATCTTGTCCGAAAGGCTGTCTTCGGTACATCTGAATCTCTAACTCTCAACTGATGGTAGCATCATCTCGAATCAATCTTCGAAAAGTAAGCAGCTCCTTGCAACTGATCAAATAATTCATCTATCCTTGGCAACGGATACCTGTTCGTGATGGTCACTTGGTTCAATCTCCGGTAGTCAATGCACATTCTCATAAAACCATCTTTCTTTTTCACAAACAACACCGGTGCTCCACACGGTGAAATACTCTACCTCACAAAACCTTTGTCTAACAATTCTTGCAACTGAATCTTCAATTCTCCTAATTCTGTCGGAGCCATTCTGTAGGGTGCAATAGATATAGGAGCGGTCCCTGGTAACAACTCAATGGTGAAATCTATCTCTCTGATAAGTGATAAACCTGGTATCTCCTCCGGAAAAATATCCGGGAATTCCCAAACAATAGGGATCTCCTCCACCCCTTGGGACCGTTTATCCTCCGTGATAAACGCCAAATATGCCTCACAACCACTTCTTAGAAGTCTATCAGCCTTTAACGCTGAAATAAACCCTAAATGAGGATTACTCCTCTCTCCCTGAAACAACACCCCTGCTTAGGTCTCCTCTAACTTAAAAGTTAGGGTCTTATGGAAACAATCCATAGTAGCATGGTATCCTGCTAACCAATCCATCCCTAGGATGACATCAAAATCCTGCATCTCCAATAAAATGAGATCTGCCGATAACACTATTTTGACCGAACAACTAGAGTAAAAAGTCCTACAAATAACTTCCTTACCTAAAGGGGTAGTCACGGTCAAAATGAAATCCAATTCTCTAGCATGCATGTCAATCAACTTAGCAAATTTTGGAGATAGGAAAAGTGGGTAGAGCCAAAGTCAAACAAAACCCTAGCATCAAAACCACAGACGAGAAGTGTACCTTCCACTACGTTGCCTTCTGCCTCTACATCAGCTCTATTGACAGCAGAGTTGTGCCCTCTGGTGTGGCCTGTTCTGCCCTTGCTGCTGCCTGCCCTGCTGTGCATTCCTGTTCTGATTCTGTGGACGCTGATTCTGATTTTGATTTTGCCCTTGCTGACGGGCATGTTGTTGCTGTTGCTGCTGTGGCCTGAACTGTTGCTGAGGCGCCTGTTGCTATAGTGGCCTTGCCTGATTCTGGACTACTAGTGCATTTTGAGGTGGTGCCTGACGCTGTGCTCCCTATTGCTGCCTATTCTATCTTTCTGGTCTCGGGCAATCCCTCGTTTGGTGGTCCATCAAACCACATCTAAAACATGCCCCCGTGATAGAACGGAATTGGGCATTCCCATGATATTTCCCACAGTGTACGCAAGCACCTGGATTCTGCACATTTTGTTGTTCCTCTGCTGATTGTTCTGCTGCTGGTGGCCTTGCCCCTTTCCTTGAACTTTGAGTATCTTGTTGTGGAAGTTCTCACACTTATAGGCTCTCTTGACAGCTTCCTCAAATGTTGCTGGTGGTGTAATCCCGGTAGCATCCCTCCCAATGATAGGATGAAGTCCCTCAAGGAACTTTGCTATCTTTCTCTCTGCTGTATCTACCAACTCTAGAGCACATCGGGACAATCTCTCAAACTTAGTAAGGTATTCAAGGACTGTCATATTTCCTTGGAGAAGTTGCTGAAATTCTGCTGCCTTTTGCTTCTTCACATGTGCTGGTACATATTTGTCTCCAAATTGTTTCTTGAAGTTAGTCCATTGTTGTGCATCTGTTATTGTCCTGTACTCTGCCTTAATGGTCTTTCACCATATATCTGCTAAGCCCGTGAACATAGAAGTTGCAAGTTGTACTCGTTCTATGCCCATACACGTGAAGATCTCAAAGATGTTCTCTGTATGCTCAAGCCAGTCATCTGCTGTCATTGGATCCTCCGTTCCCATGAACTCCTTCGGGCCTCTCTTCCTGAACTGTTCGTACAACACATTGGGGTCATTTGCCCTATTGTTGACCACACCAAGTGGTGCAACTGGAATCTGCTCGAGCCTCCTTTCTAATACACCCAATAACTGTGCCTGCATTCGAGCCATTTCCCTTGCATGATCTTCGTCCTTCTTGGTCATCTGCTCTTGCAATCTAGCCTGTGTCTCATGGGCTTGAGCCTGTAACCTTGCCTGGTTCCCATTGGCTTGACGTTGCTGGTCTAACATGGCTTGCATCATCTGTTGAAATTGGTTCTGCATATTGTTGTCCCGTATATCCTCTGCAATAGGCCCCGTATTCTCACTGTTATTAGCAATGTGATTACTGTTTGCTGCTCGTTTGCGAGGTGGCATAACGCTGCAAAACAAATTGTTAGCATAGAAAATCAAGTACACGGTGATTACACATTGCTCATACGATCCTATCTAACGAGAGTCTAACGAATCCTCGCCACGTCCTTAAGATTTCTAATTTCTTTAAATTGCCTGAAACATGTCCCGCTCTGATACCAGTCTGTCGCGACCCCGAACCGGGTTAGGGAATCCAATCCGGGATCGGGACTGATGATGATGCCGCGCCACGTGCGTCCTTTTGACTAATCCGCACACGGAATTAAGAAAACATTTATCAGTGCACGTGATTTCCCACAGGGTTCCGCGGTGAGGATGATCCATGCATATCATCTCACATATAAACATATCAAACACATATTCAAGATTGCGGAAGCGTGTAGTAAATCATAGTAGTGCTATTCCATCCCATAAACAAGACTGATTTATAATTGATATGACAAGATATCAGAATGAGCAATGATCATTAGCGTACTTCCAAAAAGTAAGGTTAAATGTATATACAAAAGATCAGTTGATTAGTTGCCCCAAAAATAATGGTCAACAAAGACCAATACATGACAAAATAATAAACCCAAAAGATGTAAACACAATTCCCAAAAAGTGTCGTTCTCAAAGACTGAACGAATGTCTACATGACATCGTCAGCTTGCCACTCTATAACGCGTTGCGGTTCACCAACCGCCTCCTCTGGCTCCTCCTTGATGGTAATGGGTTTGGGACCTGAGTACCAAAATAAATGGATCAGACACGACGGTCTGGCAAGTAGGAGAAAAGATATGATAATACACTTGAAATAATGATACCTTAGAAAACATATTGAAAACCTGTATAAATAATGAATTTCGTAAAAAACAATGCATCATTTAATAAGTGAAGGCATGAACAATATAAAATAATAAGGTACCAAGAATAGAAGACTGTCAAGATGGCAACCACACGAAGCTAAATCCTCTCTCACTAAAGTGATGAGAGCACATACCCTACAGGATCATTGACCTCGGTCACACAAGGTGAGGAGGGACAATGATAAAATATTATAATATACATATATATACTCTGCGGGACCACGGTAGCTAACCAGGTAAAACTCTACGGATCCCAGACTGCAGCTGACTAACAGGATGGGGAGGGATCTCCAAGTTGGTGGATCAAACCGACAAGGTTGTCCAAGCTTAGTGGTGCCGACTCATAGGTCAAATACGGGAAGTCAAATCATATGCATAAAACGAAACAGGGTGCCCATAGGCACAAATACACATTCATATCGGGTCGGACATATACAGGTTAGCAAAAGCTAAATACACTTTCTAATACTTTCGGGACAAGTCAAAATCATGAGATATGATGTTTGAAAGGTACAATCAAACAAGTCGGGTCACGATAAACGTGAATGGATTTCCAAAATTCTCTCAGTTAAATGTCGAAGGTCCAAGATTTGAATCAATGTATATAGGGTCTCGTTTGTCAATTGAAGATACATTTGGTACTCCATAGGTATTAGCGACAATCCGGGACCTTACACCCATTGACAAGTTTAAAAGACCTTTAACAAGATTGGGATGATGGTCCTTCTTCCTCACTATTGTCTCACAAAATTCTTCAGAGATAATCAATAAAACTCTATGGTTTCGGTCAGCTTTTCGGTTGGCTGACGGCTAGCCGAAAGGCTGACCTACGGCTGACCGAAATTCTGGCCTGGTACAAGAATGGGGAGAAAGTAGCTCTCTGGAATTCTGACTGAAAACATTTCGGATAGCTTTTCGGTTAGCCGAAATGCTACAATCAGAATTTCAACAAAATTTACAGCTTTCTGGAATTTGAACCGAACGTTTCGGTTAGCCGAAACTCCATAATCAGAACTTAACAAAAACTGCAGCTCTCTAGAATTCGAACCAAAACATTTCGGTTAGCTTTTCGGCTAGCCGAAATGCCACAATCAGAATTCGACAAAAATTGCAGCTCTCGGGAATTCGAACCGAAACCCTTTCGATTAGCCGAAATTCTGACCGAAACTGCTACGGGACTGATTGCTGAAGCTGTTTTCAGTCCTTCCTTCCTTCAAACTTTTCTCATTTTTAAGGGTCAGATCCCTATACAATATTGAGTTAAAAACTCCACCATTTCTACATTAAAATTCCCATTCTCCACACTTCAATTCCACCATTTGAATCTCCAAAACATTCACCCCACACTTCCTTTTCCATCCATTCAAATCACTTGGAAACCAACATAACATAAGCCATTCAAATTTGACATAGAGCAATGCACATTTGCAAAAGATGGAAAGACACATTAATAGGTGCATTTGAAAACAATAGAAGACAAGTCTAAATCATGATTTAAGCAAATCTAATCATAAATGAGAAAATTAAGAAAATGCATAAATCTGATTTTCACATTAAATGTATCAATTCATCCAGTTGCCTTGGGTCCAAAGCTAGCAAATTAAGCTCTAATCACCTCTTAAGCTCACAATCAAACACCTATACAAAAACCCCCAAATCCAACCCTAGAATATCAAAATCCAAGTAAAACAAAATGAAATCTTTCAATAATTGAAATGGAGCTTCTCTATGACTCAACAAACAAGAACCTAGGAGATGGAAAGGAGCTCTTACCTAGAAGGTCTTCAAATAAGCAAGGCTAGCCCAAGGAGAAATTCGAAATCTAAGAATCCCCTCAAAAACGGTACCAAATGAAAGCTCTTGCAAAGGGGAACAAGATTTGTGAAGCTTCCATCACGATTTGAGCAAGCTTTGATGATGATTTGTGATGAAGAACATAAGGAGAAAAAGAGAAAGGTGGCTGCTGCTGGAGCTTCTCTTGTGCAGGAATTAGGGCAAGCAAATGGAATGAAGAGGGTGGGTTCTCTATATATACAAAGGAGAGAGTGGGTCCCACAACTTAAAACATTCGTCGGGCTAAAAACATGCGTCTCGGGACTTCAAATGACTGCGACGAAGAAGACAACGTTGTTCGAAGAAATATCTAGTTTCTAAAAAGTGTATGTTTTGCAAGTTTTGGTGACATTGAAAATCGTGTCCAGATTTTGGTAAAAAGACTGTTTTGCCCTCAAATTGAGAAAAGTTGAGTTTCGGGCTGACGGACAGCGCATTCTGCTCTGTTCTACCTAGGTCGGCGGACGTGGGAGTCCGTTTGGGTCCGACCCTTTTGTAGGGGGCAAAGGCGTGCATCAATATTTTTTTGTGTGGGTGTGCCAGATTTTCTATTTTTTACTTGGAATTGCAGGTGGTGATCCGGAGATCAACCATCGCAAGTAAAAAAGAAATCAACTTCTTTTAAGTTTTTCATTGCACATATATTTAAGAAAAGAGACATTTTCTTGATTTGCCGTGAAAGGCAATTTTTTTGGCATTTATAGCCGATTTTGGCGTTTATAGGCGATTTTTGGCGTTTAAAGCCGATTTTGGCATTTATAGCCGATTGACAATCCTTATCAATAATGAAAGACAAGTGTTGTGATTTTTGTCTCTTTTAAAAAAATACAAACTACAATGAAAAGCAAGAAAAAGGAGGATCTAACTTCTCAGGAGATTGTGGGGAACCCGTTCAGATTGACAGTCGCAAGCCATGTGTGGACTTCACCACCATCCATGCAGATGAAAACAGAGGATGCTATTGATTCGCTTGACTTGGCTATAACCTCAGGTTTTTAGAGGACAAAGACCAAGAAGAGGTCCTATGTCCAATAAAAAGCCAAGCAGATGGGCTGAAAAGCCATGTCTAAGCCATTGGAGGCAGAAGGAGAAGGAAAGGACCTTGAGGGGGTACCCCCAAGGGATTTTTGTCACCTTGTAGCGGTGGTTGGTGTAGAACTTCTGCAGAGTTTTCTCTCTTTCTTTCTCTGGATTTCTGTGATTTTTTTCTGATCTGGGATCTGTCTTCTTTTTCCGATCTGGAATTCTTTGGAATGCTCTCCTATTTATAGGCTTTTAGGTTGCCATTTAGGAGGATTTATGAGCCTTAATTGTCATAAAGCTACATAAAGGGAGGAGTTACAAGATTGAATTCTTTATTTTGTAACTCCTTTTTCTTGGCTTCTGATTAGCCGGAGGAGATTGAGGGCATTTAATCGCCATGATGGGAGGAGTATCATGGGTTAAATGCCATGAATTTCTTGACTTGTAACTCCCGGATGCTTGCTTCTAATTGGGCCGTCCAAAGAAATGGATTAATGACTGTAATAAAGCTAGTCAATTAATCGCATTAAGTGGTCGCCGAGCAGTTGAAGAGTCGCGGACCGTGCTGCGTCTTTTAGAATTCTTCGGGCGATGATCATCGATGGATCTTCATGTAGATCGACATCGGATGTGTTAGATATTGCGATCACTGAGAGGGGGGGGTGAATCAGTGATTCCTTAAAAAACAGGTCCAATTTAACAACAAAAGCAAATCAAATCACACAAGGACACCAGATTTAACGTGGTTCACCGAAAGGCTACGTCCACGGTTCAAAGACTGTCCGAACACCAATCCGGGACAGATCTGAATCTATTTAGTCGCACCAACGACAAAGAGCACCAACCCTTAGTTTCAGATAGCACCAACTATCTATGAAGCACCGACTCCCTTTACAATTTATCTGCACCAACAGATAGGATCACCAAACCCCAGACACCAAGCACCAACTTGATGTTCTACAGAATAAAAGTAGAAACCTTTTTCTACAGCCCTTCCCCTCTACAATCTCTCTCTCTCAATCCCTTACAAATTGAAAATTAAAGCATAAACAGAGAGACACTTATCTTATGGACGAAACACCATCTTCAAGAGCACATCCTCGTCCACACTTGCTGTAGAAACTTCTGACAATACTGCACACAGCAACAGCACTCTCTTCTCTCCAAAACTCTCTCTTGGTGTCTTCTTAAAAACGAACCAAACATGCCTTTATATAGGTTATGGTAACCCTTAAGAGTGTTCAAAATAGGCTACAATTCGTTTAGAAAGAGTCCCAAACGAAATAGATAAGAATGCTGAATTTTCGTGCAAGACTTCTGTTTCTGCGCAACTCTGGTTCCCGTGCTCGGTCGACATCCTTCCTTGCTCGGTCGACATCATACACAGTCTGTAAGCAGACAACTATCGTGCTCGGTCGACATCCTGAGGTCCCGGTTGACCGACGACACACTGTGTCACGAAAATAACTAGGAGCTACCTGAAACTTGTTTCTTACTGTGCCATGCCACCAACCTGTCACCGAGATAGAATGCACCACCGCTTGTACTCTTGCGATCATCTATACAACCAGCCCAATCGGCGTCAGAGTATGCAACAAGAGTGAAGGATTTGCCTTTAGGATACCAAATGCCAAGCTCCATGGTACCTTTCAGATATCGAAATATCCTTTTTACTGCTGTGAGGTGCGTCTCAGTTGGTGATGCTTGAAATCGAGCCACCATACATACTGCTTGCAGAAGATCCGGCCTTGTAGCAGTCAAATAAAGCAAGCTTCCTATCATAGAACGATAAGTGGTGTGATCAACGGACGAACCCTTATCATCTTTGCTTAGCTTTGTGTTCGTTGTCATTGGTGTGCTCACTGGCTTGCTGTCTTCCATGTTAAATCGCTTCAGCATTTCCTTGATGTATTTCATCTGTGATATGAAGATACCATGTTTCAGCTGCTGAACTTGTAAACCAAGGAAGAACTTTAGTTCTCCAAGCATTGACATCTCAAATTCTTTCTTCATCTCTTCAGCGAAATTCCTGCACATTTCTTCATCGTTGCCACCAAAGATTATGTCATCGACATAAACAATAACAACCAGCTGTTTGCTCAACTCTGTTTGACATAAAGATTGCTATCAACCAGTCCTTTTCCAAAGCCGATCTTGCGGAGATAGAGGTCCAGCCTTGCATACCACGCCCTTGGCGCTTGTTTCAGCCCATAAAGAGCCTTTTTCAACTTGCACACTAGGTCTGAATTTTTGCTAATGAGAAAACCATCAGGTTGCTCAATGTAGACCTCTTCTTCAAGTAATCCATTCAAGAAGGCTGACTTTACATCCATCTGAAATACCTTGAAGGTTTTGTATGCAGCCAATGCAAGAAACATACGAATGGCTTCCAGACGAGCCACCGGTGCAAAGGTCTCTTCAAAATCTATGCCTTCAACTTGAGCATAGCCTTTACAAACCAACCTTGCTTTGTTTCGTATGACCTGACCATCTTCATTCAGCTTATTCCGAAAGACCCATTTAGTACCAATAACATTCTTATCGGTAGGTCTAGAAACTAGTTCCCATGTGGAGTTCTTCTCAATTTGCTCCAACTCCTCATGCATAGCTTTTAACCAACTTTCATCGAGACTGGCTTCAGCCACAGTCTTGGGTTCAATGGTGGACACAAGTGAGTAATTGCTAACTACACTTTGTCTTGTTTTAACACCGACCTCAGGATCTCCAATGATTTGATCCTTAGGGTGTTGCTCTACCCAAGTGCTTTTCTTTCTAGGTGTAGCATCCTCTGAGTCATCCTTTGATTTCTCAGAATCATTAGGTTTAGCTACTTCATCATCAATCTCACTCGAGTCCTCATAGACTAGACTGTCATAATGAGTTCCATTCTTTGATTCATAGTTTTCATCAATTCTAACATCAGCACTTTCTATGATTTTTCTGGTCCTTTTGTTAAGACATCTGTAAGCCTTACTAGATGAGGAATAACCCAGAAATATACCTTCATCAGCTCTTTCATCAAATTTGCCTGGATTTTGTTCAAGACGCTTGATGTAACACTTGCTACCGAAGACTCTGAAGTGCTTGACTGTTGCTTTTCTCCCAAACCATAGCTCATAAGGAGTTTTGTCTTCATGTGGCCTGATCAAGCATCGATTCTGAATGTATACAGCCGTATGGATTGCCTCCTTCCAGTATTTGTCAGCTAGCTTGCTCTCAGTTAGCATTGTACGAGCCATTTCTTGAAGGGTGCGATTTTTCCGTTCCACAACTCCATTTTGCTGTGGAGTTCTAGGGGCTGAATACTGTCTTTGAACGCCATGGTGCTCACAATAGTTAGTGAACTCTTCAGATGTGAATTCACCGCCTCGATCAGACCTTAAAATCTTGATACGTTTTCCAAGCATATTTTCAACCTGTGCTTTAAACACTTTAAAACGATCAAGTGCTTGATGTTTATGCTTAAGAAACAATACCCATGTCATACGAGTATAATCATCAATGCATAACATAAAATACTTATCTCCATTGGTGCTTTGAGTTCGCATCGGTCCACAGAGATCAGTGTGCACTAGCTCAAGAGGTTTCTTTGAATGATGCTCCTTTGACTTGAACATTACCCTCGTTTGCTTTCCTTTTTGACAAGAATCGCAAATGGGGTTGGAAGGCTTTTCAACTGTAGACATTCCTCTGACAGCCTTTGAATTGCAAATCTTTGACATGTTATCAAAGTTTAGATGCCCAAGGCGTTTGTGCCACAACCAACTTTCCTCTGTCCGACTCATCAAGCAAGTCTTTTCAGCTCCATCTGACAATGTATAGAGATTTCCAGCAGTCCTAGATCCAGTAGCCACTGTTTTGCCGTTGCTACACTTCTTGATAGCAAAACCATTCTTAGTGAAGACAACCTCGTGGCCTTTGTCACAGATCTGGCTCACACTAAGCAAGTTGTGTCTCAGTCCAGACACATATAAGACCTCGTCTGATCTGATCTTGTTTGCCTTTAGCTGAACAACACCTTTTCCGCAGATTTTGGCACCATCATTGTTACCAAACTTCACTGATCCGCCTTCATAGTGCTGTAATTTGATGAATTTTTCCTTATCACCTGTCATATGGCTTGAACAGCCACTATCAAGGACCCATGGTGCTGTCTTCTTTTGTGCATTGAATGCCGTTTGCACAATGAGAGATTCTTTGGAATTATCTTTCCTTTTCTTTGCCCTCCATACCATAACTAACTTGGGTTTCTTTTCAACCTGAAATTGGTTAGCTATAGGCAACCTACAATCCCTAGCCAAGTGTCCATAATTATGACACATATAGCACTCAATTTTGTGGCTGTTTAGGATTGAAAAAGGGTTCCTAGTCACAAATGGGCTGTTTCTAACATAGAATCTACAATTAGCTCTTTTATGTCCATATCTATTACAATGATAGCAATAACCATAGAATCTGAACATTCCTCCTTTCTTAGGTGGCTGGTTAATCTCCACAAACCTTTTCTTATTGACCATCTCAATACTAGGCTGAATTTGAAGCTTTGTAGCCTTGAGAGGTATGGCACTTTGTTTCATAAACAAAGAAGATGCAGCTTTAGAGGACTCTCCGGTTTCAAATCCAATACCAAATTTATTGTGGAAGGCTTTTGAACTTTCAGAATTTCATTGAGTTTCATTGTCCCTTCAATCGCTTGGAGTGCTTTGAGTTTTCGGCTATTTTCCAAGTTTTCAGCCTTTGCACTAGCGATTTCAGTTTCAAGTTTCATAGCCTCTTCCTTTTTGATACTTATTTGATTTTGAAGGACTTCCACCATTCTTTTATATTCTTCAACATGAGTTTTCAAAGCAATAATTGAACTTTCAGATTCATGAAGAAGTTTCAGATTTTTCTTACTTGTTTTTCGTTCCATGCTAAGCTCCTCAAGTGCGGCAATGAGTTCTTCTTCGAGATTGACCTCAGCCTTCTCTTCCTCTTCCGGCTCTTGCTCCTCTTCTTCTTCAACGGTAACCATGAAGAGAGCTTCAGTTGCCTCGGCTGATTCATCATCGTCTGAAGTTTCAGACGTGCTGTCATTATATTGACTGATGAAGCTTTTTGCTTTGCCCCTCTTTCTGAAATTTTTCTTCCACTTACTCTTATCAACATAAGAGTCATCATCATTATTCTCTTTCAGCGGGCACTTCGCAGCAAAGCGACCAACACCCATTTAAAGGGTAGCTTCCCTTTGTACTTTCCATTGCTTCCTTTCTTCAGCTTTCTAACAAATTGAGCCTCAAGCTCATCATCATCAGTATCAGAATCATGACCAGCAGTCTCTTTTCCCTTTTTCTGAACTTTGAAGGCCGCTTCTCTATCAGATGAAGACGTCTTACCTATGCGCATCTCATAGGCAGTGAGTGAACCATGCAACTCATCCATGGAAAATTCATTCAGATCCTTGGCTTCTTCTATGGCTGAGACTTTTGAATCAAACCGGGGAAGAAGAGATCTTAGAACCTTTTTGACGATGACTGGTTCTTTCATCTCCTCCCCTAGTCCACGATTGTCATTCGTGACTTCATTCACTCGTTGCAAATATGAGTCAACATTCTCGCTTTCCTCCATGCGAAGAGATTCAAATTGAGAGCGATGGGTTTGCAATTTTTCTTCTTTGATCTTCTCATCTCCTTCATGAATGCTTTTCAACTTGTCCCATATTTCCTTGGCTGTTTTGCATGCAATTACTTTGACCAGCTCGCTGTCCACAAGGCCACTAAAGAGTGCATTCTGCGCCTTAGAGTCGTTGTCTGCTAACTTCTTTGTTGCAGCATCATTGGGTACAATGGCAATATTGTAACCGACTCTGACAGTCTCCCAGACATCATAGCCAAGTGACTTAATGAAAGCCTGCATTCTGATCTTCCAGAAGGAGTAATTAGAACCATCAAACAAAGGTGCTTTCTTATTCCCTGTATTGGTTGCCATGTGATTTGTCAAGAGATCACCCTTAGCGTGTTAAGCTTTTCAAGGGAACCTTACGCTCTGATACCAATTGTTAGATATCGCGATCACTGAGAGGGGGGGTGAATCAGTGATTCCTTAAAAAACAGGTCCAATTTCACAACAAAAGCAAATCAAATCACACAAGGACACCAGATTTAACGTGGTTCACCGAAAGGCTACGTCCACGGTTTAAAGACTGTCCGAACACCAATCCGGGACAGATCTGAATCTATTTAGTCGTACCAACGACAAAGAGCACCAACCCTTAGTTTCAGATAGCACCAACTATCTAGGAAGCACCGACTCCCTTTACAATTTATCTGCACCAACAGATAGGATCACCAAACCCCAGACACCAAGCACCAACTTGATGTTCTACAGAATAAAAGTAGAAACCTTTTTCTACAGCCCTTCCCCTCTACAATCTCTCTCTCTCAATCCCTTACAAATTGAAAATTAAAGCATAAACAGAGAGACACTTATCTTATGGACGAAACACCATCTTCAAGAGCACATTCTCGTCCACACTTGCTGTAGAAACTTCTGACAATACTGCACACAGCAACAGCACTCTCTTCTCTCCAAAACTCTCTCTTGGTGTCTTCTTAAAAACGAACCAAACATGCCTTTATATAGGTTATGGTAACCCTTAAGAGTGTTCAAAATAGGCTACAATTTGTTTAGAAAGAGTCCCAAACGAAATAGATAAGAATGCTGAGTTTTCGTGCAAGACTTCTGTTTCTGCGCAACTCTGGTTCCCGTGCTCGGTCGACATCCTTCCTTGCTCGGTCGACATCATACACAGTCTGTAAGCAGACAACTATCGTGCTCGGTCGACATCCTGAGGTCCCGGTCGACCGACGACACACTGTGTCACGAAAATAACTGGGAGCTACCTGAAACTTTTTTCTGCAGGTTTCTCTTTCTCGGTCGACCGCACACTCTGCTTCAGGAATTCTGAATTCCTGAACTGTTTCAACTCTGATTTTTCTTTTAAGCTCTATCAACACCAACCTATTAACATCATGCTTGTGACAATGTGTTGACAATAATTCCAACTCAAAACAATGCTTGAGATACTAATCACTTCAATTCTTCATAAAGCTTCTCAAGTCATCTCAAATTCCAACAGGATGACCATATAACTTCAGGTGTTGGTTGCCAACAGCGGGTCGGTGCCATCTGTCCTGTCGATTTCTCGATCGGTCGGGTAGAAAGCACACTTTTTTTTTGTTGACCGGGTGGCGATCAATGTTGATTTTGATACTCTTGATGATTGACCCGTATTTTTGACAGATGTCAGAATATTTGGTGTCTCAAAAGTATAAATTTTGGAAAATACCAAAGGTCGGACGCTTCGAGTCGTAAAAAAAAGGGCGAAAAACGGGGTTTTCGGGGCCCCACCGGCAATCCCGAGCCCCAGGGTCACCGGCGACCCTGGGGGGTTTTTCCCCCCTTTTGTCCTGTTTTGCGTCCATTTTTGTTATTTTTCGATTCTTTTTTCTTCTATATTTTTCCTTGACATTTTTGACCATTTATTGGCCTGATTTCCCTGTAGAAAACCTGTTGAGAATCCTTGCATTTTGTTTTGCAAAGTTTCTAATTTTTTGAGAAAGCCGAAGACTTTGTCGCGCAGAGCTGCCGATTTTTCGTCAGAAGCTGAAACTGGGTCAAACGATGTCGAAATGACCTGAAATTTGGGGTGAAACCTGCTGAGCAATAAATTAGACCAACTATAGGCTTTTGTTTGAGTTTTGAAGATGTTTGGGGTCCTATCACCAGTAGACTTGCTTTTGTCGCGATGAAGATGTCGCGGCTTGATGTGCGGTCAACCGATGTCCGATTGACTTGAAATTTAACAGAGAACCTATTGGAGTCATTTTAAGATGATCCATATGCTCTGTCTTGGAAACCATAGTCCCGGGGATTTTCGCCACCGAGAGGCCTGATTTAGCTATTCGAGGGTTGATGTAGGGTCAAACGTTGTCGGTTCGACTCGGAACTTGACGTGGAGCCTTTTGGATGTATTTTGAGACCATCCATCGGCTCTGATCGAAGATTTGGTGTCTCCGATGCTTTTGCCGCCAGGAGTTCCTTTTCGGCTGCCGGAGAAGCGAAGTTAGGCCAAATGATTTTAAAATAGCCTGAAACTTCTTGTGTACTCCTCTTTTGGCTGTCTTAAAGGATCTTGCAATTTTTGTTTGATTCTGACAAGATTTGATTTTTTGGAATTAGCATTGCCTATTTATGGCACGTTGCGACTTTATGTTACTTTTTGGATCTTGAAGAAGCATGGTGACATTTTTGGTGTCAACAAATGCCCCCTCGAGGTGCAGCGACGAGTTGGTTAACTTTTGTAGTCGATGTGCCTCGAAGAGATTTGTGAAGGAGAGCCTGTGACTTGACCAAGAGTCTTTGAGTAGTCTTTCTTTTTGGTATTTGTAGCCTTTTGAGCTTCCATGGGAATTTTATGGTAGTGAAAGGGATCACATACCATCGCGAGGCAAAGTTTTGAAGATGACATCAGGGATGTGGATTTGGGTTTTGACCTTGTGACCTAACAGGCTGTATGTGGCAGGTTAGGGGGTCGGGTTTGATTTTGATCGTGTGACCCAACAAGCTGTATATGGAATGTTGGGGGATCAATTTTGGTTTGAACCTTGTGACCTAACAGGCTATATGTGGCAAGTTAGGGGATCAGGTTTTGGTTTTTGGTTTTGGTCTTGTGACCTAACAAGCTGTATGTGGCAAGTTAGAGGACTAGGATTTGGTTTGGATTTTTGCAGAATGTCAATTTCAAGATTTTGGCTCAATTTGGTAGATGAGGCTGGATGGTTTGATTTTTGGAAGCTCATGGGGCTTGGAATTCTCTTTTGTATGGTCGAATCAACTCAGAAGAGGCATGGAACCATTTTTATATGCTCTTGGTAAGAGGGATTTCTCTTTCACTAAAAGCCCAAATTTTTTTTTTTTTAGTGACTAGGTGGTCAAACCTGGCTCATATGGGCTAACCCATGGGACTTTAAGCTTTTGAAATGGCTTAGATCTCATATGGTGTCATTTTTGTAAAGAATATCCAAAAATATCTCCTTTGGATAGAGAATATCTAAGAATATCTTTACTTGGAGAGAATCTCTCATGTTCCCTTTATTTTGGGAGAGAATATCTTAAGATATCTTCCTTTGGGAAAGAATCTTTCATTGATCCTATCTTTTGGGAGAAAATCTCTCATTGATTTCTTTTTGGGAGAGAATCCCTCAAGATATCTTTCTTTTGGGAAAGAATCTTTCTAATTTCTTTCTTTTGGTAAGGTTACTAATTAGTAACACTTACCTCTTTCTTGTTTCTTTCTTTGGTTTGCTCTCTTCTATAAAAGCAAGGAGGAGGTTGGGTCTCTTGCTCTTATTGCTTTCTTTTGCAACAATCCCAAGAGGGCTTTAAGACTAAGAGTTCTTCTTCTTCAAGATCTTCAAGACTTTTCTTCTTCTTCTCCATCGATGGCTTCAAGTAAGTTCCCTTTTTCAAGAAAACCCCATTGTAGGAAAAAAGTTCTTTCTTTTCTTTTTTGTTTTTTCCTTTTATTTTCTTTTATTTTTCACGTGTTTACTCTTTTTTTTTACACGTTTTTTCTTATCTTTTTTTTTCATGCTTTTTTTTTTCATGTTTTTTTTTGTGGGCCGTACGGACAAACCCGTACGGATTTGGCCATACGGCCACGTGGCCTGTGGGCCAGCCCTCTTCTTTCTCTCTCTTTTTTTTTTCTTTCTCTTTTTTTTTTTTTAGAAAGTTTCTTATCTTTTTTTTTTTTTTTGCTCATCATGATAATGCATTTTTTTTTTTTGCAAACCAAGATGTTCATGCATGTATATTTTTTGTAAATTGAATTGTAGCATGATGTGATAGCATACCTGAAAGTTTTCGCAAATTTGGGAATTTGGAGCTCGCAGCGTTGTTGAGCCCTTCCTAATTTTGCGGAGACTTTGAGGTTTCGAAAGTTTGGAGTTTCGGAGCTCGCAGCAATGTTGAGCCCATCTTCAAGCTTTCTATTTCTTTCGGGATAGTTCATTTTCTTCGGAATTGCCCCGGCTTCATGTCAAAATTTCGCCAGATTTATTTTTTTAGCGAGATTCTGTCATTTTGATGTTTGATATTTTTCTTTTCCATCCTTTGCAGGTGGTTCTTCCAAAACGAACAAGGGTAAAGAGCCTGCTACAAGCGTACCTCGTCGATCTGCTAGATCTTCTAATCCGGCCGTTCAGCAGGCCTTTGAGAAGGTCCAGTATGTTGAGAGAAATCTGGAAGAGTGCGACTCCCTCAACAGAGATGAGATGAGGCAGTGACTAATCGCTCTCAAGGGAGGGGAATTCTATAAGATCATGGTAAGCAGTCGTCCATGGGTGATGGGAGATCAGAGTGTTTTACCCAAGCCTATCTTCTTCTTTGGTGATGCCGTCCCTGATGACATGACATACCAGAGGAGATGTTTTCAGTTTTCTTTCACAGCAGATGGTGAGAATAAGACTGTTGCTACCCGGTCGACGTTTGATCGCACCGTCTCGATCATGAGCCTTGCCCCCACGTGCTCTAAGAGGGAAGATCCTCCAAGCTGGGTGAGAAGGACAAATGTAATCAAGACCAGGGTTTTTGTTGGCGGTTCTCCTGGATATACGGAGAGGTCACCTGCTGACATGGACCTGTTGATGACATCCAGCGGCTACCAGGGCTCTGATTATCCGTCGGTCAATTTGAGACCGGTGGGCCTTGGTATTTTCAGCGGTGACGGCAATAATTAGATAAAGCCTTTTCGACTTCGTGACCATTTCAATGCTAACTCCGAGTGGAAGTCGTGGACTGATCGCGTCCTGCTGATTGGTGGCGCCGTTTTGAAGGAAGCCGGGATTTTTGATGCGGTCCGCACCTTTAGGGAGACCGTGATCTTTTCCGATGAGGCCTTCATGGCTATGCTGGAATCATTTCTCCCACAAACCAATACCTTCGTTATGACGAATGGTGAGATTGGTTTCTCTTTGAAGGAGCTTAGCGCCATTACTGGATTGCCCATCCTTGGCAAACTCTATGAGGAGTTTATGCCGATCGGCAGCGTCCTTGAGGAGCAGTCTAAGGAGTTCAAGCTTCTGTACTTTTAGCTCATCGCCTTCTATGATTTTTTGAAGGATAATGAGGGTTTGAAAGTTAGATCCAGCAGTTGGAAGAGTTCTAGCTCTTCGTTCCCCAACTTTTTTTATAGCAGGGAGTCTTCTGATAGTGTGACCCAGGAAGCCAGGGCTCAGGATCCAAGTTCGAAGAAGATCTTGGCTATGTAAGAAGAGTTGAGAGATTTCAGTGCGAGAAGAAACGCCATATGTCCTGACATTGCACTACGGAGAGATCTCGTTGTTTACCTCACTTATTGGCTTGGTGAGGCTATTTTTGCTGGAGGAGATGGAACGCACATTAGGCCGAATTGTATTTTTCCAGCTTGTCAGATGGCGTTTGGAGAGCAGCTTGCTTTGGTGCCAGCCCTTTACTCCTACCTGTGTACCGAACTGCAGGTTGCTGCTTTTTTGGTTCGGCTTGGGCTTCCCATGAACAGGGTATTTTCAGCCCACATCTTTTATTTGTGGTACGTGTACCACTGTCCTGGCTTCCACCGGCTGGACGATGCACAGGATGATGATCCTCTGATGATTCGGCTGGCTAAGGGCAAAGCCGTGTCCGAATCACTTTTGTTTGCCTGCATAAGGATCCGACGGTTCAGGGACGTCGAGATGGGGCAGTCTTCAGTGAAGTTTTCTCCGGAGTTGTGGAAGAAGGCTTTTGATTTTGGTGCCTCCCGAGACTCTACCAGGGCGGGGTCGGGTAGGCATTACTCTTTGACAAATGCAGAGAAGGAGTGGCTTTTCAGCATACGTGTCGGCATGATGGTGTACCACAAACATCTTTTCGTCGACATCCAGCCGTATGTACCTTCTTGCTTTGCTTTACAGTTGGGCTTTTCTCAAGGCATTGTTGGAGCGCCTTCCAGCATGGTGAAGCGCTTTGGAGGTTTACAGGACGGGAGAAATGCATGGGCTTTCTATAGTGTTGAAGACACTACAGCCATGATCTCTTATCCTGTGTTGTTGACTTCCCGGACTGCCGGCTTTGCGAAGTGGTTCACGAAGAGCTTTTCGGCATATCGGGGGCTTTCCAAAAAGGAGCTTGATGTGAAGCTGGCATCTGGAAAGGGCCTTGGAAAGTCGGATGGCATCCGGCGAGAGGAAGTTTGGGCTTTCCTTTCTGGAGAGAAGCACAAGATAGGCTTTCTCGGTGGCCAGGGCGTCATTGGTTCTGAAGCTGTTCGAAAAATACCTGATGAGGCTTTAGAGCAGCTAGAACAGGAGGAAGCCGAACTTGATGCTTGGATGCAAGTGGCGCAAAGGCAAGCTTCCATGGAGTCTACTGGCAAGAGTAGACCATCCAGTGAGGAGTCAAGTGGGAAACCTGACTCTGACAGCGGGGCAGGTTCCTCTAAGAAGCGAGCCCGCAGGAGTAAGAGGAGGAGGAATCATCATCGCAGCAAGGGGCAGCATGAGGACTCTCCTGACTTGGAAGTCCCTCTTACTATCAATGAGGAGGTGCCAGGGAATGCTGACGAGCCTCCAGAGAAAAGAAGCCGAGAATAAGAGACCGTTGGTGAAGGTATCATTCTTCCTCTTTCCCTTTCCATTTCTTTTCATGGGATTTTTCCATGTCTTAATTTGTTTTCTCTCCCTGCTGCTCTTGTTTTTTTTTTTTAGCAGAGGAAGATTTGGCGATGCATGAGGTTCCAACCGATGAGGTGGTGACAGATCCTGTCGGGGCACCTGAAGAAGAACCGAGGGACTCTGGAGTGAATCCAGAATCTCCAATTGGTATGTCTTTCTTTTTTCTTTTTCTTTTTTTTTGTGTCTGTGACTTGGTTTGCTAACATTTTTCTTGTCAGCTTACTTGCCACAGGATTTTGATGACTTTGAACCATCGATGGATGCAAATGTTGATGATGCTTCCGATGAGTTCATGGAGGAAGAGAGTGTTCCGCTAGTCGTCGAAGAAGGTATTTTGTAGTAATAACTCTGATAATGATTTTCAAACAGGATCATATTCATATCTTTTTGTGTTTCTTTGGCAGGTTTTGAGGTGACAGAGGAGAGTCCGTCGCTTCCTTTAAAACCAGAGCAAGGGATGCCAGAGGTTGATCCAAAGGTAGAGACTCATGGGATCAGTTCTGACACTGTTGAGGAGATACCTCATGCTGAGATTCCTTCCCGAGCAGCTCCAACTAGAAAGAGTTCTTTTGTTACTCTTCCAACGGGTGATGACATGAGCAGCCGACCAACGGAGTTGGGTGAATCTTCGGCTGGGCCATCTCTTCTTTTTGCAAAGAAGGTGGTGGTGCGGGTTCTGAGCTCTTGGATTGAGACTCTCCTTTCTGGGCACTTAGATGCCGGATTTGTCATGATCCAGCATGTGCAGGAGATTCTCAGTGATGCCAAAGAGGCTGGTCTAGATGTCACAGGTGCCAGGGCGATCGTTGATAGGATCATTGAGCTGGGTGACAAATGGTTTGAGTCCATGGGTTTGGCTGATGACCAGTTCTTCAAGGAGATGTTCCTGGACCCTGCTGATAAGGCTTAGTCTGACCTGAATGAGGCTACACAAAGCAGGAAGCAGATACTCCGAGAGAAGAACTTAGAAGAGCTAGCCATCATTGGGCTGACACATGACCTTAACATCCTTGATATGGAGGTCGATGAGGCCAGAAAACGTCTTGAGCATCTGCAGGCATAAGTCGCTGCCAAGTGGGCTGCAATAACAGAGGCTCGCGACAGGGAGAGTGCTCTGATTCGTCGGGTTGCAGATGCCGATCGAGCTCTTGAAAAGAAATCTCAAGAGAGCAAACGATGGCAAACTGCTAGGGATAAGCTTCCCGGTGTAAAAGAAGGGTTACAGCCCACCCCAGCATCTCATGGCAAGTTCCTGAAGAAGCGTGCCCTGGAATCCCAGATGGCTGAGGCCAAAAGTCTACTTGAGGAGCTGAACTCTTGGCTGGAGACCATTTTTTGTTGAGCTCCTTTTTTTTTGTAACAGAAACTATCCTTATCTTTTTTTTGGTACCACTTGTATTTTTTTGGTACCTTTTTTTTTTATAGTGCTTGTGAACACTCTTTTTTTCTTTTGTACCACATGTAAATTTTTTTTTTGGTACTCTTTTTTTTTTGTTTTCCCTACGCTCACTTAAATCTTTTTGTGATGAAAGTAATTGCTAAAAGGGATGCTTTTTTTTTGTTTTCCCTACGCTCACTTAAATCTTTTTGTGATAAAAGTAATTGCTAAATGGGATTTGATCAAAAGCTTGTCATTTTGTGAAAATCTTTTGTCAAATGATTGTTTTGGCATGGGAGCTAGATTTTGTTTGTGGCATGGAAGCCGATTTTGTGGCATTGATAGCCGGTTTTGGTGGCATCTATAGCCGGGTTTTTTGAAAGCCAATATTTTTTGTTTTGTGGCATTGATAGCCGGTTTTGTTTTGTGGCATTGATAGCCGGTTTGTTTTGTGGCATTGATAGTCGTTTTGGTGGCATTTATAGCCGGTTTGTTTTGGTGGCATCTATAACCGTTTTGTGGCATTTATAGCCGGTTTGGTTTTCAAAAATGCAAGTATCGACTAAAAGTCGCCTCCCTGCTGAATGTTCTTACAAGTATCGATGGAATGTCGCATCCTTGCTCATTCGGTTGCGAGTATCGATGGAATGTCGCATCCTCGCGGATTTGGGTGCAAGTATCGATGGAATGTCACATCCTTACTTTTCAAAAATTTTGGTTTTGCGGGTACTGACTTGATGTCGTTTCCCCACGATTTTTGAAATTTGTGGTTTTCTCGAACCTTTGGGTAACGGATATCAACTGGAATGTCGCGTCTCCATGGTTTTTTAGGTTTTTTCGAACCTTTGAAATTTGGGTTGTGGATATCAAATGAAATGTTGCATCTCCACGGTTTTGGATTTTGCAAGTATCGACGAAATGTCGCTTCCCTGCGATTTTGGAAGTGTCGAACGTGGTTCGCATGCTTCCAATTTGTGCGAGTATCGACTAAGCGTCGCTTCCCCGCGGCTTTTTGAAAAACCTTTTTTTTTTGTTTAAAGACACGAGGGTCATAAGTTTTGACCTAAAACCATTTAGGCGGTAAAAGGTAGGGTGGACTAGGGTGGAAATCCCTGATCCGGATTTTGTTTCAAACCATGAATTTTTTGGTTCAAGGGTTGCAAATTTTGGTCAAGTTAGGGAAAGGTTCCTAAACTTGGATTTTTGAACAATGAAACGATGAAAGTAAGCATTGTTTAAATTTCTAGAAATTTAAACATTTGACATGAAAATTCTAAAAAAGAGCGGGTATGGCAAGCGAGTACCTGGAAACCGATTTTGGACGTACAGGCATTGCTCTTACCCAGTTGGGTAAGTCTTCAAGGGTAGTACCGCTTTAAGAACTTGCCGTTGATGGGAAGCATACATCTGTCACCTTCCATGTTTAGGAGTGCGTATGCCCCATTGGAGAAAACCTTGTCGATGACGTAGGGTCCCTCCCATTTTGGCTCAAATTTGCCTTTGGTCTTGTGAGCGAAGACCATTGGTCTTTTTACCGCAAGAACCAAGTCACCCTTTTTGTAGGCGTGTTGCCTGACCTTTTTGTCTAAAGATCTTACCATGCGTGCTTGGTAAAGTTCAATGCTTTGTGGAGCTTCGAGCCGTTTCTCATCGAGATTGTCCAGCTCATGGAGTCGCAATTTGACATTGCTTTCTTGAGCCATGTCATTTTGCAATGATACCCTCAATGAGGGAATTTGTACTTCCAAGGGCATATCAGCTTTGCATCCATAAACCAAAGAGAATGGTGTGCTATGGGTTGGTCCTCGAACTGTGGTTCGATAGGCCCACAAAGCTTCAGACATTTTGTCGCTCCAGTCTCTTTTGTGACTAGAGACCATCTTCTTGAGGACTTTGTAGAGTGTCTTGTTGAAAGCTTCTGTTATCCCGTTTGCTGCCGGATTGTATGGAGTCAAAGGACAGCTTTGGATTTTGTATTTGTCGCAGAACCTGTAGAATCGATGATCGCGGAATTGTGGTTCGTTATCATGGACGAATCTTTTGGGTATGCCGAAACGACAAATGATGTTGGTGCGCAGGAACTGAAGGACTGATGAGGTCTTCATTTCGCTGAACGCAGATGCTTCTGACCACTTGGAAAAATAATCCGTAGCGGCGAAGAAGAAGCGATGACCTTTGCTCGAATGGGGAGAAATAGGACCTATGATGTCCATACCCCAGGCTTCGAAAGGCCATGAAATCATTGTAGGATGCAGCCATTCTGGAGGCATGTGAATGTAATCTCCATGAACCTGGCATTGTTGGCAGTGCTTAGCAAATTGCATTGCGTCAGCTACCATGGTAGGCCAGTAATAACCTAACCTTTTTATCTGATCATAGAGCTTGGGACCAGCCTGATGAGCTCCACAAAGACCAGCATGAACTTCTTTGAGTGTTTCTTCAGCCTCTTGTTGTGACAAGCAGCGTAGAAGTACTCCGTTGAAGGATTTCCTGTAAAGGATTTTTGAAGGAATATCCAAATGAAAGCTTGGGGTTCGCCTTTGGATGCTTACCCGTTCTTTTGGATATTTAGGTAGGATTCCGAACATAATGCAATCAATGAACGGATCCCTCCAGTCACCGATTGAAGTTTGAAGGATTGAAATCCGACTTCCAACCACTTGGTGGCATTCAGCAACTGCTCGGTGTGTGTTAAGAGGAGGAAGGATTCTTCTTTCGCACACTGCGATTTGCATGTTTTCCCCTTCCTGGATTGCCATAGATGCGGCAAGTCAAGCCAGGGCATCTGCACGTATGTTTTCACCTCTACGAATGTGGGTGATGTGACAGATGTCAAACTTTTACAGAAGAGATTGTGCTTTGTTGTAGTAAGGCAGCAAATCTGGCTTCCTGACTTCAAATTTCTGATTCATCTGGTTGACGATCAGTTGAGAGTCTCCAAAGACTTCCAGCATGGTGATACCGGATTCGATGGCGAGTTCCAATCCTAGGATCAGAGCTTGATATTCAGCTGCATTGTTTGTGCATGGTTCCAGTAGCGAGAAAGCGTGTGGAATCATGTATTTGTTGGAAGGTTCGAAGGTGGTTCCTCCATAATATTTTCGGAGGCTTCCAGCTCAACGAAACCTTCTGGGGTTTCAAGGGCATTTCCAGACCAAGGTTTTGTTCCTTTCCACGGGTTTTCTTGATCGGTAATTTTCCCAAGGTTTGCTATGAGATGATCCCAATCACCTGTTGAAACCGGGTCGAAGTAGGCTACTTCTTTCGGAGATGAGGGTTCTTCTGGGTCAGAAGACCACACGTCTGTGTTGGAATTTGAGATGACTTGAGAAGCCTTTTAAAGAATTGAAGTGATTAGTATCTCAAGCATCATTTTGAATTGGAATTATTGTCAACACAATGTCACAAGCATGATGTTAATAGGTTGGTGTTGATAGAGCTTAAAAGAGAAATCAGAGTTGAAACAGTCAGGAATTCAGAATTCCTGAAGCAGAGTGTGCGGTCGACCGAGCACCCCATGCGGTCGACCGAGCAAGAGGAACCTGCAAAAAAAGTTTCAGGCAGCTCCCAGTTATTTTCGTGACACAGTGTGTCGTCGGTCGACCGGGACCCTAGGATGTCGACCGAGCACGATAGTTGTCTGTTTCCAGACTGTGTATGATGTCGACCGAGCACATCAGGATGTCGACCGAGCACGGGAAGACAAAATTGCGCAGAAACAGAAGTCTTGCACGAAAATTCAGGAAACTCTTGTATTTTGTTTGGGACTCTTTCTAAACGAATTGTAGCCTATTTGGAACACTCTTAAGGGTTATCATAACCTATATAAAGGCATGTTTGGCTCGTTTTTAGAAGATACACAAGAAAGAGAGAAAGAAGAGAAGAAAAGAGAGAGAGTTTTGGAGAGAAGAGAGTGTTGTTGCTGTGTGCAGTCTTGTTACAAGTTTCTACAGTAAGTTGTGGACGAGGATGTGCTCTTGAAGATGGTGTTTCGTCCATAAGATAAGTGTCTCTCTGTTTATGCTTTAATTTTCAATTTGTAAGGGATTGAGAGAGAGAGATTGTAGAGGGAAAGGGCTGTAGAAAAACGTTTCTACTCTTATTCTGTAGAACATCAAGTTGGTGCTTGGTGTCTGGGGTTTGGTGATCCTATCTGTTGGTGTAGATAAATTGTAAAGGGAGTCGGTGCTTCCTAGATAGTTGGTGCTATCTGAAACTAAAGGGAGTAGGTGCTTCCTAGATAGTTGGTGCTATCTAAAACTAAGGGTTGGTGCTCTTTGTCGTTGGTGCGACTAAATAGATTCAGATCTGTTCCGGATTGGTGTTCGGACAGTCTATGAACCGTGGACGTAGCCTTTCGGTGAACCACGTTAAATCTGGGGTCCTTGTGTGATTTGATTTGCTTTTGTTGTTAAATTGGACCTGTTTTTTAAAGAATCACTGATTCACCCCCCCCCCCCCCCCCTCTCAGTGATCGCGATATCTAACAGTCTGTGCCATCGGACAACTCCTCCTCATTTTTGGAGAAATCGTGCCAATTGGATGAGCTTCCTGGATCTTTGTCAGGTGACTCATCGAAGAGATAGCCAGGAAGATCGATGTCTTCATGGATACGAGATGTTGAGGCTTGGTCAGTAAATTGACTTTTAAGCCTTTGTGTCAACTGTCTCAGGGGAGTGTCGGGATCATACCCTAACCCGTGTCAAGACTTTTCTACATAGCCGTAGAGTCTCCAATCTTCCAGCTGGCTTTTGGTCAAGACGGACCCCATGGCATGAGAATACCGCGTCCTTCTCCCAAACCGACTGGGTTTTGAGCGTCATAGCCCATTTTCTTCATAATAGCTTGTGCCACACCAATTCTCACCTGGAAGATTTCTTCGTGAAAATCAAATATCAATCTGAGTGAATAATTCCCAAAGAGATTCCTAGACATTCAATTCGATAATCTGAGAGTCATCGACCCAAGCACTAGTCGTATCATCTCAGATGAACACAATTAGTCAAGGGCTTAACATCTCAATTATGATTTCTTGAAGCGGATCATCAATGGAAGTTATCTTTTATCATGAAAACATAATCAGGAAGAAGAACCATACAAAACCCAGGTTGAATTCCCCTTAGGTTAAACCATCTGTAATTCTACCCCTCCATTAATGGAGAATTCTTCAAACAGATTAAATGGAAGTAAGAAAGCAGTAAGAACATAATTGAAAGATTACCTCTAATAAAACTTGAATTAATATGAAGGATTCTGTCTTAAAACAAGAATTGAACAAAATTGAATACCAATCTTCAATGGAAACTACATCTACATTAATCTAAGGAAGGAAGAGAGAAAAAGGAAAGGAGGCTGCTGGGAAAATAACACACTTCCCAGATAACCCTAATTTTCGAGTTATATTCCTTTATATAGGTTCCCACAACTTTAATTACAAAACTGCCCCAAAAACTAGAATTCGATCCAAATCCGAGTGTTCTACCGGTAGAACTACCGGTTTAACAGGTGAATTCTTCATGCCAGAACTTCTGCTGAAATATAAGCCCCTTCTACCGGTAGAAATTGCGGTTGACTTCACTTCTACCGGTAGAACTTGCGGTTTAACAGGTAAAAGTCTTCTGTCTGAACTCTCGGCTGGAATTTTAGCCACTTCTACCAGTAGGACTGGCGGTTGACTGATGAAAATCTCAGGATCTGTCATTTCTACCGGTAGAACTTGCGGTTGACAGATGGAGATCTCCTGTCTGAACTCTCTGTTGGAAAATCAGCCTCTTCTACCGGTAGTACTTGCGGTTGACTGATGGGGACCAGTTTCTTTACTTTCTACTTGATCCATTCATCCTCCAGAAGCTTCATTCTTTATCAAATTTCTGCAATTGGCCAAAAACCAATATTCGTGTAAACTTATATGAAATTAACGGAATTAAACACGAATGAAGGTGATGGAAAGGCAATTAAGTCTCTAATTGCTTAATAATTAGGTACTTATCACCACATAACTATATAATGATAGTTGAGGCATACCTTCATTTTGGAAAGGTTCAAGCATGGAGTTTGATGAAGAAGCATCTGATCTATGGAAGAAGATCGGCTTTTCCTTTGCTGAAGTTGCTGGAACAACGAAGGAAGCTGACGTAGGATCTTCTATGTCAGAAGTTGTCTCCGTTGGAGTCAGAGCAGGCTGAACTTGCTGAGTGTTAGCTTGGCTTGACGATGTGTCGTCTTCCAGCTCTGAATCCGAATCCGTGTCTTGCATGATAGACACGAAAGAGACAACAAATTTGCCCCCAGACGTTTGCTTTGCCTTCTTCACTTTAGTTGTGATGACCAAAGGCTTTGAAGGTTTGAGGGATATGATGAAGGGAGTCTGAATGCTCGCTTCAGATTTACCGGATGGTTTGTTTTCTTCCGGTGATTGTTGAGGAGCCTTGCCTTTATCTTTCTGGAGATTTTCGGCAAAGGGTGCTGTGTGCTTCTCCTCTTCTTTTTCACCTTCATACATTTGTGAGTCTGCAAAGTGGACTTTTTTACCTTTGAAGGGTTTTCTGTCCGCAAAGACTCAATGTATCATGCCGTCGTCGCCAACAAACTTGATGCATTGATGTAGAGTTGAAGGGACAACACCATTCTCGTGGACCCAAGGGCGTCCGAGAAGGATGTTGTAGCATGAAGGGGTTTTTATTGCATACACTGTGACCTCAGAGATAAGATCACCAATCTGCAACTTGAACCTGATTTTGCCGATAGGCCTTTGAGTACTCCCATCGTATCCAAAGATAGATACAGATATGTGGCTCAGTTTGCTGGGTGGGATGCCCAACTCTTCGAGAGCCGATGTGGAGATGAGGTTGAGTGCAGAACCTAGGTCGATCTGAACTCTGTGCGACTCTGTGCATAGGCATTTCCTTAATGTACCCTGTGAAGTACAGGGGTCAGTTGTGCCTTGTTTCGCCAAGTAGGAGGTCATCCTTTGTGAAGGCGATGGTTGCACTGGCTGCTTTTTTAACCGAGAGGCATTCAATGCATGATCCCTCAGTTTTCTTATTTTCTCCCTTTGAGGAAGCTTCTGAGTTTTTGACCCGGTAATCCATCTCAATTTGGAGGACTTGCGGGGCATGTTTGTCGACATCCTCATTCTTCTTTTATAATTCTGAAATGAGATTATCACGAGTGTGTGGAGACATTCGCAACAAATCTAGGATGTGCAGACGTGCAGGTATGTGCTTGAAGTGTTCAATCAAGTCATACTTGAAAGCCTCCTTAGGGCCTGCATGTTCATCATTGTTGCCACTAGGGGCGCTTACAACATCTTTTCCCAAAGGATTTACATATGTAAAGTAAGATTGGTTGTAATTTTTGCGGTAGTCCCGGCCAGAGCGGGTGCCTCTACCAACTTTGAGAGCTTCTTGATAAGGGTCTTCATTTGGAAGATTGTCTTCAGGATCAAGAGGCTGTTGTTTTTCATTTACTGAGGGTGTATCAGCAGCAAAGTTGCCATCCTCAGTGATTGTGTTGCACGGAGTATTTTCCGGGAACAAGTCCTGAACAGCATCCAGTAACCTTTCTTCTTTGTTGACCAATTCATCATCCCAAGCATCAATAGTTGGGAATTCTTCAGTCAGGAAGGGTGTGAACTTTGAAGTCACAGTCTCAAGAGAAGAAACCTAAGAGGGTGTCGTCTCAGTGAAAGTCACGTGAGATGAGGTGGCTCCAGAAGATACATTGCTAGGCGTCGCCGGAGTGTAAGTGCTCTCATCAGACGATGCTTCGGAAGAGTTATAATCCCGAATTATCACATTACAGGAAGCTCTAACAGGAAACGTTGCCTGATCGGAGTTAGACTCATCCTCGGATGTAAGAGGATCGTCTATCCAGCAATTTTCTCCATTTTCAGGAGTTAAGGGAGGATGTACCTGATGGTCTTCAGGGACTTCAAGCTCTGGATTGCGAGGAAGCTCGTTGACGCGGTCTTGCACTTATTCTAGAGCGAGACGCTGCAAGATCCTTGCATATTCTTCAAGATCAGGTATGGGAGCCAAATCTTCTTCTTCATCAACTCTTTGTGGCTCAAAATTGTTGATTTCCACTGGAGCAATGAGGGGTGCTGGTTCAACAGCATTTTCTTGTACAGCCTCTTGCTCTTCTTCATCATCAGACCAGGATCCTTGTGGCTGTAGGGGGTTATACCAGAATACTGGCATAAGATTAGTCTCAGGAACCCATTCTTCATCGGAGAGATATTCTCCTATTTCAAGGGACTCCTCCCACCCGTTGGTGTAGTTGGTTTCGAATCCATCATCGGCGTCGCTGGACTCGTATCCATCAATGGATAATCCAATTACCGAATTGCAAGAGTATTATATCTCCTGCGTGGCTTCTTTGAATTGAGGTGGCATGAAATCACTGAGAGTGAATTTTCTTACCCCCTTTGAAGTCTCTGGAAGGGATGTTTTTGTTGCCTTCAGTGAAGCGGTAGAGGAAGCCTCTGCCTTTTCTTTGACTTCTTGTTTTGGCAGGGTCTTCTCTTGTCGTTTGAGCTTGAGGAGATATTTCCTAGCCTGGCTTCGCTGCTGAGCTGTAGGCTTTGTTTTCACGACCTCCCAATTTTCATCTTCCAGGAGATCGGGATGTCCCCATATGGGTTGTCCGTCTGGTGTCGGGTAAGGAACCAGTTCCTCGGACGCTTGGATTGAGTTTATCACCTTGAAGGAAGTAGTGATCTTCTTTTTCGGTGATTTTGATGTTTGTCCACATGTCACCATGTTGACGGAGGCAGACCCATAGTTTTTGTCAAAGGTGATGACTCCGTTTTTCCACATCTCGTTTATTTTCTCTCTCACAACGAAGCATTGATTGAGAGGATGCGAGATCATCTGATGGTATGGATAGTACCGAGGATCATTGGTTTTGCCAACATCGCCCGTTCTTTTCGGTTCAGGTAAGGTGAGCTTGCCGTTTGCCACAAGAGCCCCAAAGATTTCATCAACATCTTCATCAAATGGGTATTTCTTCTCTACTCGTTCTTTGAAGGCATCTGAGAGTTCGGGTCTCTTACTAGCAGCTTTGTTTTCAGCTTTCTTTGGTAGTTGAGGAGCTGGCTTGGTCTGCACATTGAGGACCTCTTTCTTCTTTGGTTTAGAGGTTGCAATGGCGGTTGGCTCTTTTCTTGATGATTTCTGACTGTTGAGGTCTTTAATCACCGTTTCAACTTCCATGGAAGCTTCTAGGAGTTCTCCCAGGTTTTTTGATTTGTTACCGATGATCATGGAGCGGATTCTAACTCTCATGTTGTTTCGGCAGATGTCGACTAGCGATGCTTGTGGCAACACATCAGAGCATTTGTATGCCATTGCTTTCCACTTATGACTGAAGTCATATGTTGACTCATTCTCCCCCTGTTTTAGGATATACAGCTGAGCCATAGTAGCGGGATGATCCTCACCTTTGAAGTGAGTTAGGAAGCGTGTCTCTAGCATGTCCAAATTTTGGATGGAGTCCTCCGGCAGAGTGGAATACCAATCGAAGGCCGTACCTTTTAGGGTACTTGCAAAGAGGCGGATCTTGAGTGCATCTTGATCCGCGATAGCTCCCGTCAGGATCTTGAAGTGGATGACGTGCTATCTGGCGGATCCTTTCCCTGTATATATTTAAAGAGTATGAAGTTTGAATTTTGTAGGGAACGGGACCGAGTCCATCCATAAGGGATATGGTGGCTTAATCCCATGCTCCTTAGTACATCCTCTTCTTTTGCTTTGGCAAGGATACTGTCAACGTCCTTTTTTGTAAGGGCGCATGACTCATTTTCTTCTCTATTTACCTCATCGTCTTGATGATTCGGAGGAGGTTCATTGTTCGCCTGATTTTGGAAGGCGAGGAGAATGTTTTCCATCAGAGTTCCAATCCTTTGTTGGCCTTGTTCCAACTGCTGGATGCGGGTGATCGCATCATCTTGAGGTGGATTGCGGGGTGGTGGCTCAGAATTTATAGCCAAGACGTTCATCCTTCGTGATTCGAACGAAGAAACTGTCCTGGTGACTGAGCTGGGGCTCATTCTTTTTTAAGAAGAGCTTGAGGAAGGATCACTTTACCGTCCTTTGCTTGAAGGAGCAGGGGATTCTTCTGAATGTCTTCTTGTCCTGGAGACGCTGCGGGTCATCGGACGTCGAACATGGATTTTGGATGCTGACTTTTAGCGTCTTCTGGTTTTTCCAACCATATGGACAGCAGCAACTTGGTTGGCTCTTTCTTTTTCGACCCATTTGGGAGAGACTTGAAGTGTAGGAGGCTGGGTCCTTTACTTCTCTAGTCTCTTTTGTCGATACGACTCACGGCGGCGTATGCGACGAGCAATTTGAGCTTCGGTCAGCTCTGGCTGGGCTTTGACAATGAAGGATGTGCTCCCTCAGGCGCAGCAGCCGAGCTTATCTTCTTTGTAGCTGGGCAAGGACAGGATGCGAACCCGGTCCTTCGCCTGTTGCAGTGAAGTTTTAAATTTTTGGAGTTCGGCCCCTGTAGAGATGAAGGGTCGAACTGCAGGTTTGTAGGCCTTAGCAGGTGCTTGCGGAGGCCTTGTGATGCATGACTTGATTTTGGGCTTGTAGGAACAAGCCGGTTCATGCTGGGTTGACTTGGGAGTCAGGTTGGAGATGGGTCTCTCCTCTTTCATATAGGCAAGAGGGTAGAACTGGTTCTCCTTGAGGAAGGCCAGGAATGCTGGCTTAGTGGATGTTTGGGACCTTCTTTGTTTTGGTGAAGGTCTTGGGGACCAAGTCTTGGGATAGACCTGGTCGTTTGCTGGTCGAGGCTTCGTGGGGCTGCCACGGGCTTCGGGCCTTCTGGTGCTCGCCTTTGGTGTCACGGTAGTGACACATTGAGAGGCGAGTTTCTGCTTCTTGGAATGAGCAGTTTGTTCTTTGGGAAGTGGGAATGGTCCCAGCGTCCCAAAGACAATAGTCCGGGGAGTCGAGGTCGACCCGGAGCTCAAAGAGTTGCCGAGGGAGTTGACACTTCGGCAGCTGATGGGGCGCTTGTAGGTGCGTGTAGTTTGCTTCTGTTGAAGCATAAGTTGGTGCTTGTTCTCGTCGAAAGTAATGGTTAGTAATTGTTAGTTTTTTTGAAAAGTTTCAGAAACAAGACCACATCCATTAGTAATCACAAGAATATAATGATCATAAATGAGAAGTTCTATGGTTTTGTCTTTTCAAATCGCTCGAGGGAGATGACCCAAGCAATATGAAGAAGGCAAAATGCCATAGAGGGTACAATTGTTCTGATCGCAGGTTTGGTAAGCCCAGAATGAGCGTCCTAGTGACTGCTAGAAGCAATTATGAACTTAAATTCGACTTATCGAGAAGCAGAGCTTGCTCGAGGTAAGAAGAATATAAAGTTGGAGTTACAAATGTGCCGGTCTCGAATACAGTAGACCTTCAAAAGGGCGTACTAGTACCGCTAGACACAAATGTTTGGAGACCGCATCCATGAGATGAGATTCCCTGTTTTGAAAGATCAAGATTGGATTCATCAAAGATAGCAGATGGTATTCCGATCCAAATACGGTCTCAGCGATTTCCGCGAACGCCAGTATTCAGAAGGAAATAAACCATAATTTCTCGAATCTGAGTCCAAAAATGACGAGTTTTTTTTTTTTTTGAAAGGCCAATATCGGGTTCATCAAAGAGAGCAAAAGGCACTCCAATCTAAACACGGGCTCAGCGAATTCCGCGAGCACCAGTGCTCAGAAAGGAGAAGACCAAGATTTCTCCAATCTAAATCCAAAATGACGGAAGTTTTTTTTTTGAAGATTTTTTTTTAAATCTTTTTATTTTTATTTTTTTATTTATTTTTTTTCTAATTTTTTTAAGATTTTTTTTTGAAAATTTTTATTTTTTTATTTTTTATTTTAAAATTTTTATTTTTAAAAATTTTATTTTGAAAATTTTTTTTTTAAAAACGAGAGAGTACACATAGGCCTCCTAACCCGGTCTTATGAAATCTCGATTGATAGAATTGCCCTCAGGTAAGGGTAAGATTACTTAATGAACCCGTTTGGAGGACCCTTGCCTAGAACAGTCAAGCTGTCTCCACACTCTGGACAACGCTTTTCTTGAATCAACCATGATCAAAGAACGCAGTTGGTTTAACCTTAGTAGTCTATGTCTTTTTTGTTTTTATATATATATATAATTTTTTTTTTAGATCTTTAATGAACTCATCAAAGAGAAACGATGGCCCAAAATCTTAGTTGAACAGGCTCAACATTTCTGCAAGCACGATGAACGATAGAAAAGGATCAAAATTTATCAATTTTGAATTCAAACTGAGAAATCTAATTTTTTTTTTTTTATTTTTTTTCTAGATCTTTAATGAACTCATCGAAGAGAAACGATGGACCAAAACCTTAGTCGAACAGGCTCAACATTTCTGCAAGCACGATGAACGATAAGAAAGGATCAAGGTTTCTCAATTTTGAATTCAAACTGAAAAATCTGATTTTTTGTATTTTTTTGTTTTTTTTTTCTAGATCTTTAATGAACTCATCGAAGAGAAACGATGGCCCAAAACCTTAGTCGAACAGGCTCAACATTTCTGCAAGCACGATGAACGATAGGAAAGGATCAAGGTTTCTCAATTTTGAATTCAAACTGAAAAATCTGATTTTTTATTTTATTTTTTATTTTTTTCTAGATCTTTAATGAACTCATCAAAGAGAAACGATGGCCCAAAACCTTAGTCGAACAGGTTCAACATTTCTGCAAGCACGATGAACGATAGGAAAGGATCAAGGTTTCTCAATTTTGAATTCAAACTAAGAAATCTATTTTTTTTTTATTTTTTTTTAGATCTTTAATGAACTCATCGAAGAGAAAAGATGGCCAAAACCTTAGTCGAACAGGCTCAACATTTCTGCAAGCACGATGAACGATAGGAAAGGATCAAGGTTTCTCAATTTTGAATTCAAACTGAAAAATCTAATTTTTTATTTTTTTTAGTTTTATTTTTTTTCTAGATCTTTAATGAACTCATCGAAGAAAAACGATGGCCCAAAACCTTAGTCAAACAGGCTCAACATTTTTGCAAGCACGATGAACGATAGGAAAGGATCAAGGTTTCTCAAATTTGAATTCAAACTGAAAAATCTGATTTTTTTTATTTTTTATTTTTTTTTTTTGAAAAGAGAAAGAGTGGAAATAAATTAAAAGAATTAGAAATTTCCAAAAAAAATCTCATCACATTTTTTTTAGATGCGGAATCCAACATAGGCCACCAATTAGAAAGTAGCCAAGGAATCAAGAAAAGAAGTATAAGCATAGAGCAATAGATATGATATGCAAATATTTCATTTCTAGCATCGTGTTCTCAAATGAACGTGTCCCACTGGGTGTGCCAGCTTGATGGACAGCGCATTCTACTCGGTTCTACCGAGGTCGGCGGACGTGGGAGTCCGTTTGGGTCCGACCCTTTCGTAGCTGGGGGGAAAGGCGTGCATCAACATTTTTTTGTGTGGGTGTGCCAGATTTTCTATTTTTTACTTGGAATTGCAGGTGGTGATCCGGAGATCAACCTTCGCAAGTAAAAAAGAAATCAACTTCTTTCAAGTTTTTCATTGCACATATATTTAAGAAAAGAGACATTTCCTTGATTTGCCGTGAAAGGCGATTTTTTTGGCATTTATAGCCGATTTTGGCGTTTATAGCCGATTTTGGCGTTTATAGCCGATTTACAATCCTTATCAATAATGAAAGACAAGAGTTGTGATTTTTATCTCTTTTAAAAAAATACAAACTACAATGAAAAGCAAGAAAAGGAGGATCTAACTTCTCAAGAGATTGTGGGGGACTCGTTCAGATTGACGGTCGCAAGCCATGTGTGGACTTCGCCATCATCCATGCAGATCAGAACAGAGGATGTTATTGATTCGCTTGGCTTGGCTATAACCTCAGGTTTTTAGAGGACAAAGACCAAGAGGAGGTCTTATGTCCAATAAAAAGCCAAGTAGACGGGCTGAAAAGCCACGTCTAAGCCATTGGAGGCAGAAGGAGAAGGCAAGGACCTTGGAGGGGGGGTACCCCCCAAGGGACTTTTGTCACCTTGTAGCGGTGGTTGGTGTAGAACTTCTGCAGAGTTTTCTCTCTTTCTTTCTCTGGATTTCTGTGCTTTTTTTTCTGATCTGGGATCTGTCTTCTTTTTCCGATATGGAATTCTTTGGAATGCTCTCCTATTTATAGGCTTTTAGGTAGCCATTTAGGTGGATTTATGAGCCTTAATTGTCATAAAGCTACATAAAGGGAGGAGTTACAAGATTGAATTCTTTATTTTGTAACTCCTTTTTCTTGGCTTCAGATTGGCCGGAGGAGATTGAGAGCATTTAATCGCCTTTAATCGCCATGATGGGAGGAGTTTCATGGGTTAAATGCCATGAATCTCTTGACTTGTAACTCCTGGATGCTTGCTTCTGATTGGGCCGTCCAAAGAAATGGATTAATGACTGTAATAAAGCTAGTCAATTAATCGCATTAAGTGGTCGCGAGCAGTTGAAGAGTCGCGGGCCGTGCCGCGTCTTGTGAGATTCTTCTGGCGATGATCATCGATAGATCTTCATGTAGATCGACATCGGATGACCATGTAACTTCAAGTGTTGGTTGCCAACAGCGGGTCGGTGCCATCTGTCCTGTCGTTTTCTCAATCGATCGAGTAGAGAGCACACTTTTTTTTGTTGACCAGATGGCGATCAATGTTGATTTTGATACTCTTGATGATTGACCCGTGTTTTTGACGGATGTCAGAATATTTGGTGTCTCAAAAGTATAAATTTTGGAAAATACCAAAGGTCGGACGCTTCGAATCGCAAAAAAAACGGCGAAAAACAGGGTTTCCGGGGCCCCACCGGTGATCCCAGGCCCCAGGGTCACCGGCGACCCTAGGGGTTTTTCCCCCCTTTTGTCCTGTTTTGCGTCCATTTTTGCTGTTTTTCGTTTCTTTTTTCTTCTATATTTTTCCTTGACATTTTTGACCATTTATTGGCCTGATTTCCCTGTAGAAAACCTGATGAGAATCCTTGCATTTTGTTTTGCAAAGTTTCTAATTTTCTGAGAAAGCCGAAGACTTTGTCGCGCAGAGCTGCCGATTTTCCGTCAGAAGCCGAAACTAGGTCAAACGATGTCAGAATGGCCTGAAATTTGGGGTGAAGCCTGCTCAGCAATAAATAAGACCAACCATAGGCTTTTGTTTGAGTTTTGAAGCCGTTTGGGGTCCTATCACCAGTAGACTTACTTTTGTCGCGATGAAAATGTCGTGGCTTGATGTGCGGTCAACCGATGTCCGATTGACTTGAAATTTGACAGGGAACCTATTGGAGTCATTTTAAGATGATCCATAGTCTCTGTCTTAGAAACCATGGTCCTGGGGAGTTTCGCCACCGAGAGGCCTGATTTAGCTGTTCGAGGGTTGATGTATGGTCAAACGTTGTCGGTTCGACTCGAAACTTGACGTGGAGCCTTTTGGACATATTTTGAGACCATCCATCAGCTCTGATCGAAGATTTGGTATCTCCGATGCTTTCGCCGCCAGGAGCTCCTTTTCGGCTGCCGGAGAATCGAAGTTAGGCCAAATGATTTTGAAATGGCTCGAAACTTCTTGTGTACTCCTCTTTTGGCTGTCTTGAAGGATCTTGCAGTTTTTGTTTGATTCTGACAAGATTTGATTTTTTGGAGTTAGCATTACCTATTTATGGTAGGTTGCGACTTCATGTAGCTTTTTGGATCTTGAAGAAGCAAGGTGACACTTTTGGTGTCAACACGGGCCCTCGAATGAGAACGAGGTCAACGCGAAAGTTGTAGGGAATAATAAGATAAGTCAAACGGGATTAAAAACATAATTTTAGGAAATCATGAATAACCCCCAAGCTCACGTAATTCCATAACAAGAACCCACAAATCAAGAAGGCTCCCAAAATTCCCCAAAGCTATTATAAAAGCTATTCTAACCCAAAACTAAGTCCAAATCCACTAAACACACTTACAACTAAGACACGACTTAATCAACACTAATCAAGGTCTCATTTGGAGATTCAACTTTCGTTAAATACATGATGTATGTCTTCTTTGATTACTATGTGTCTTTGAATGATTGTGTGAGTTAATCATCATATTGAATTTAATTCGTACCATATCCCTTGTTTTTTAGAGTGCTTTGAGTGATAGAGTGGATTCCACACACTTGCAAGTTCATACTTTTGTAGCCTTGAATTGTATTCATTTTACCTCTTTTGGAAGTGGTGACACAAATTGTTAATACAAGGAAATTTGTTGTTTATAAAACCAGAAAAGAGTCACCCTTGGACTCTTGTTTGAGCCATGTTTTATATTCCCTTATTCTTGTGCTAAACCTTAGGGAACCGGTGTAAAGGAGGCAAGGAGGAATGGGGGATTTTGGGGTGATTTCAGCAGGTGGAATATGGTTGTGTTATAAAAATTGGGCTTGGTTATGATGAGTCTAAGGATGACTTTGAAGTGAAGATGATCTTCTATGTTTTGGTAGTGGGGTTTGTGATTAACTGATACAAAGATATTCTATTCATTGAGACTTCTTCTCTACAGGTATTCCATTGCGTAATTGAGAAATTTGCAAATAAGTCACTTCGTTGGACTGTAAGTGAGATTCATTCTCAAATCACTCGTTGGATAAAATTTTTGAAAAGCAGAGGAAGAAGGTGTTGGATTTTTAGCCAAGTCATTCAAAAAAAAAAGTGCATGAATGGCAGTACCGGTAGAAATTCCGGTTCAAAAAGAAACATTTGAGGCAGAGAAGCTAGGATTTTGCTACTAAGTCTCCACCGGTAGTTCTACTGGTAGAACTTTCTCTACCGGTATTTCTACCGGTAGAACGTGCGGGCCCAGGCAACCCTATATATTTTTTCCCTGTTCTGTTTGTCATTTCATCTAGTTCTTTTCCTTTCTCTCAAGCCGATAGTTTCTCCTCCATAAACCCTAACACCCGAACTTCCAAAACCGCCATTAATCCAACCAATCTTCTTCCAAAACACCCAAATACCTTCTCTTCATTACCATTTCTCCCTCACCCTTCGATCAAACTTCCAAAAAGTCCAAGAAAATCCTATATTCCGAAATCCCCATCCTTCCCTCAAAAATTTAATACTCACTTCCATACCCTTCCAAAACCAATTCATACCTTCTACACACAACATTAAACCATGCCAAGGACAAAGAATCCTAAATTAGGGGGTGCACCAAAGAAAGGAGCAATTGCTAAGGGCAGGAAATCCAAAAGTAGCATTTCAGGGGAAAGTGATAGAAGAGCTTAAAAAAGACCAAGGAAGTCTTCTCCCCCTCCTCCACAGAAATCTCCCCCTCCTCCACAGAAAAGTGCAGGTCAGATCAAATGGGAGAAGAAGGTAGACAAGAAAACATTTGTGACTGAAAGGAGGTGTGGGTAAACTTGGTACTGGGGAATGCTTCGGAGCAGTGATCAATAGCAAGCTGGAGTACATGGACACTGCCTTTGTGGGTTATATTCCTAACTTCATTCGTCAATTTTTCAAATCTATGGAGCATGTGATTAGCAGGAGGTGAACAGATAGCTGCAATGGTGAATAGAACAAAAGTTAAAGTTGATCAATATATTATTGCAAAAGCCTTAGGATACACCCCAGTGGCTAAGGAGAGAATCACATACCCTAGGCCTCAAAATGTTCCTTTGGAAATTCCTCATGATCAATTGGTGTTGAGAGGGCAAGTTGTGGTAGAAGGGACAACCACAGTTGGGAATTTGAATGGGGAAGTAGGGATGTTGAACAAAATTATGCATTACAACATTTTCACTCGAGGTGATGAGAAGATGCTAGGAAAAAAAGAGATGGAATTGCTATGGGTGATCTGGAGCCCAAATGAAGGAACGAATGTAGCTCAATTCATATACAATCAGATGAGGAGATACCCTGAGGAGTCCACAGCTAAGGCAGCCCTCCCCTACCCTTGTCTTATCACTAACATATGCTTAGATCAGAAAGTAGAGAAAGGCCTAGATGATTGGCTTTTACCTAGTGATAGAGGGGCAATCACGGTCAAAACAATGGCAAAGGCCCGATCACAAAAGAGGGACCCTCCATCAGCAGCTCAACCTTCTTCTTCTATTCCTAAACAAGTGAAGGGTTCATCATTTCAGACCTATATGATGGAATTGATGAAGTGGATTGGGTGTAAAGTAGATGATTGCATAGAGGGGCAGAAAGTGATTAAACAAAAAATGGAGAAGCAGATCCAGGCAAGAGTATCTGATGAAGGTTGCTGTATCACAAGGAGCTGAGCCCTATGTGTCACCCCAGAGAGAGGCAGAGGCTGGTCCTAGCCAGAAAAATGGTGGTAGTAATACTGCAGCAGAAGAAGAGGCAGAGGGAGAAGAAGATGATGATGATGATGATGAAGGGGAGGAGGACACTGAAGAGTTAGTCAGTGAATGAGTTGTCCTATTGATGGTTGATCTTAGTTTTTGATTAGTGGGGAATATTGTTTTTGTTTGATTTGTAAATGGGCATGGCCAAAGGGTAGTTGACCCAAGCCATGTAAGGCCATGCCCCATTTTGTCTAAAAAACTGTCATTGTTTACCCTTTCAATGCAATCTTAAAGTCCTTAATTAATCTTTTTGTGTCATTACTTCCATTAGAATGCATGTTTGAATTTATATGCTACTTTAGTGTTGTTCTGTATGTGTGTGATGTTAGAATAAGCATTGTGAGATTAGTTTCCATGGGATATGTTCATTGAAATGAGTGACATCTACATTGAGTGATATCTTTTGTGAGCTTTGGAATTAATTTTGATGTGATGGCTAACTCATTCTAATCTTAGCATCTTGATTGAATGTTTTATTCCATGAGATGTAGATATTAATATTTTCATGGTCTTAGACATCTGTTTCAATTGGGCATAAATCATGTATTTCTACTTTTAAATGAGAATTGTATGTACAGACAAGATAGCTTCTTCTTAATTTACTAGGGATAGCAAAGTCCAAGTTGGGGGGGGTGTGATAAGTACCTAATTATTAAGCAATTAGAGACTTAATTGCCTTTCCATCACCTTCATTCGTGTTTAATTCTATTGATTTCATATAATTTTGCACGAATATTATTTTTTGGTCAATTGTAGAAATTTGATGAAGAATGAACTTTGGAGGATGAATGGATCAAATAGAGAGTAAAGAAACTAGTCCCCATCAGTCAACCGCAAGTTATACCGATAGAAATGGCTAATATTCTAGCAGAGTTTGGACATGAGATTTCCATCAGTCAATCGCAAGTTCTACCGGTAGAAATGGCTGATATTCTGGCAGAGAGTTTGGATATGAGATTTGCACCTATTAAACCGGTAGTTCTACTGGTAGAACACTCGGATTTGGATAGAATTTTACTTTTTGGGGCAGTTTTGTAATTAAAGTTGTGAGGACCTATATAAAGCATTATAACTCGAAAATTAGGGTTATATGGGAATTGTCTTAGTTTCCCAGCCGCCTAGCTCTCCCTCTTTTTCTCTCTTCTTTCCTTAGATGAATGTATAGGTAGTTTCTATTGAAGATTAGTGTTCAATTTTGTTCAATTCTTGTTTTAAGACAGAATCCTTCATATTAATTCAAGTTTTATTAGAGGTAATCTTTCAATTATGTTCTTACTGTTCTCTTACTTTCATTTAATCTATTTGAAGAATTCTCCATTAATGGAGGGGTAGAATTACAGATGGTTTAACCTAAGGGGAATTCACCCTGGGTTTTGTATAGGTTATTCTTCCTGAGTATGCTTTTATGATAAAAGATAATTTCCATTGATGTTCTGCTTCGAGAAATCATAATTGAGATGTTAAGCCTTTGACTAATTGTGTTCATCTAAGATGATACAACTAGTGCTTAGGTCAATGACTCTCAGATTATCGAATTGAATGTCTAGGAATCTCTTTGGAAATTATTCACTTAGATTGATATTTGATTTTCACGAAGAAATCTTCCAGGTGAGAACTGGATTGATTCAATTCTTATCTGCGTAATGAAGAGGAAGATGAAACCATGAAAATCTAGGTGGTTTGAACCCTAGGTTGAGCCATCTCTTTAGCATAACATTTTCATTTAGTTTTCTGTAGTTTTAATCAGTCCTTAGCTTAGAATTAATTACACCCATCGAACAAAAGTTGGTCACTCTCGACCGAAAGAAATCCTCTAGAGCTGAAACCCTAGTCCGTTCTCTGTGGATTCGACCTCTTCATGAGTGAAGTGCTATACAGCGATAAATCATGTCCTCCGCTTAGGACAAACACATCATAAAAAAAAAAAAAAAAAAAAAAGAGCTAAGCATCCACTGTCAAATGATCATTTTGATCAATTTTAATAGTGATTCGGTTCAAAAAGTTTGAGGTTCCGCCATATTTTCTCCGCCTTTAATTCATAGTGGGAAAACCCAATTTAAATTAAAAGTAGACACAAACTCCATTTAAAATAATTATATATAAATTTCCGAAATAGTTATCATCTTTTGCTAAAACCCATATACAAGTGCATATATAGATTTGACATCATATAAACACTTGATTTCTTCCTCTTCCTCTTCCTCGTCCTCCTCCTTAAGTGGATGTTAGCATCGTGGTCTGACATGTACAAAATACCTCATCTATGTCTATCTCAATCACATTCTTGATCCCCAGAATAAGTTTAGAAAACTTGAAAAAAAAAATTAAAAAAAGATAACTACTGCCACAAACCACATCATCATCCAATATATATCTAAAATGTAAATAATGTTAGATTCTGACACAAACATCATCCAATATATATCTAAAATATAAATAGTGTTAGAATCTGACACACATCCACCAACAATCTAATAATAGAGAATTGAGGGAGAGAAAATGCTTGATATGTATTCCTGACATTTAAATGAATTTATTATTTCATAATAGTGCAGCCCACTTAATGGTTTAATCACAAACTGTTAAATATATAGTAGATAAAATTTCAAATAATGAATAATTAAATAATTTCAAATAATCAAATGGTTAATGAATAATCCCAAATGAGTTTAAAGAAATTGCTATTAAAATACATACTATTACAATATTATAATAAAAGTTTCAGACACAAGAACATATCAAACGCTTGAATGGAGCATACTATTATAATGAAAATGATTAAAAGGCTAATCTTCATAATTCATACACATGTACACTGAGTAAAGGAACAAAGAATCTAAATTGGAAAAAAAAAGTTGCAAACTAATTCAAGGTTGATATAATTGGGATCGGATGGTCTTCTTCATGAAGGTGTCATTAAGAAATGTAGAATGAAGGTGTCATTCAGAAAATTGCTTTATAGTTAAGGGCAATCCAACATAAACTAACAAAAGCCTCGAAATCCAATCATACAAACCCCAACAAATATGAATAGATACAAAGCTGATAAGTAATATTTCAGATTTTCTGTTAAAATAAATAAGTAACTAAATAAATAAGAACACTGATAAATCTCGTCCACACGGCACATAATTTCGTATAGAAATCCTAGGCTAATACTTTTAAGACGTTTTCCGTCTCAGTACCATATGTCCTAGGGGTTGCTCAGTCTTTTATATTGCCGAAGACTATGCTCTGGTACCACTTTGTAACGCCCCGAAACTTGGAGCTCTTCATATTCTGGAACATTACTTTAAGTATTTCAAGATCACCACATAAATCAAATTTGTACAAAGAATTGAGCGATACCGCTAATTTATTTAAAATATTATTTATAACGTACAGATGATAAAAAGATAACACAGATGATAAAAAGATAACAAATCTAATAGCAAATAAATCCTGATCTTGTATTCTATAGTAGTCTTGAAAAGAAGCAAGATAATAAAGGTCAAACCTGAAGATTTTTTAAATATATATATATAAATTAAACATAGATAGGACAATACAACTCATATATAAAATAATTATTTACAATGTCATATAAATCTTTAAATTTTTCTTATAATTGTGAAACAAAATTTACGAAAAAGTGAAAAAGAATGACAACTACTGAATATGAAGAGAGAACCCACCATTAGGGGAGATGGCCCAATCTTTGAATGCATAGAGATTTTCTTTCCTATCCACCACTCATCCCTCCACTTCTTTAAAAAACCATAAACTTCCCCGGTCCAAGAACCTAGAAAACCGGCAAAAGGAGAATGTAACATATATCCTAGGGCTGCCCTCGAGAACAAAGAGATAAAAGGGAAGGAGAACCATCTTTGTGCTAATGCAATACGTGGGCAAGGAGGCATGCAAGAGGGACCAAAAAAAAGTAACTGCCCTCCAGAACAAAGAGATAAAAGGGAAGGAGAACCATCTTTGTGCTAATGAAATACGTGGGCAAGGAGGCATGCAAGAGGGCACTGACAGGTGTCAAAATAAATTTGAAAAGGTCAAAATCAATTCGTTGATTCTTATCTATATAGAACTCTGGAGGAATGATGAAGGGAAAAAAAATAGGGGCATTTGGCGGCAGGTCCCTCAACATTACATTTCATTGCCGGTGGTCCAAGTCTTTTTCTCATAAAGGCAGCGGTTCTCTTTTAACATTAAATGAGTCAAAAAGACAGAAATGCCCTCTCTTTATATATTCTATATGTCACCAAACACGCACACGCACTACTTCCGTCAAAAAGATGCTCTCCAATTTGGAGTAACCAAATACTTGATGTACATGTCCCACCACACCATGAGCACAAATAAGATCCTGACCACATGTTTGAAAAACCACTTTCTCACTCTCGTCGAAAATATAAGTGGCCCCATAACCATCCAATTACCAACGCCAAATCCCAACCCTGCCGATAGGAATTGCCAATCAAAACTATTTCCAGATGGAAAAGTCACACTTCCAGGCTGCCATGGTGCCTCACATTGCCTAGACAATGGGGGCCCACATAATCCAGGATTTCCTTGAAAGGAATCGTTTGCAAAGGAAATGAATTGTTGGGCCTGTGGTAGTCTTCCAATGAAGTTGCTTTGAGAGAGGTTTAAAACTGAGAGGAATGTTAGAGCTGCCAGCTCTATAGGGATCTCTCCACAGAGCTGGTTTATTGATAAATCTAATGATTCAAGTTGCAGTAAATTTCCAAATGATGATGGTATTGTACCAATGAATTTATCTAAGTTTTGTATGTGTTATCTGACTTTGATATAATGTTATCTGACTTTGGCATGATGTTATTTGTGTTTGGTATGAATTTCTCTAAGTTTGATATGAATTTATATGTGTTTGTTTTGAATTAATCTGAGTTTGATACGAATTAAGTGAATTTATCTGAGTTTGCTGTGAATTTATTTAACTTTGATGTGAACTTATTTGACTTTGGCATGATTTTTTTTGAGTTTTTAAAAGAGCTTTTTTTTATTTTGCTGTGAATTTATCTAAATTTTGTGTGTGTTATCTGACTTTAGCATAATGTTATCTGACTTTGGCATAATGTTATCTATGTTTGGTACGAATTTATCTAAGTTTGAAATGAATTTATTTGTGTTTGCTTTGAATTTATCTGAGTTTGATACGAATTAAGTAAATTTATCTGAGTTTGCTGTAAATTTATCTAACTTTGATGTGAACTTATTTGACTTTGCCATGAGTTTTTTTGAGTTTTAAATGAGTTTTTTTTTAGTTTGTTGTGAATTTATCTAAGTTTTGTATGTGTTATCTAACTTTGGCATGATGTTATCTGTGTTTGGTACGAATTTATTTAAGTTTGATATGAATTTATTTGTGTTTGCTTTGAATTTATCTGAGTTTAATATGAATTAAGTGAATTTATCTGAGTTTGTTGTAAATATATCTAACTTTAATGTGAACTTATTTGACGTTGGCATGAGTTTATACGAATTTATCTGTGTTTAAAAAAAAGTTATGTCACTTCGATATGAGATTATCTAACTAGATTTGGTTTGGTTTGACTAGATTTAGTTTGATTTATCTAGCTTTGATAAAAATTTATCTGAATCTAGCAACCTACCCCAGGTGACTTATGCAATCAGTTGTTCAAGTAATCTCTTAGGTTTTCTTCTTTAGCTCTTCATTTCTGTTGAAACAGTGTCTTCCATCAAGGTGCTCTTCCAATGTCGATAAAGAAAGACTTTCCTCAAGGCTGTTATAGGGCTAGCCATGAGGATTATGAAATAATTCACTTGCCATGGTCCAAGACCCAACCCATTATAGATGGTAACGACCTTGTAAAAAAATCTGGGAAAGACAGTGATGTCACATGCTTAGGAACCACACACCCATTTAAATGGTTAGAAGGGCAAATGAGTCATAAAAAATCTGATGTCACACGACCACACACCCATTTAAATGGTTAGAAGGGCAAATGAGTCATAAAAAATCTGATGTCACATATTTAGGGACCACCGCCTGAATTAAATTCATGCGCAAGGGACTCTAGGCCTTAAACATTAATGCTCTGTCCTAGAGACTTTATAGCCTAATAATGAGGGATCTCTCTCTAATTTACCCGAAAAAATATATGGAGACTACCTAGTACAGCTCAGTTTTGAGGACGGGATGTTAATGGATTACTTTTGAATTTTCAAACGAATTCTTTGTAGAGGATTTCTGTGAGGGGTTTCAAAATTGGATAGGAAAGATGGAGAGATTTTAGGGAGAGAGATTGAGTTTTGTTGCATTGGATAGGGATAGGGACTTTAAGGGAATAAAAGGAATGAAGGGCAATTCTGAAATTGGGAGTGTAAAAAGTCCGAGGTTCCGCCACGTGTCGTCCTCCCAAAAGTCCCCCTCCGCCACGTGTCGCTCTCCCGTAAAAAACCTTTTGCTTTAATATATATAATAAAAATAATAATGTGACACCCCCACACCCACCTCCCCTTTGCTTTAATATATATAAATAGTCTCTCAATTAAGCATCACCTTGTTTGATCATTGAATTTGTTCATACAAAATAATAAAAAAATTCAAGCAAGTTGCAACTTACAATAATAACATATATTTTCCTTGCTACCATACATTGTCATCTTATAATGACAAAAGAGTGATATTACCCTTTTTGTGGTAAAAAATTCTTATTTTGATTATGGTTGACTGTACGAAAAGATATGTTCACATTGGCACATTTTCGATTTAAACATTGTTACTCGTTTCTGATGCACCGTCCTTTCCCGACCATTTCTCTCCTTCCATAGAAAACTCTTGCCTATCTTGCCATCGACGAGATCGGCACTCGCTTTGCCTCTGTGAAAGAGAGATATGGCGGATTTAGAGAGAGAGCGGAGGATGCAATTTATGAATGGCCTTGTCAACAGAGCTGCAAGAAATGAGGGAAAAGCTCTAGAGTGGCTCGACCTACCGGACCAACCCGATCTGAGGCTCATTCTAACCCCTCAGCAGAACACGGCCCTGCACATCGCAGTGAGTTTTAACCGAGAAGACTTGGCGAGGAGGATAATTGAGCTGTGCCCGCCTCTTCTCTATGAGCCCAACTCGAAAGGGGACATCCCACTTCACATTGCAGCAAAGGCCGGCCATATCCACCTGGCAAGGCTTCTCGCAAGTGAGGCGGGGGCTCCAGGAGACTTCGAGGAAGGGACTCCACAGCGCGTGCCTGGGGAGATGGTGAGGATGACGAACTTGGAAGGCAATACCCCCCTGCATGAGGCGCTGAAGATGGGACATGGAAAAATGGCGTTGTGTCTGTTAGATCTGGATAAAGAGCAAGAACTGGGGGCTATTGTGAACCATGGAAGAGAGAGTCCACTATATTTGGCTGTTGGAGCTAAATCGAAACCTGTTGTGTTGAAGCTGCTTGAGAGACGAGATTGTAGCATTGAAGGGCCGGACGGCCAAACTCCCTTGCATATTGCAGTCATCAATGGTCGCTTCAGATTGGGCTTAGGTACTTCCCTTTTCCTCTCTCCCTCCCATGATGTTATATCTAATAAAAAAAAAAAAACAGAAACAGAAAACGAGCAAACAAACAGAGACAAACGCCAAATGGTCCCTCATGCTAGTGACTTCGTTTCATCCCTTATATTTTAAAACTCAAACAGATGTTGAGTTGGTTGCACCCCCAGCGAGTATTAAAAAGTACATTTGAATAATAAAATAAATTAAAAGAGAGAACGGTTTCTCTTCGTCCACACTCCACGCCCTCTTTAATCTCCAACACGAACCCATCTCCAAAACCCTTCAAATCAGAAGACCCATTTCTCTAGTTTCTCTGATTTCTCTTCATCCACGCTATCTTTAATCTCCAATACAAGAACCCATTTCAAAGACCACCAAAACAAAAATACCCATTGCCCCAATTCTTCCCTGATTTCAATCCGCAATGCTTTCGATTCCGGAAGAACCCCTCCTCGCCCCAAATCCCGATTGCTTCTGCATGTTCCCAATCCTGCCTGATTTGATTTATAAATTTAAATAAGTTAGGATTCCATTTTTATTACCGTTTATATCGTATTTTCCATTTTATTTAATCTAAAGTAGTATATATACACGCTAGCCGAAAGCCCCGTGCAATGCACAGTTAAATCCTGCGTAATTTGATTTATAATAGATGCATGGATGGGATGGATGATCTCACGTGATCTCCATACTGTCTTCTATTTTTTAACACTCATAATCACGATGATGTGAGAACTAATTTTATATCTATTATGCCAAGTCATGTTTGCCTATTCATTTTGGATGATTATAGTATTTTTTTTTTCTTTTGGAAGATAGAAATAAATTTTGAAAGAGAGAAGATTACCGATTTCAATCATATACCGATTTCAATTCGATTCATGATTCGTGAAGGCTCCAGAAGACATAGGTTAATTTCAATGACATAGATCCGAACACATATGAAACACCATTGAATGCGTATGGATTAAATGAGAGCAGCAGATGTGTTTTAATCATTGAAAAGGGGCACTTAATTTTAGAGATGCGTACGTTCAAGAGAAGAGATGTGTCCTAAGAGATGTGAATGGATGTGTTTTAAGGATTGAGAAGGAACATTTTTTTTTTAGACATTGTCCTAAGAGATGTCTTAGTTCTTCCAAAAAAAGTCGTTTTATTTTACCAAAAAAAGGAAATGTGTTAGTGTTTGTTATGGTTTGCTGACGTGGCCTATGGATTTGAGAATCAAGCAAAATCAAGCCTCCTTCTAACTGTTATCCAACTTTAAAGAGAAAGAATTATATATATATATATATATATGAAGATTTGTAATTTGTAATTTTTTAATACTCCGATTAGATTTTAAAAAAAAAATTTCTTGAATGAAAAAAAGGATCCGGAAAAAACCTAATTATTACTAAATGGCCAGAGATATCAAGCTCTCAATGTTTCAGTGGGAAAATATGCTCAATGTTTGGAGGTTTTCCACCAAACCACAACCTAGAGGTGATAAAATCTTAAGAGTTCTTGTGGCTCATCTGCCACTTGTGGTGCACTTGCATGGTTAATTACTCTGATAATGTTAAAGATCTTGTTGTTAAGAATTGTACGGCCAACCTATACGGGGGCACATCGAACTAAGTTGTTAGTAAACACCAATGATCATTTAAAGCATAACCATTAATAGAGTTTGGAATATTGGGATAAACTATCTGAAAGAGACTTTTTGCTAGCGAAGTAGTCTTCTACTTACAAACGTGAGATCGTAACAGTTCCACCAAAATAAAAATGAAAAAAAAATAAAAGAAACTAATAAGCTCAGATCGTTCGAGGATCTTGTCACGCCCCAAAAATTCGATTGGATCCTAACCACATCATTAGGGCATGAGAATCGGGGCCAATTAAAATCGTTCCCTTAAATACATTTGCGGCTCTAATTCTGGGTGGATCGAAGTCCATAGTGAGGTTAATGATGATGATCAGTCACCATAAACAAACACGGAAGCAACGATTCATACAATCTGCGCAGATGGTCACCAATACAACACATACAATAACATCAGAGCTGATACAAGTAACAAAAAGTCATTTACTTATATTTCAATTACAAAATACATTAGAGTTTTAACGAATGTCTAAAACACCATAATGACCTGTGCAAGAAGCACCTATGCTCATAGCCGGAATGTAAAGTGAGGCTCTCATGTACCAATCCAGCAACACCACACTGCTGCCACAATCCACTAGTGGTAATCCCTCAACTAGTGAATCTCGTAAGATCGGCACAACCAGCTACACAATGGGCCCCACTACCTAAGCACCAAATGTATCAGCATCAGATATACTGGCAAGTAAATAGATATGAGTAGCAGTGTGTAACATGTGCCAACCGAAATCAATATGTCAGAAAGTACAAAAATAATGGATAAATGAAACGTGGCTAACCAACAAAATAATTAAACCATCATATGCTATCAGAATAAACACACCTAGGCAAACCCAGTCAAACTCAAACAAGCTGGTATGGTGGCGTACGTCCACCTCCCTATCTGCAGATGGTAAGTACAAAATCATACGCGGGCACACACACACACACAAAACCACATGTACACACACATATTCAAATCCACACACACACAAATCCAAACCTACACATACACACACAAACTCACATGTACACACACATATTCAAACCCACACACACACAAATCCAAACCTACACATACACACACAAACTCACATGTACACACACATATTCAAACCCACACACACAAAAACTCAAACCTACACATACACACACAAACCCACATGTACACACACATATTCAAACCCACACACACATAAAATCAAACCTACACATACACACACGTACAAACCCACATGTACACATACATATTCAAACCCACACACACACAAATCCAAACCTACACATACACACACAAACTCACATGTACACACACATATTCAAACCCACACACACAAAAACTCAAACCTACACATACACACACAAACCCACATGTACACACACATATTCAAACCCACACACACATAAACTCAAACCTACACATACACACACGTACAAACCCACATGTACACACACATATTCAAACCCACACACACAAACCCAAACCTACACATACACACACAAACTCATATGTACACACACATATTCAAACCCACACACACACAACCTCAAACCAACACATACACATACACACCCAAACCCACACACACACACACACACACTCTCATAAACAAGAGGTCCGGTTAATCCTACATAGGGTACTCCCATCACATTGTCAATAGAGCCACAAGGGAGCCCACCCCGCGAGCATATTAATAGAGTGTATTAGACCGAGAAACGGAATGGGTATATGCTCTTGTCTTGTAATATTCAGGAGGTCATAAGCTAACCATAGCCTATACAAATCCTATAGTCAAGGGCCAAGGGGAGTTGGCACAAACCAACCTGAGGCTAGGGTTATTCATCACATGTAGGGTCCATACCGTCTAACAGGGTGGTTATGCGGGTCCGAAATGCCTCTCATAATCATTTGGTCACTACACCATTTCAGGGCTTTTACAGCGTGCAATGCGCGCCGTAAATGTATGTTTACGGCTCACGGGGGTCATGCCGTAAAAGCGCCTGCCATAAAAGGGTTGAACTATTTACAGCGTGCATATACAGGCCGTAAGTAAGATCAATGCAGGCCGAAAATGATGCTCTTAGGACTTTTTGGACCAGATTTATGGCCTCCTAAGCAGGCCGTAAATGCAAACTTTTACGACGCAGACTGAGTGCCGTCAAAGCATTGGTGTGCTTAAGTTTATGGCACACGTAGTAAGCCGTGAATGCTTAAAACGAAAAATGTTTTACACAGCTTGCATTTGTGGGCTATAAATGGGTTGTGTACAATCTGATTAACGGCTCCAAATGCAAGCCGTAATTAGGTATATGTTTTTACAACTTTCAAATGCAGGCCATTAAAGAATTGGCGAGTTTTAATTTACGGCTAGCAAGACGCGCCTTAATTTTTTTTTATAAAAAAAATTAATTATTTTTTAATTAAAAAAATAAATCAGGGTCACTACCAGTTAGACCAAATGCAAGAGACATAGCGGTGATGAAGATGAATTCATGTGTAATTCAATTAAAAAAATAAAACCAGTTAAAATTGCTATATATAGTATAGACATCTTTCTCTTTACAGTTGTCTATCTCGATCCTGCATATTCAAGTTTCACGATTACTGTCGAGCACCACTAACATAACTGCAGCATATATCTTGTACCAGGTAAGCAATCATTTTTTGCTTTCTACAATACTAGTTCCTCTACCACAAGCAACAGTGCAAAAATTAAGTTTAGATAGTCAAAAATTGCCTCAAAATTAGAACCAAAATAACCACGAAAATGATGAGTGTAAACGTACACTAAAAATTAGAATCTGCCAAGATCAAACCAATAAACCCCTATATCAGTTTTGTAGCCATCTATTTTTTTTCCTCTTTTTTTACACACTCTGATCTTTCCTACTCTTCCTCTCTCTCTCACACACACACACTAAATAACACACCCTCTTAATAATGACCTCACCAAGATAAAACCAACTAAACAAAACCAATAAACTCCCATATCAGTTTTGTAGCCGCAACTTCAACCACCCAACCACCAAAAATAGAGCCAAAGCCAATACACACCTACCAACTAAGTTGATCAGCAGCCAAACACCCTACACAAACACACACACATAACCTCAACTCTCTCACTAACCTAGGGAAAATAATTATGCAGCAGAAGAATAACCAAGGTAACACCACTACTAGAAATGAGGCATGGCCCCAAATATTGAAATGAATCATCCCAAACAAAATTTTCGATTCAGTGCTCAAAAAATACATGGAGTACAATTTTAAAAAGTGCACATGCACCATAGATCAATCAGAAGTGTCACTATAAAATAAACTAAGATGGGTAAAGTTTTTATTTCCAATAATAAATAAATTAGCAATACAGATTATTCCCTTTCTCTAAATACATTCATAAAGTCTACAGATACAGATGCATACTGTATTTCCCAAATCAGTGTTTTACCAGCATGGCTTCTAACCCTTTCTTCCTTGCAGCATGTTTCAGTTTCTCCAAAGCAACAAGCCCAACTTGCAAGACCCTTTCTCTTGATAAGCCAATCCTGAAGATAATTCATATCTCATAGTCAAATTTCTAAAAAAAATCTAAAGTAAAATTACATGATGAAAAATAGTTTTCTAGCAACAATTGCCCACTCGTGAATGTACTTATTGGGATGCACACACAATGTACACATGTAAATCTATGTAAATTGACTACTGCTTAGCAGCCTCACATCAATGGGATTACCTTCTTCCTTTCTATATTTACCACTGCAAAGTAAACAAATATGAGACAAGTTTTAGAACCAAAAACTCGATTTGGGTTTGATGCTGAGACAGAGAACACAATCAAGGTTTGAGTTTAAAAACTATCAATCATAGCTGAGTTCCCAATCGCTAATCAAGGTCAAAATTTTCAACTTTTTTTTTTGACAAGGGTATCCCCCATGGTATATGAACCGACGGGACTAATACCCCAGGCGCATGCACAAACCTGCAACACAAGCGCACTAGGTAAAATCTTTTTTTTTTTTTTTTTTTTTTTTTTTTGGGGGGGGGGGGGGGGGGAGGGGGGGGGGGGGGGGGGGGGGAATCAACCCACACACCTTTTGATAAATCTGCTAAAGGCAAAAACTATAGCTACAAACTTAGTTATGTGCATGTTATGAGAGTATATACAAGAAAGCATGAATTTCTTTCCCCAGCCCAAATGATTTAAGTTAGAACATTCAAAGAAAACTCCAAATCATCCCCACTTTATGCCACCAAAAATGGAACCCAACAGGGGAAAAGAGGATTGTCTCTAAGCCAAGGAAACTGCTTGTCCAATCTCCACACTCACTATTCCACATCCAACGTAGGCAATAAAAGAAAAGGTTCTAAAAGCTACCATAGAAAATGTTTTAACACATGCATCTGTTCAGCGTCAAAGAGTTTCACTTCAATTTTTAAAGCATAATGATCATTAACACAACAAAAAATGAGAGCGTTCCCAGGAATCCCCAAAAGTGAAGCAACTGCTGCCACTGCAACAAAGTAGAGAGCTGCCAAAATGGCAGTAGATATATAAGCTTAACATTGGAGATTAGTATATTCGTGTGTGCATGTGCATGCGTCTGGATTCCATACCATAGAGGACTGGAAAACGCCTCAAAAGGTAATATTCTACAACAGACATGGATGAAGAGAACGTCATTGCAAAGGTGGCCGTAGCACTAGACACCTGCACAAAATTTTCAATAGTTAAACTTTGAATATGCACACAAATTTGCAAATGCATCAGATCAGAAATTTAGCATGCCGTATAATGACAACTTGGCTGAATCCATCAGTCTAGGCTACTGAATCAGGAAGTGATTCAAAAGATAAGTAACGGTGCAAAGAACAATTATTACAATCTGCTACTGGAGGGTGTTGTACTATCTTAATTTCTCATGAAAAAACCCTTCCTGAGTGTATGATAGTATCCAAATTATTGTCAGAATCTGCAACTGAGCCCATGGACATTTCATCCAGTACTTAACTAATGAACACTTAGAAGAACTCTACCAGTGTGAAAATTATAATGCTTGGGTGTCAACAGCTTGCTAAAGAGGGAGAAAATTTAAGCAAGAATGTATCCAAGGACCATGCTCAACCAAGTTTAAAAGAAAAAAGGAAAAATAAAACAAATATTGGCTGGCTAGGATCTTCCTGTTTAGGTTATGTTTGGAGAGTTATTTCTATCCTGATGAGGCCCACCTATCACATAGAAGTTTGTAATCATTAAACCATGTGCTCCACATGTACAAATTCAAGGCCTGAGAGGACTGTTAATGTTTCTGGTTATTAATATGTTATCAAAGCCGGGGTCGTGTGTTAAATCCTTAGGGAAATGTTTCTGCCCACGTATGATCGTTTGGCGTGTTTCTATCCACGTACGGAGCCCCACACGCAAGGGGGACTGTCAGGACCCTTTGATATACATTGTTCTGTCATTCACTAACAGCTCGATCTTTTGGTGTTTGTGCTTATTAATATGGTATCAGAGCTGAGGGGTCATGTGGACCTGACAATGACCTACTTCCACAAAAACTACATATCCTTGACTTGAAAACATAATTCCAGTAGTATTAGATGAGCAACTTGGAATAAATTTACAATTAACATGTTTATAAAAATCTTAAAAGGGAAATGATGTGTGCAAGTAAAGGATGACAATTCTGTAAGCAAATCATAACGAAACTGAAGGAAGTGAAAACCTAGAGGATGATGCAAGTTGCCGATGTGAGAAACATTCAGTACACTCCAATGCTTTAGAGCCAGGCTTCTGAAAAATGTTTATCAACTCATTTCTGATCAAAGTGGTGTTTTATAACTGTCCAAGTTAGATTGACCAGAAAATAGAAACTGGTTAAGAGTAACACATTATTTTCCCAAATCCCAATAATAAAAGTCAGGTACTAGACAACTGTAATGCTTATTTTCTAGAGGTAGTTGCAACATAATATTTAAAGTTGAGAATTTCTCAATCGAGTCACATGTTGTGTAGGATTCAGGTCCTCTTTAAGTTGAAATTGAACTATGAGATTCTAAAAAACAAATGCTCAGGACAAGGCATGATACCTGCAGTAAGTTTATGACCCAGAATGCTGCTGTTGCTGTGTGTTTCTGCTCCAACATGAAGAGGCAGCTTTCTTTTATCAGTTAGCCTATAGGTTTATTTGTATCCAATACATGGTGAAATTTCCAACATGAAGATATGATGGAGAGGAAAAAGGTATAGTGGAAATTGGAGAACCAACCTGAGCAATCTGTAAAGCAAGGAACGCTACCCAAACAAACACGAGCAGGCCAAGTTCCTTCCAGTAGACATTCTCAAGAAATGGGACCTGTAACGGTTAAGTAAAATTAGTATTAGTTGATAGAGATAAAAAAACCAAAAAGTAGCACAATATTCACCTCTGTATCTCCAGAGGCCTTGGTTTCCTTTACAACAATATTGTTTGGAGCACTAAGGAGAGGCTTGGAATCTACTTCTTCATTGCCAGAGACAGATAAGAGGGGAAATATGAATCGTAATAAAATACAGAACTCCAACAATAACTGTCTAAGAATACTTCAATGCACAACAAGAACTCAAAACACTACTTAAAAGTACTCGGAAAAGTCCTTGAGACAAGTTAAACAGATCAAAAACTGAATCAAGGGGCACTTGTTCTTTAGAATCTCATATAAACTCAAGCTGGCCCAAGAAGTTACTCAAAATCTCTTGTTCTTTAGAATCTCATATAAACTCAAGGTAACTCAAGAAGTGACTCAAAATCTCAAAAAAAGAGTCAGCACAAATTTCTAAAACTTAAGAGGTCAACTGGATACTCCAACCCAGTTCTAAATCCAGTTTGGCAGTCCTCATTCTTTACCAAACCGACTTTGGATTTCACACTACAAACACTGTTCATGAGATTGAAAAACATGGGAGCAACTTACCATTTACCAGTGCACATTGTGCAGACTCCTGAAATTAAAATCATGGTATCAGGTCAGAACAGTTAAGGAACTCAACATATTGGCACAAAATACAGGGAAGGTATAGAACCTTCTTTATTATGGTCTCTTTCTTCCATGCTTCAACACCCTTGGAGAAGGCCTTAGTGGACATGCCTGCAAAAAAAAATGGTCAATGAACATCAAGTATTCTCTCAGATTCCCAATAGAGCAATGAAAATGAATTATTTACCCAAGAACAGGGTGATAAGCAGAATTGTGACCATCCAATCAGCAAAAATCACATTGAATACAACCCCGATGCTGCTCCCCAGCATGAGCATTGGTTGGAAAAGCAATGCCAAATCATAGTCGATAATGGGCATATCTAGAGTGGATGCCTTAGTTTAAGATTATAGTAAACTGCTGAGGCCTGCTGCCCCCATGATCATACCTGCCCAAGAAGATAATCAAAGCTTAAAACGACTGCACTTGCATCATAGTATTTAAACATCTGTTTAGGATGACATTTGAGGCAAAAAAGGATTTGATTCGATTTTATAAATAGACACAAGCAGAGTTTTCCTTATAGTGCTTTGTCAAAGTAAATATGTTTTGCTCTGGCTAAACACAACTTGTCATGAAAATGCAACTTTCGAATTAGTTTCATGGATAATTTGAACAATCAAGTCAATATAAATGAGATCCATAGAAACATTTGGAGAGAACAATCCAGCCATCTTAAAGGACTGTGAATGTAAAATAGACTTTGATGCATGTAAAACTTCTAGTTGAAAAGGCTTATAAACTATATGGAAGCATTGCCAGATAAATAATAAAGAAGTGAATACCAGCAATCATAAGAAAAAAATAATAAATGTAGGTATACCAGATACAGCAATTGTTTTTAAAACTGAAGTGTCATATTACTCGACACATCTGACATAGAAATTGTTTGGTTAAAAAAAATGAAGTGTCTTGGTTTCATGGCAAATCATAAGTATTTCATGTAGAGACAACAAAGAACCTGAACCAGGAAAATTATCTTCCTGTAGACTTTAAAGTACCAAGTTCTAGCAGGTCATGAAGAATTTAGGTATATATATGTTTTTGAAAGATGACAAATTCAATTATATATATAAACAACAAAGGAGAAGAATTCTTTCTGAAATTGTCACTACGGATGTATAAATATATGATCTTACACTTTGAAATAGCGGTTGATGATTTCGCATCGAAACCAACAATCAGGTTAAGCATGGGAACAAAAATCCCACCCCCACCAACACTCCCAAATGCTGCTCCACAGAATCCAATAATAGAACCAACAAGAATTCCCCACCCAAATTTCATATGCTGGACATGACATCGAGAAAAGTATTGCCATTGTTCAATACTGCATAGATTAAGCATACAATCATTGTAAGTATGCAAAAAAAAAAAAAAAAAAAACACCAAAGACATGGCAGTTATGAAGTCCTGAAATTGAAATGAATTGTCATAGCCTCATAGGAATATGTTTCCACCTTTCCAAATTCAAACTATTGTATCTTACATGTCTCAATGCATTATCATTCATCATGGATCCACATAAATTACAGAAAGCTAGTACCCGGATGTGAACATTAGTTTAAGTACCTAGATCCACTAGTCATTCTTCTTACTTATTGGTTTGCACAAGATTATGCTGAACAAGATTTTGCATTAAGTCAGTTGTTAGGTTAACACGCACCTTCACAATTGGTGTTACAAATTCCACTAAGAAATATGGAACTTTGAGAAGAGATGGCCAAAATGTATGGAACAAATTTATCAATAGTCCCTTGATGTGGGATCCGTCGTGATCCTGCATGAACAAAATTTGTTGTAATACAACGGGTTAAAACAAGACATTTATAGCAAGGCCAATACACATATAGTGCAGAAAGGAATACATGGAAAAGGAAGAAGAGATGTTGGAAGCTAAACCTGATCAGTCATAATCATTAAATGGCCGTATCTCAGACCCTTGACACTGTCATACTGTTTTCCCTGTTGCAACCCAAGAACTCTCTTGATATGCTGAATTTCGGCATTATCCATTATCTGCTTATGACATGCTTCTCTTACATTGAGCAGTTTCCCTCTCAATGGGAACACACCATAGGTGTTACTGCCAACAACTGAGATCCCTGCCTTCTGCATAGACAAAACACACACACACAGTTGTGAGAAACTGTCATTACAAACGTGAAAGGAAAAAAAATTATAATTACCATGTGAACTTTATGGAAGCACTTACAGCAAGAGCCTTAGCTGAATCACCTTCTGTCAAAATCAAGGTACATTCTCCAGCTTTTGCCTTACCAGCCAAATTCGCTTCTTCCAGCTTTTTAATATCACTAATCCTCCCCCCAGTCCTTGTCCCATCAGTTTTCTTCAATTCTTTGTTTTGCTTGAAATCAACCCATGAAAGAAGATTATCCACAACTCCTGATTTTGCCACTGAATAATAAGATTGAAACATGGAACTGTCAGAACACTTCAAATCTTTTCCACATAGGGAAAGAAGGGAAAGAGCGATGGGAGGGATGTGGAAGTACAAAGAAACTAACCCTTCTTTAGGAACTCTGGCGAAAGCTCACACTTCGATCCAAAACTGACTTGGCGAGTTGTCAAGGTCTCTTTTGTTTGTGAATCGAATGCTGGGTTGTCAATGAGAGCATTGACGAAAACCCACAAATGGTTCTTCACTGCATGAGGCTTCATGTTGGCATCCTTCTTCTGTTTATTTACAATGTTTACTAGATGGTTCGCGATCTGGTTTGTAACATATTTTACATGTGTCCCGCCCTTAATAGTGGCAATTCCATTCACAAAACTAACCTGATAATCAAACAACCAGTTTCTGTGAGAATTATGCTTTTCTTCCCTATAGCTTTAATAGTTACTAAGTTTATCTTGTTGGAACATTTGATAGAAGCATATTAATACTCATGAGTACCTGTTGGAAGTGCCCATCACTCAGGCTTACAAAAACTTCCCACCTGTCATTAACTTTCTCTGTAACCCTGGTGAGTGAATCACCAAGACAGAGAAATCAGTTTCATACAAACTAAGAGGATGCCACGACTCTCAATTCAACTTCTCCATACAGCAGATGAGAAGAAGCAGGGAGTCTAGCAAACTCCTTTGTACCAGACGTTTATGATATTGCCTCAAATTTGGAACTGTCAAAAGTGACTTAAAAAGTTATATGTATTTCCAAACTAGATTCTACATTGTATAAAGAATTGGGGAAACCTCACATTCAATCATCATCTAGAAAAAAGAGCATCAAACACACCAAAGGATCAATTCAAGCTCATTTACCTGATCAGACAAGATAAGACAAGAAAGCCAAAGCAAAAAACTAAAACCCAGATAAACCCATCAGCCAAATAAGAAACAAAAACAAACTCAAGAATAAAAGCCAATAATCATTATAAAACCAAAAAAAAAAAAAAAGAGAAAGAGAGAACAGAGAATAGAGAATAGAAATAGGAAGGGAGTAGACCCACATACCTGGCCCTCTCTCTCCTCCCTCTTCCCCTCAGCCCACTCAGTCTCCACCTGCAAACAACAACAGCAGGGTTCAAAAAAAAAAAATAGAGAAAGAATGGAAGATGGCAAAAGGGAATGAAACCCACATACCTGGGCCAAAGCTAAGCTCCCTTCATTCTCCCTGCTGCTTGCACGCTTCCCACCTGAAATGGCAGCAATGGGATTCAAAAAAAGAAGAAGAAGAAAAAAAGAAAAGAGAAAGAAAAGAAAGAACATAAGAAATAGAATGAGAATGAAACACCCATACCTGGCCCTTTCCTCCCTACCTTTCCTCTTCTCCACCTTGCCAACGTTCTACTCTTCACTTTCCCCCCGCCTCACCTGAAGCAACAAGAACAAAAAAATGAAAAGAGGGGTGGAGAGGAAGATGCTGGAGCTCCTTCCTCGCCCCTCTCCCCACCTTCCTTGCTCTTAGAAATCAGATCAGGCCACATCTGATATCATAGAGAACATTATCAACTCAGTAGTCAATGGTGCATCCAATTACACCACCCAATTCAAACATCTCTCTATCTCAAATTACACTTTCCATCCTCAAAATTGCTCTAACATCATCAATCCACATGGAATTAAAAGAAAATAACTTTGGTGTGATTTGATACCTCGGGCGTGGCACGAGGGTAATGGATTCCAGACGAGATGAGCATCCGACGCTTCCCATCGATGATCAGAGCTCTGTGATCGTAGCTTACATTGAAGGGTTTAAAGAACTCAGTGCAAGCTGCGATTTGCAGAGTCATCGCAACAAGCAGAAATTGCATGATCGTTCGAAACCCTAACATCTTCTTCTCCTTTTCTCTGCCTTTGTTCTGCAACAAAGATACCCGCCCAAATCTGACGAGGATTCGCCCAAGTCTGACGAGGAGAGCAACAAAAACTCGCCCTTCTTCTTCGGCGAAAATATTTGTACCTGGGAGATGCTAGAGAGACAGAGGAGGTGGCACACCGAGAGAGATGCCGAGGGAGACGCAGAGGTGAGGGACGGGGTGGTCTTCTGATGAATGATGGAAGGAGAAGGAGAATGGGTTTGCATGGATCGGCCTCAGCTGATGGTGATGGAGAGGTCTGTGCAGGGAGAAGAAGATGGAGATGGAGATGGGAGGTTGTTGGGCAGGTCTGTGCAGGTGATGAGAGGGGTCGTGAGATGGAGATGATGAGTGGGAGTGGGGGAGGGAGATGAGGGATGGAGGCAAGAGATGAGACTGACAAAGGGAAAAGAGATGCGCAGAAGGGGTTTGGCGAGAAAACACATTGGCGGAAGAAAATTAATAAAGGCGCGAACGGGTGAAATTTGGGTAAAACATTGACCTTTGCCGGCGAAAAAAAACAAAACGCCGGAAAAACATTAACTTTTGTTGGCGAAAAAAATAAAATGCTGGGAAAATATTGACCTTTGCCGGTGAAAAAAATAAAATGTCGGGAAAATGTTGATATTTGTAACACCGGCGAAAATTTGTTACCGGGAAAACTCTATCTCTTTTCCCTCGCCGGTAAAAGTTATACTTTCCACGGCGTTTAATGATTGTGCCGAGAAAGGTGCAGAATGTTGTAGTGAGAAAAAAAACTATGGATCTTTTCCCAAATAGGTTCTTGAAAAGGGTTTTGGAAAAGGGGGAAAAGGGTCTTGGAAAAGAGAGACCGGGAGAGATGGAGGGACAAAGGGGGAAATGGGTTTTGGAAAAGGGGCGTTGGATTGGGGGGGGGGGGGGGGGGGGGGGGCATTTTGTTCATTTTAAAGGTTTTTCCAAAGCAATACTTGTGAGAGAGGAATAGGCTCAAGTGCGAATGAAATTGGCGCCACCGCAAATGAAATTGGCGCCTTATTTTGGTGACGAAATATTTTCGTCTTCCATAACTTATTCTTATTAGTGACAAATTACGTTCGTCGCAAAAACAAATTATATTTTGTGACAAAAATGTTCGTCTCCGATGAGCTAAAATAATTAGCGCCAACGTAAATGAAATTGGCGCCTTATTTTGGTGACGAAATATGTTCGTCTTCCATAACTTACCCTTATTGGTGACCAATTACATTCGTCGCAAAAATATATATATATATATATATTGTGACAAAAAACGTTCATCTCCAATGAGCTACAATAATTGGCGCCAACGCAAATGAAGTTGGCGCCTTATTTTTGCAGATGAAATTTTATTTTCCTCTCCTATTTTTGCAGACGCAAATGAAGGGGCGACGGTCCGCGGGCGTGAGAGAGGTGAAGATCAGAGAGACTGAGAGGGTGGCTGCCTCTAAGATAGGTATGCGCAGGGGGTTACGAGATGGAGAGAGAGAAGGCTAAGATCGAGAGGGAGAGGAGGTGATGGTGCTACGCCTTGGTTCCGTTGTGAGAGAGATGGACGAGGTCTGCGTGTGAGCGAGATGGAGGAGCGCAGGTCGCCTGGAGAGATGGAGGAGCGCAGGTCTCCTGGGAGATGGAGGAGAGGGCTGAGGTCGTGAGGGAGAAGGAAATGAAGGGATGGCTGACAAAGAGATAAGGGATTGAGGGATTTCTGGGCGAGAGAGGGCCAGAGAGATGAGGGATTGAGAAGAGGCAAGGGAACTGGAAATGATATGCACTTGAGCGGGCGCGGGAAATGGAAAATGGGGTGGGCACAGTGTGGAATGTTATTTTTGGGGCTGAATTGATTTTGAAGGCCCGAGTTAACTTTTATTCTTTCAAAACAAAAATAATGAAAATATAATTTTTCAAATTAAATAAATTATCAGAATTTGGCAAATTGATATTTGCCGGCGATATAGGTATTTCGCCGGCAAAATATATATCCTTTGCCGGAGACACAAATATTTTGCCGGTAAAACATAACCTTTGCCGGAGAGGGAGAGGGAGAGAAGAGCGCGCAAGAGAGAAAGTGAAAAGAGGGGTTTCGGTGGCGGGAGAGGGAAAAAAATTGGGAAATTTACCGACGATTATTTTTCGTCGCAAAAAATAGAAATTTTCATCGGTAAAAATTATTTTTTTTTTGAAAAAAAGTAAAAAAATCTACCAACCTTTACCAATGTTTTATATTAAATGTCGGTGATAAATTTTCCGACGCTAATTTTCGTCGGTAAAAAAAATTTTCCGACACGTTTTGTCACGGGCAGACACGGGCGAGGCAAAATGAGATTTGTTGCCACTAACTCTATTGGTGGTGGCAACAAGTAAGAAATAGCCATAAAAACACTGGCCGCGGCAAAAAGTTCGACACTAAAAGTCATTTTTTTGGTAGTGTGAGCAATGGGTTCTCGGTGGGTATCGTGAGAAGAAGAAGGTGTGCGAAATTTTTTAGTGTCAAGATTTGGGTTCTCAGTGGGTATCATCTATCCCTAATTTGGGGTTAATCTTGGGTATCAAAAAAGGGTGCGAAATATTTTTGGAATATTAATTTGGCGGGTTTCTTTTTTTACGGCGTGCGAAATGTGGGCTGTGAAAGCTGATTAATCTTACAGCTTCTCAAAGCAGGCCGTGAACTTAATTTGAATGGCTTGGCCTTTTACAGCATGCAACATGTGGGCTGTGATACCCTAATATTTTTACGGCTTGCGAATGTGGGCCGCAAATGCTCAATAATTTACGGCGTCCTAAATGCACGCCGTAATTGATCAGATCTCACAGCGCGCAAAATGCACGCCATAATAAAGAGAAGAAAATGCCCTTTTGCGGCTCGCATTCCATGCGCGCCGTACTATTATATCATTTACGGCTTGCATTCAATGCACGCCGTAAATGTCGCGCTGTAAAAGCCCTGAAATGGTGTAGTGGGTGCTTCTGAAGTTGTTGGTACCTCAGGGTTCCACTACGCTACCCACTTAACCCAATATGGGTCCCACATATACAGATATACTACCTCACAACCCATAATAAGATGTTAGCTTACACACCCTCTTATTAGAGATCCAATTCATATTCATAGGTCAAGTGGGGCCAAGGTCCAAGTTTTAAGGGTAAATAGGTTTTAAATATTCCATTCAATTTAACACCATTTTAAGACCCACTAATAGCTCCACCTCTTAATGTATTTCAAGTCCATACCTACTAATCCAAACAACACAATTTAACACCAACGCTCTTTAATAGCTCCACCATTAGTTTATTTTAAAGCCAAAATTAGCGAAAGGTCCTTATAAGTGAATGTATCCAGCCTCCAGTCCAAGGAAAAACTTTTTAAGGCCTATGGTCCACTCAGCTATACTGTTTGCAGCAAAAGGTCCCTGGATATGATTTTGATGACTGATTTGCCATTTCAACTGTTTTTGGCATAAAATTTTGAAATTTTAAATTTTAAATCTATCGTTCCCCCTTTTTCAAAGGTCGTCCATGATGAGAATACGTAGGACAGGCTCTCCATTGGAGAAGATGCCCCCCCCCCACCCCTCTCTCTCTCTTCCTCTTCTTCTTCTGTTCACGTTTTTTCTTCTTTTCATTTCATCAATGGCGCTTCTGAAACTCTAGCGCATCGTCTCTTCAACATGACGAAGATCTTGTCCCAAACCCCCAATCTCTGCAAATCCGACCCCAAACACTTTCTTTAGGAAGTTTTTAAACCCTCCTTTGGAATCAAACCTGAGCGGATTCCCTCGCCTGTGGTTGCAGAAGAGAGGGATCTTCAACTGGGCAGTGCTGCCGGAATGCCTCTTGCTTCCGATCGGTGATGAGAGGAGCGTGCGGTTGACAAGGATGAACGGAGATCGTCTCCGATTGGACGGGCTCAGACATCCTGGATCGGCGGCGGTAGCTCTTGCGCCAAACCCGAGTTATGGATACGGTCTATCAACTCCATCCACAAAGAAAATTACCGTCGGAAATCCCTGCACCTCATACTTCTGTGCCGAATCATTCTCCAACGTCGCATCCACCTTCGCCAGCACCGCCTTCCCCTTCAACTCCGTCGCCGCCATCACTACTGATTCTTCTCTAAAAATTCACTGAAGTTCCCCTTCGCCAGCACCACCACATCCTTCTCATCCACAGCCGGCAACGCCGGCGAAAAATGTCCTTCGTGATCAGAGTCCGATCCTTCGAAATCGTCGAAGTTCTCAGGCTCATGATTGCCGGATCCGTGATCTAGATCTGAGAACGAGTTCTTGCTGGAAGGTGCATATTCGTCGTCTTCTTCAAGGAAGCTGAGATCTTGTAAGAAGAGGAAGAAGAAACTGGAGAAGAGAGAGAGAAACTGCTGCTGTCAGTAGTGATGAAAGGAAGCAGAAGAAGAAAGAGAAAAAAGAAAAAAAAAAGAGGGATAGATTGTTTGCATGTGGTGATGGGTTTGATTAGGTTCTGATAGGGGTTGGATTGATTGAGAAGGAAGAAGGCGTGCCAATCAGTTGTAGCCGCCACTGTAGTTTTTCAATCGTTGCCGAACGTATTCGACGGCGCTGAGCCATCACCAGAGAAGGAAGGCAGCAGGGCTGTTATATCATTTTTCACAAATCTATATGAGTTTCTATGACATTTATCTATGTTTTTGTGAAATTTATCTGATTAGTTTTTATGAAACTTATCTAAGTTTTTGTCAAGTTTATCTGAGTTTCTATAAAATTTATCTGAGTTTTTCATTTTTTTTGTCAAATTTATTTGAGTTTTGCTCAAATTTATCTGAGTTCTGAAACAAATTTCTCTGAGTTCTGAACAAATCTATCCGAATTTTTTGTCTTTTTATCTGAGTTCTGAAACAAATTTATCTGAGTTCTGGACAAATCTATTTGAGTTTTTGGCAGATTTAATTCAGTTTTTAAAAAATATAACTGAGTTTCTGACAAATTTATCTCCATTTTGTAAATTTTAACTGAGTTTTTGAACTAAACTCAGGCTGGTCTTTTGAAATTTATTTACGTTTTCTTAAATACATTTAACTGAGTTTTGGCAAAATACTTGAGTTTCTGGCAAATTTTTCTAAAATTTAAAAAATTGGTTTATCTTAGTTTTGGCAAACGTGTTAGAATTTTAGTTGGCTAATTCTTCTAGTTTGAACAAAACTCAAGTCCCAATCGAGTTATATCTTCTATTTCTTTTAGAAAATGACTGTGAAGTAACCCTCTGGTAGTGGAAGACATCTTCTGGTAATTAAGATAAGCTTTGAAGTCTTCTAGATTGATTTAAAGACCTCAAAGAGACTTTCCCGGACTTCATTTTCGCGCCTCAGATTTGCTGACAGAAGCCAGTCTCGCTATAGCGAGAATGATCCTCGCTATAGCGAGATACAACACTGGCGCTTCTAGAAGCCAGCGAGACTAAAGCTCGCTATAGCGAGATGGGACTTTTCAGTCCGATCAGGACTTTTGTTTACTTATTCTCCAAACCTCTTCTAAGAGTCCTGATTTGTTCCTAAGAGTCTCTTGCACGAACCTTGGGCTATTTATTGACCCCTTGCAGCCACCAAATAAATTACGAAAGCTATCTTATTCTCTTGAGCTTTGAGATTTATTCTTTGAGAGTTTTGTGGGCTTACTCCTGGAAGGGAGACTGTGCTGAAGACATATTCTTTTTCCTTGTTCTCAAGCACCTTGAAGGGGGATTCAAGGTGGGTTTCAAGCTAGCACGTGGAAGATGAATGGCGGGTCGTCGGCAAGTTCTTCACAGTCGTTTTAGGTTGAGTTACAACTGCGTCAAAGGTCTAGTGAGTTTACTTGTAATCTTCGTTTTATAGTACTTTGCTTTCAGTGGTCTCTACCACCCGTGGTTTTTTCCCGAGTTGGGTTTTCCATGTAAAAATCTTGTGTCTCTTCCTATTTTGTGGAGATTGATTCATAGTTGGACTTAGGTTGATTTATTAGTTTAATCATCTGTGTTGGAATTCATATAATCATCTGAGAAAGGACCTTAGCCTGTGTTAAGGCTTAAATAGAAGGTTGATCTTGGTTAAAATCAAACCTTCAAATTAAATGTATTTGCGTTTTTTAAAATTTATTTGCATTTTTAATTATATTTAAGTCTTTTGAAATTTGTTTATATTTTTAAAATTTATTTAGATCTTTTGAAATTGATTTTCATCTTTTGAAATTTATTTGCGTCTTTTTAAATTGATTTTCATCTTTTGGAATTTATTTATATTTTCTAAAATTTATTTGGATCTTATGAAATTTATTTGCGTCTTTTTAAATTTCTTCGCATCCTTTTGAAATTTATTGCATTTTTTGAAATTTATTTGTGTTCTTTTGAATTTATTTGTATTTTTTGAAATTTTTTTATATTTTTTTAGAATTTATTTGCATTTTTTTTTAATTTTATTTAAGTGTTTTGATATTTATTTTCATATTTTAAAATTTATTTACATTTTTTGAAATTTATTTGGATCTTTTAAAATTTATTTATATTTTTTGAAATTTATTTGGATCTTTTGAAATTTATTTAGCTAATTAAATGGTAGTTGACCATTATTAATGAAATATCCCACTAATCGTGGGATATGATTATGAAAAAAAATGGTAAATTAGACATTTTAGATGTTCAAATTTGAAAAAATGACCTATCACACTATGAAAAAAAATTATGGACCTAATAAGGCAATAAAGTGAAATGTTTAGGGACACGTCGCCGAATGCCCTTATTTTAAATCCATACCTACCAACCCAATTATCATAAATGCACATGTTAGAGATATCTAACACATTTAGAGATATTTAACACATTGAAGGCATTGGTAAAGGTATTTAACACATTTCAAGCATTAGCAGATATATTTAACATATTTAAAGTAGTAGTAGAGATATTTAACATATTTAAAGCATTAGTAGAGATACTGAATACATCTTAAGCATCTAGCAAAGATATTGAACGCATTTAAAGCATCTAGTAGAGATATTGAACATGTTTAAAGTATCAAAACCAACAAATGTAACATGTACACACTATTATTCATGTCAGTGTACTTGCATTGGCTTGATTGCACAAAACCCCTCTTTCTTGGTGCCTAGGGTTTTCAAATCTTGATCTCCACCACAACCCACTCTAATCCAATGCTTAAAAACACTTCCCTATATGCCAAATAAGAAGAAAAACATACCTAAGACATGGATGCAAGGTTCTACAATGAATAGAAACAAATACATGGAGATTGAAAATGGGTATGCGTACAGGTGAAAATGGGGAAGGAGATGATGAGGATGAGGAAGACGATGCTATAGGGAAGCTTGGGGGGCCTTGGCTTGGCCTTGGAAACTTGCATAATGGTGGGAAGGGGATGGAGGAAGAAGAGAATGGGAAGGGAGATGTGAGAGTATGGGAAGGAGATGATGAGGATGAGGAAGATGATGCTATACGGAAGCTTGGGGGGGCCTTGGCTTGGCCTTGGAAACTTGCATAATGGTGGGAAGGAGATGGAGGAAGAAGAGAATGGGAAGGGAGATGTGAGAGTAGAGAATAGACGATGAAGTGTTGTGAATGAAATGAAACGAAGAGAAATGGAGGGGATATGAAATGAAAGAGAAGTTTAGATTTGTAGAGATAGTTTGTGTGGTTTTAAGGGCCTAACCCATTTGTTAAATGGGTTTTATGAGATTAGAAGGGTTTAGGGTCATTTTGAGGTGGGTTTCTAAATGGGTTCTAGGTGGGTTTTGGGCCAATAATATGATGGGTCTAACACATGAATGTCATGTATGATGAAAGCTACTCAATGTACCTAATTATGCTACAAAATTAAATTAACCAACACTAATCTTAATTAATAATGCTAACCCCCTAATTAAGGCCAGGGGCCTTATGGATCTCTCCAGGTGGTGTGCACACTGTAAAATCCGTGTCCACTGTGTGCACTAGATCATTACAGAGCTTTAATTGATGTCCTAGTTATATTCCATTTATGCGTTAGTGACATGGATTAGTGACTTATTTTTCTCTCTCGTTTTCTTATTTCTCTAATGTCAGAGATGGTGGAGATTCTGCTGAGGCATTTTACACGCAGAGACATCGAACGAGTGGACCGTTTTGGAAAGACAGCTTTACACTATGCCGCAGCTCTTGACCACCGCACAAACCTTGTCGCACTTGTATCAGTGAACCCTTCACTTGTTTATGTTGCTGATAACGACGGCAATTTACCTCTCCATATTATTGTAAAAGATGGCCGCCGGTTTCCAATGGTGAAAGATATACTTAGTTCTAACGCATGCGCAGCGGAGATTTTTGACCGAAAGGGCCGAAACGCACTTCACGTTGCTGTGATGAATGGCAACCTGCCCATGCTAAAGTTTTTACTGGAATTGCCTGAGCTCAAGGTGCTGATAAATGAACCTGACAGTGATGGAAACACACCCTTACATCTTGCAGTTAAGATCCATTTCCTTCGCATGGTTACGGTTTTACTAAGAAACGGAGCTAGCGGGAGAATCACCAACAAGCAGGGCCTCACACCTCTGGATGTTAATGATTTTGACGAGGGATTTCGTTTCAAACGGGTATTATTTTGTGCACTGGCTCAAATCTATCTCTATTGTCAATAGGTAATTGGGTATTCCATTGTCCGTAAAGAGGGTACTTATTTTTGCCTCTTTGGAAAGGGATGGGAATGGGTTGGTTTATATGAGGATTTGACCCGGCCCAACCCTCCCTTATTAGGTGCGGGTTTGAAACAAGTTGGGTCAATGTGTGGAAGATAAAAGTTTATTGAGCTTGAGCGAGTTGAATATGGGGCAAGTACAAGCTTTGGCCTTCCCACCCCCGTCTCATACCGTCAAAACTACTTTTGACATGGGAAAAAGACCAAATAATATATTTTATTCTTTTTGTGTGTGTGTGTTGGGGGCGTGAGTGCACTATGTAGAAAAAAATTATTGGGGCCCATATAAAAATATCTCTAGTTTTCAAAATATATAGTAGTCCTTTTAAATTTTGGGGTCCATGTGTAAGAAAATTATAAGATTCACTAAAAAAGGGGGTTTTAGAAATAATCGGGGGTCCATATTATATAGGGGTTTTTAGATATCCCAATGATGAAGTTGATGCGCTGTTCGTATTATATAGGTAAGTATTTTGTTTTTAGCTGTAGAAGACGAGGGTGTGATGATGATGATATTTTGTATTTGTCATGGACGGTTAACTTCTTTAGGAAGTTTTTTCTTCGACTCTCCGGCATGATTATATTGATTTCATTATGATTTTAGTTATTAATTATTGATAAAATTAAAAATTTTGCATGGCATGCAGATCGTAATCAGAAGGAAACTTAAATCGTTTTGGAGCTGTAAACAGTCCATTAGCAGGGGTGAAGAAGATGGGTCTTGGTCGGAGATCGCCATCATATCTCAGCAAAACAGACTTGAGATCATTGGCCAATACATTATCAGTTGTTGCGGCACTGATTTCCACAATCACTTTTGCAGCTGCTTTCACATTTCCAGGGGGTTATAAGAACAATGATCCTGGAGAAGGCCTCCCTGTCTTTATAAAAAGAGCTGCACTAAAGGCCTTTGTGCTGTCAGATACTGTGGCCTTCAGCAGCTCCCTGGCTGTGACGACATTCCTTATGATCTATCACTTGGCGGGTAGCCAAGCCTTCTTGGTGACTGCTGTGCGTGTGAGCTTCGTCTTGTTATGGGTTGCGGTCAGTGGAACAGTGGTTGCACTCGCATCAGCCATGTACGTGGTGCTGTCGGATGAAAGCTTGTGGTTGGCTATTGCAGTAATATGCGTTGCATGCAGTGTCCCACTGCTTGTGTTTGGCGCTTTTCGTTTCTCTGGGCTCTATACGACCTCCTCATTTAAGAAGTTGCGAGATAAAATGTAGGTGCACTAAATGTAAAGCATTTATTTACGTTTTGTGTTTCTGCCTTTTTTTAGTACGCTTTTTATCTTCTTCTTCCTTGTAAACTTGGACGGTTGAGTTTTTATCTGTTGAGGAGCTGAACTGTCTTAAAGCCGTTTGTATTTCCCTTCTTTCTGGTTTGTCTTGTTCATTGGGAGGCGGATGCATGCATATGAATGGGTAGGCTCAAGCCCACCCATTATTTATTTTTTTTAATTACCATATATTAATATATATGTGACCAAGTCCACCCAAAAAAAATATACAAAGCCACCCGAAATATAATAAAGACTCGGTTACACAATCAAATGGGTGATGAATGGTTGAGTGATTTCTTAGTTACATAAATAGAGAGGAATTTTTAAAAATATCGACAATGATAATATCACGAAAGGTTTTCAGGATATGAAAACTCGAAGATGCCAATTGTGAAAGTTTGAATGAAATCTCAAATTTGAATTTTTGTAAATTTTCATTGAATTTTTCAATTATATTATGTTGGATATAATCAAGCCAACAGTTGGATTTCAAAATTTTAAGCACAATAATGTCAAGCCCCCCCCAAAATATATTTTCTGGATTCGCCACTGATGTGGGTGCGAAATTTCCATTATTAGATAGTGCTATGCCTCTTGTTACCTAACTATGACCTGATCGGCTGATGCTCATAACCCTCCCCCTGTGAGAAATTCGTGAAGGTGGAGCCCACATGTTAAACATGGATGCCGTTCAAGCTAAATGCTACTCCCAGGCCCCGGAGAATTTTCACTCCCTTGGGAGCTGGGCCCACTGTGAGAATAATAAACTTATAAAGAATTTGAATAAAACTCTATGAAATTTCACATGATATAATGCGATCAATCTGATTGTGAAACTTTGTGTGATTGGGGTGAATTTGTCCGATGCCGTTGCAGGAGGAGGGATTTACTTTCATGTGTTCAGATTATTGATTACTAAGTCGTACCAAATAATCCAAAGAGTTTCTAACGAGTATGATCCTCGAACGATTAGTAGTCGTCAATGCCAAGAAACCCACTTTGCTAGAGGTTCATGTTTACATGAAGCGGACTGATTTCCAAGTGAGGAATTCTCCCCTAACAACAAGCCCAAAACTACTTCGCAAACGATTGCTCTCTTCCCTTCTCACCTCCTCGCTCAACTTCTAGCAATAATGCCCTACTAATATGAGTAATATCCCTATTAATAAGAACTGTTTTTCCTCCACATCTGTAGAGATTTCATTGAAACCGAATCGTTACTCCAACTTGCAATAACCCTGTAAATCTGTAACGGATGGAAATCATAGATAAGATGCATACTGTGTGGGGAGATTTTCAGAGCCACAGGATTAAGCTAATCACAGCCATCAGATGAGGCTAAGCATTCTCACGTGCCATCCGCGTGCCATCCACGTGGCACCAATCTCACCCCGGCTACCAGGACAGAGGCCTCGGCCGAAGTCAAGCATCTCCGGGCCACTAGCGCCGAACTGGTCCACCCCGGGCGCCATCTCGGCGGGGAGCTCCACCTCGGCTGAGCCACCCCGGGTGCCATCTCGGCAGAAAACTCCACCTCGGCTGAAGAAGACGGGACAGAAGCCGAAGCAAGAGAGAACCTTCACTTGCGCCCCTCATCCCCCACGTCATCAGGCACGTGGAGGGATAGGGGCACGAGCTAGTGGGACAGACGCGACATCCAGCCGCCCACAATCTTCGCCAGATTCCTGACAGGGCGGCATCCAGCGGCTAAGGCCACATCAGGGCAAGGCCCGAGGGCAGATCCGATGGTACCTCTACCGCCAAAGGCGTCCAACATGATCTGGCCCAACAAGACGTGCATTAAATGCGACGTGGGCTGACCCGATGCGCATTTAATGCATAGTGGGCTGGATTGGACCGCAATTAATTTAATGTGGGCTGATCGTGACTTCCCTGTCGAATCACGGGACCCACACCACGATATCTTCCAAAGATACGTTCGAAACTCTATAAATAGAGGCTCATACCACCATCAAAGGTACGCACAATTTCATACACAGAGCCGTTACTCTGTCTTTCTTCTTCCTCTCCTTCCATTGTTCCAGTTCATTCACTGACTTTGGCATCGGAGAGCCTTGCGCTCCTCTCCTTCCATTGTTCCAGTTCATTCACTGACTTTGGCATCGGAGAGCCTTGCGCCGCCCAGGCCAGGGTCCTCTGACCGTGTGTTCTTCTCTTTCAGGCTTTCGGACGGCACCTAGTCGTCATCATCATTGGATAAGTCCTCTAAGGCTCCCCTTATTGTGGGTCATTATTTTCTGCACCTACACATACATTATCACAGCTTTCTCAGCAACTCTCTGCATCGATCTGTTGCCGGACCCCATCATCTTCATTGGCTTCTTCATCGTTATCCCAAAAGGCCACTGCCACATGTCCTTCGCGCTGCTACACCGCTGCCTCAATCACTTATGGGCACTTCCCAAACCCAACCATCTGGCACGTCCACCAGGCCTAAGGCAGAGGTGTTAACATCCATTTTTACTATTTACCAAATTTACTTTTTTATTATTCTTCTCCCATTTTCTTTCCAGTTGTATGTTGCTGTTTTTTGTTTTTTTTTTTTTCCATTTGTATGTTGGTTTTTTTGGTCGGTTGTATGTGCAAATGCTGTTTGACAGAATGTTGCAATGAAATCAAAGCAAATAGCTTGATTCTTTTCATCATCTCTCTGTAACACTTCTTATAATCATTACAAACATCATGAAACTAATGAATCCTCATTCGACCTTTTCTCTTAAATTATGAATCACAAACAATTGAGATTTACAAACATGCTACATAGTCCCCCAAAAGACATAGCATTCTTGCATTTATTGGATTTTTTTGTTAGTTATATGTGCAAATGTTGTTTGACAGAATGTCACAATGAGAAACATCTTCTGTAGGTCTGTGTGGGTCTGTCTCTCACATGATTTGAACCTAATAGTAATAAGGCTGTGCTCAAAAACTCATTGTAAATTATATGATGTTATTGAGTAAGATAACCATATAAAAAAGCTCACCATCCAGCCCCGTTTTCAGTCCACATTTACTTGGCAACTGAGAAACGAAATGGCCACACCTTACTTGTAATGGGTCATCATTTTACACCTTAGTTGTGAGGGATCATCAAAGAAAATTCAATGCATCATGCTCCTCTCCCTACGGATTGGCACCCCCAGGAGAAGTGGGGGAACATTTTTTTTCTTTTTTCCTTTTCCTTTTTTTTTTTTTTTTTTTGATCAATACTTTGAACTAAAGTGTGACTATTAACTATTAGTGTCTCTCTTAATATAATTGATTGACAACTGCCTTGCTTGACCTAGAAACTTCCTATCCTCATGGCTTTCAGATTATTTCAAACTCAAGGACATACACAATAAGGTTGTAGAGTTTATCTCATGATGTTTGAGTATTTCCTAAACCTTTTATCAGGAAAATATTCAACTAGGGGATGTCCCGCATGTAGACGATGCGTATTTTCAATTCCAGCCATCCACAAAAGTGGGGCCTCCTGATTTAAAGGTCCCTCATCAAAAAATCCTGCATGGCTTGTATGAAAAGTCTGTCCTCTGTTACATGGCAGTAGAATTCCAGGAAGAAAGAAAGGGAAAACTGCAAGGTCACAATTGTGACTGGGCATGAACTTTATATTTGAATTAATTTATTTTTTATTTATAATAATTCTATTTTTTGAGTTTATAGCAAACGGCTTGCTGTCTAATAAAATACAAATCAATCCTTCGATTGCTAAAAGAAAAAAAAAAAATACAATGTATTTGAAGTCTTTAACACATGACTGTTATATCTACCTTTCTAGCATTGAACATATGATGTTACTGTAATGACTTCTACACCCTAAATGGCATGTTGAAGAATTAGGTTTCTTAACAGATAAAAAAAAAAAAAAAAAAAGAGTTAGGTTTCTTTTTTGAAATGGTTAAAGAGTGAGATTTCTGTGGAACCTTGCTGCAAACAGTATGTTGTTCATTGTTCATAGCTGATACTCTTTAGTAGTATTATATCAGCATAGTAGTACATATTAATTAATTAAATTTAGGCGCCGCTGTCATGTAAATCTACTACACGAGATTTGTAGGAAAACTCTGCACTGACTATTTTTTTCAATTACTATACACTTGAGATTGCGTCAAGCTCTTTTGCAAGAAATGTCAGTCACAACAAGCTCTGCAACGTACTTTGTTAACATACATCCTATTTGAGATGGCACTCTGCAAATAGAAACTACCTGATAAAGGGACCTCTTACTGTGTCAAGGGAAGTGGTTCTCCTACACGGATCTGCCACTCAACATGATCTTGGCCAACAATCATCTCAGTTACAGTAATTAATATTGAGGGCAATGAACCATTGCTTGATAAATGAGACTCTGCTCAGAAGACAAAAGTCTCGTAACCATTTCTATTAGATACATAGTATTAAAAAGCATATAAATTTAGCACATGAAGACAACTCACCATTCAACCCAGTTTTCATTCCACATTTTATTCAATGATTCCACCAAAAAATCCATAACAAATTAACCTAATGTAAGTGACACATTTGGAAAGCTTGGTTGCGATCCATATTCATGCATGTAAAAGCTCCCACACAGCCCAGTGGGCTAAAATAAGTAAATTCAAATATGTTATGGCTTTATAAATGTAAATAATTACTCATTAATAAATAACTCCATGCATTGCCAAAAAGAAATCTGACTTGGAATGGTATATCTGTGTGGTTGTTATCTGTACTGGTTCACGTGCTGAAGACTTGTAGTAGTAATGATTAGGGCCCATGTCAATATTTGAATTGAGTTTAAAAATAGCATAATTTCCTTTTATGACTTCACCATATTGGGATTGATTCTATTATATTAGTTTGACCTTGCAATTTTATATCAAAGATATATACAATATATTATATTGTATCTGTGGTGTTCATTTATCATTTCTTGATGGATATCATCTATTTGTGCCCCATGGCATTCTAGCAAGCTTAGTGGTACATTCAGTGTGATCCGTTGATCTACTATAAGAACTGACGTTTGAAAGCTTTTAGTCTATTATAATTTGGCTGTGGAGTTGTGGATATCAATTGCAGATTCTCTATCAATGCAGCGGAAAGAGTTGGAGTTTTGTGTTTTCAATTTATGTGATATATATATATATATATATCTGTGTGTGTGTGTGTGTGTTTTTGCAACTGTAGAATCATTAGCTAGAATCTCAAAGAATGTGTACATGATATCGAAGTTCATTGACAGTCATATAATAGAGCCAAAGCATTGTTTAAAGGCTCTATAGTGTGAAACAATGGGTTACACTTACATGTCATGTGCTTGCTTGGAGATCCTTTCTACTGTCTGGAATTCTTTTGAAAATATTCTTTATTGCTTATTATAATTTGGCTTTTATCTATTAAACATATACATATTGCCTATTGATAATGGTTGTTTTTGGTTATTATTTTCTGTAATGGATGTTGGAAACATGTTGCAAGTGGTTGTCTTTTAGGGTGATAAATTGATTTCATTTGGAGAAGTTGAAAGCATTTTGAGAATTATGGGATGATATTGTACACTTATTTCATGTTCAGTATTTTTATTTATTTATTTATTGTGACAGAGAATCTTCTACCACTAAAAATGTTATTGCTTGCATTACGGAAATCACGGATTTTGACTATTGCTTTTACTTTATGATTTTGTTGGCACAGAATTAATTGCTATAGATAAGATAATGAAGGAAATTAAAAGGAACAAACGACATGGATGTTTTGCGAATTGTTCTATGTTCTTATTGGGAATGAAAAAAAAAAAACATTTTTATTAGATAATATTATTGTCTTCTTTCGTGTTCTCAATACAATCTCTCTATAATAGATAATCTTTTATTTGTGCCTTTTTTGGCTGGACTAAGCTTTTTTAGTCTATTTTTTTAAGCAATAAAATTTACTGTTATAAATAAAAACGATCTGTGTAAAAACGCAAATGAGAGTTCTGCATTGCATAATCTGAGGCAGCCACAAATCGATCATGTTGGTTTGTTCTTTGCCATAACCAGTTATATTTAACTTGATAAGGGGCAAATTGGCATGGTTTGTCAGGATGTCAATTTAGCACTCAGATGAAACAACCCAATCACTTGGCAGTAACTAAAATAAATAAAATTGCAAATGAAATAGGTCCACAGATTATGATGTGGAAACTGCATCACCACATTGGCTTCCACATTTCACCTTTTCACCTCATATTAAACGGTACATTTATGTGATTCTACCATCTCTTTTACAGGAAAAGGATCCAGCCTGCACATTGTAACTCAAGTACCCGATTGTACTGCTTTGTAATCCATGTGTTAAGGCAATCCAAGTTGAAATATTTATATGCTTGTGAATTTGTCTGAGATTTTGAATTTCACACTGATCCCTGAACAGATTAACATGCCTCCAACTTGGCAGACACCGCAAGTTGCAAACAAACTTTAACCTGCTCGGTAGCATATCAAGAATGGGAATATTATTTATAAGTTGAAATTATAGTCACAGAGATATGACTCTGTTGACCATAGTAACATAATAAATGCCAATTTTTGATGGTTTGTTGATACAATTGTCGTCCATGTATAAATATAACTTTTGATCTCATCTTTTCATATGCCTCTATTCTGATTTAATTTTTTAATTATTGTGTTGATAATACTATATATTTCAATTAGGATGCTAAGAATATGTCATGCACACTTTATCTCATGCGCTTTTTATATCTAATGTGTGTGGGGATATTTCCGAACTCACCGGAATACTGGCCTGATGCTCCATCTCGTGCTCCAGCGCCAGCTAGTCCATCTTGGCAAGGCTCGGTCTCGGCGATAGTGCCAGCCTCCAGCTCGGCCAAGTGATTCCACTTCGGCTATACGTCCCGGCAGGCTCGGTCTCATGCTCCCGCCTTGGCCTTGGATGAGAGCTCCACGCCTCCTGTGCGCAACTCCTCCACTTCGGCAGTGCACGCCCAGCAGTGCCAGACTGCTCCACTTCGGCGAACTCCACTTCGGCCAAAGCATCCCACTTTGGCCAAGTGTTCCACCTCGGCGCCTTTGCCAGATCTCTCTCTAGCCAAGTCAAGGTCGTCCCCGACCTCAGCTCCCCAACCTCGGCAACACACCCTGACCTCGGTTTGGATGCCAGAGCTAGCCAGGGCAGGGGTTGACAGCTGTCCTCCCTTGGACGCTCATGCACGCTACAGCACGTGTGTTACACCCCGTCCCGAATTAATGACGATTAAGGCTAATTAATTGAGAGTTATGCTAATTAAGCATAATTAATTGAATTAATGTTGTTTAATGACCAAAAAGAGATAAACAAGTCTCTAATGATTGAATTGAGCATAATGAAGTGAGATTGAATGAAATTAAGATCATTGAATAGAGGTTTGGTTTAAATGAGTAGAGATAATGACTTCTTCGTAAATACGGATTTTTGTGTATTTCGTCAAATACGGTAAAATTGGGTACCGTCGCGTATATCTCAATTAGTACATTAACTTTCATAGCATACACGATTAGTTTTGACTTAAGGTTAGTCAAAAGAGTCCTCATTTGACTTAAAGTGTAAATGAGTGTAGGAAAATGGACTTAAATGCAAAATGATAGTTTATATAAGCTAAGAGATGAGTTCATTTCATTTCAATAGTAAACCCTAGGCAACTTCTCCATCTCTTTCTCTCTTTCTTCCATTTCCTCCATCAAGTGTGAAGATTTGAGAGCTTGCAAGTGATTTTGGAGAAGATCTTCACCTCCTTCATCTTCTTCCTCACCCCATCCTCCATTTTTGGAGCATTTGAAGCTTTGGAAAGACCTCAACCTTCTTCTTTTGAGCTTCAAGTAAGTAGTTTAGACTTTTTATAGGGTTTCCAAGTTCCATTAAATGTGTAGAGGTGGTTACTAGCATTAATGGCTCATAAATGTCCCTTTTTCTTATTTTTATGAAATTAGGGTTTGATTAAAAAGGGTTTTACCCCAAAACAAGCTTGGAAAGAGGAGTTTTGCTCAATAAGCTTCAAGAGAGGCAAGTATATACATTTTCTCTGTGGTTATGTTAATATCTATGCATTGCCTTGATTAGAATCATTGTGAAATTTTCATTATAGATGGGAATGGGATTTATTGTGAATGAATGATGGATTAGAAATGGGTATTGGAATGTATATGAGTTGATAAATGAGAAAGGACAAGATATCCTATTTATGTGCATGTCTAAAATGGAAATGTAGGAAAAATGGAGGAAGAAGGGCAGAAATTGGAGGTTTGGGAACCAGTCCCGGACCTGTCCGATCAATCGGCCATCAGGCCCGATCGATCAGACTGTGTCTTAATTGAGACACATTTCTGTCCAATCGATCGGACCTGAACGTCGATCGATCGGACTGTCCCTTAATTGGGACGCGTTTCTGTCCGATCGATCGGACCTGAGCGTCGATCGATCGGACTGTCCCTTAACTGGGACATGTTTCTGGGTTGAATTTCGGGGTTCATTCGATCATAGATGTTTCTTATGAACGTAATTACTCTCTAAACTAGTTTTAAAGCTAATTATTATGAGATTAGAGGTCAATTGAATTAATGAAAAATAAAAGGAGATTTCAAGTGATTGAACCCTAAGTTTAATAACATAACGAATGTTCAATGGATTATAGACTAGACCCCCATGAGTGATAATTACGGGGACTCTATTGTACACATTAATTAAAAGTGATGCCCATCAAGAATAGCATGTACATTAGATAACCAATGATTACACTCGAATGGTTGGTTGGAATCATGAAAGAAATTAGTGGAATTCCTAATTATCTGAATTCCCTCATTGGCATGTGATTGTATTCGTACCGTAATTAGTATTGTTGAACTCTAGTTCATATCTAGGGTGACAAGAGCAATGTTTAGTTCATTTTAATTGCTTTACTAGACTTGTATGTCTCGAATTGAATCTAGAAATAGATTAAAGTGATAGCTCGTAAGTTTGGCACTACATAGCTATTTCATCAAATGAATTATGATAAATGATTATTCCTACTGCAGTAGATGGATTTGGGGGCGTTCCGGAGCTCCGTGGTGATGCTAGTTGCCCTTGGCCCGGGCACTAGTAAGTCCCACAATATTGAATGACTGTCATTGAAAGATTATGACTATACTATTCCTTCCATTTGGAAGATGAATCCTTCCTTTGAGGAAAGATGGTAAAAGAATGAAAAGTAATAAAATAAATGCTATTGTAGTTGCCAAATTGTTTGTGTCCGTTAATTGATTAATGATATTATCTATGCAATGAATTGTTAGAATTGATAGAAATTCGGTTGAATGAAATTATGTAGGTATTAACATGTTATATCACAGAATTATGTATGCATTGTTGAACCGTCGTGTTCATTAGTGTTATTGATGGCATTATAGGCACACTTGCCCATGCCGACCCTGCAGCGGCCCCAGCGCCAGCGGAGGAGACCGCTCCGGTTCCTCCAGGAGGATTGATAGAATGGCATAGACGGGATACCAATTGATACGAGTATCCGAGTGCGTCATGAAATGGAGATTCATTTTGGGATTTTCTTTTGGGGATGTTTAGATTCTTTTGAGAGAAACTTTTTGGAAATTCAATTTTTGGTCACCTTGTATTGTATGTGAATATACAATGGTTGACAAAACAACTCATGTATAAGAACCTCACTTTTGATTGGGATTATACATTGATAATGGTTGATGTTAAATATATGTATTCCGCAATTTGTATATTTGACAGGATATTGTATGATTATCCCTTGTGGGTCTCGTTTTAATTTCGGTTAATTCAGGATCTACGGGAGTATGTATGGGATCGCGATCCGGGGGTTTAACGGGTCTCGGGCCCGGGTCCTGACAACGTGCGACAAGACAAGGGCACCGCCCATATCATCTGACAGAACCTCCCATACCGCCCATGCGTTCTGACAGAGCGGCGTCCACAGCTCCCTAGGCGCCAGGGTATGGCCCGATGGGACAGATGGACTGCGATAAGACTTCCTGTCAGAGCACAGAGCCCTCTCTCTCTCCCTTTTCCTGTCCATATAAGGAGCAGCAGGCGCAGAGAGCAAAGGAGGCCCGATCCAACTCACCATACACAAAACCAAGGCCAAGAACTCTGGTACGCCATGCCCAAACTCCATCTTCTCCAAATCTCCATCCTACTGTCTAGTTCTCATACTGAATTAGGCATCGGAGAGCCCTGTGCTGCCCACAGCCAGGGTCCTCTGACCTACTGTTCTTCTTCCCCTTCTCAGGCTTCAGGCAGGCATCGGTGTTCAACCCAAGAGCTCCGGCTACACCCCCTATCTTTGTGAGTGACATTTTTATGCGCTTACAATTGGCGCCATCTGTGGGAAACGGACAAAAAGTCATCTTCCCAAACACCATGCCTCGAAGAACCAGAAATGGAAAGGAACCATTGGCGCTGTCAACACAGCTTACGGCGAACCTCCGACAAGAAAGGTCCGGAGTAAGATCTGGTCCAGCAAGCGTCCACAAGCCGGAAACTCAGTCAGGTTCATCCTCTAAGGGGTTCACAGCACCTTCCCGACGAGATAACCTTTGACTGGGGCTCTCCCGGCAAAAGGGTCCTCAGCTAGACGAAGCCCGAACTCTGGAACGCTTCGACCTCTATGAAAGCAACCAGGTGATCTCCATCTCGACAGATGTCTCTAGTTCAGCTGATATCTCCATCTCAGCAGACATCTCTAGCTCGGCGGATATTCCCAGCTCGGCGTGTGCCTCCAGCCGCAGACACTCCCAGCTCGGTAGACGTCCCCACTCGGCAGAAGTCTCCTCCAGCTCAGGAGGCAGCTAGATGTCTCCTATCATCACTTAGCTTCGACCGCCCGTCAACTTTGATCGTGCTACCCTCTACCGCCATCTCTGGCGGTACGGTCCTCTACTGTCAGCTTCGATGGCACCGGTACGACCCTCTACTGTCGGCTTCGATCGTACGATCCTCTACCGTCATTTCGACGGCACGGTCCTCTACCGCCGTCAGTCGTCCAGAGCCCCATGCTCCTACATCTCGGTCGCGCGCCAGATCTCGATCTCTTGCATCTCGGCTACGTGCCAAATCTCGATTTTGTGCATCGCGGCAGTAGCGCTAGATTCTCCACCTCATGCTGGTGTCACCCTCGTGCTAGCTACGTGCTTTACGCAGGTTCGGCCTCATGAAGGACTCGGGCTACGCTCCCCCACCTCATGCTGGTGTCACCCTCATGCTAGCTACGCGCTTCACGCAGGTTCGGCCTCATGAAGAACTCAGGCTACGCGCCCCCACCTCATGCTGGTGTCGCCCTCGTGCTAGCTACGCGCTTCACGCAGGTTCGGCCTCATGAATGACTCAGGCTACGCGCCCCCACCTCATGCTGGTGTTGCCCTCGTGCTAGCTACGCGCGTTCGGCCTCATGATGGTCTCGGCTACGCGCCAAATTCTCCACCTCATGCTGGTGTCGCCCTCGTGCTAGCTACGCGCTTCACGCAGGTTCGGTTTCATGAAGGACTCAGGCTACGCCCCAGATTCTCCACCTCATGCTGGTGTCGCCCTCATGCTAGCTACGTGCTTCACGCAGGTTCGGCCTCATGAAGGACTCAGGCTACGCGCCAGATTCTCCACCTCATGCTGGTGTTGCCCTCGTGCTAGCTACGCGCTTCAAGCAGGTTCGGCCTCATGAAGGACTCAAGCTACGCGCCCCCACCTCATGCTGGTGTCGCCCTCGTGCTAGCTACGTGCTTCACGCAGGTTCGGCCTCATGAAGGACTCAGGCTACGCGCCTCGGTTGACTACACCTCTGGTCCAAGGCTAGCTGGTTATGTCCCGGTTCTCCACCTCACGTTGGTGTCCCCTCGTGCTAGCTACGCGCTTCACGCAGGTTCGGCCTCATGAAGGTCTCAGGCTACGCGCCCTGACCTCTTGCTGGTCCGTCCACGTGCTGGCTACAGCCTCACGCTGGCTCGGCCTCACGATGGTCTCGACCGCATTTACGACCTCTTGCTGGTCCGTCCACGTGCTGGCTATGGCCTCACGCTGGCTCGACCTCATGATGGTCTTGACCGCATTTACGACCTCTTGCTGGTCCGTTCACGTGCTGGCTACGGCCTCACGCTGGCTCGGCCTCATGATGGTCTCGACCGCATTTACGGCCTCATGTTGGTTTAACCACGTGCTGGCTACAGCCTCTTGCTGGTCTCAACCTCATGCTGGTCTATCCACGTGCTGGCTAGGCCTCACGCTGGCTCAGCCTCATGATGGTCTCAACCTCATGCGGGTCTGTCCACGTGCTGGCTACGGCCTCACGCTGGCTCAGCGTCATGCTGGTCTCAACTTCATGCTAGTCTCGGCCACATGCATTCTCGACAAGTAGTGCCAGTCTCTAGCTTGGGAGCAGCGCCAGCCTCCAGTTCGGCAGGAAATCCTTCCTCCGGCTCGACAGCAGTGCCAGTCTCTAGCTTCAACATAATAAAATAGTGCAATCCGCTCTGATACCAATTGAAATACCAAATTTTATGGGCTACTAGAATGGATTACTAGTTCTCAAATTAATAATCAACACACAGCGGAAATAATCAATCAGACGAACTAGCAATTAAATCTACCAAACAATCACCACAAGAAGGCAGACACAAAATATATCGTGGAAACCCTATTCAGGGAGAAAAACCACGAACCAGAAATCAAGAGTTCACGAACAGTTACAAGATGTACTCACTAGCTCCTTTACCTAGGTCTGTACCTCGACCTAAGGACTGTAGTTATTCTTACAAAGAATCCATTGACACGACATCCACCGTGCCCCGTTCTCCTTACTTGATCTCTTCGCACCTTGCCAGTCAAGATGAACTATCTTCTCCTTCGAAAAGCACAAGCAACAATGACCTTCTAGAGCATCCTTCAGAACAATCTCTCAATAGCTCTAGAGAATAAACTCTCTCTAATGATCTCTCTGACTTAGATTAATGAGAGTGGTGGTGTACCTTAGGGTTAAGAGTAACACCCTACATATAACCCCAAATTCGTGCCTAAGAATTAGAGCACAAGTAGGACTAAACTGGGAAACAAAGTCTCAAAAGAAAATAAGTTCGTATCAGAATAAGAGACTTTACCAGAACTGTGCGCGCCTGATCGCTCGAGCAGACTCTTACTTCGCTCGAGCGGACAAGCCTCTATCTCGCCTTTGCTCGAGCGAAGTCATGGGCGCTCGAGCAAACTCCTGCTGGACTGTATGATGCTGTCTCGCCTTCGCTCGAGCGAAGTCATGGGCACTCGAGCGGACTCCTGCTGGACTGTATGATGCGGAAAATCAACACTGTATTCTTCCAGCTTTCTTCTTCTAAACCATTCAGGCTTTTCTTCTTAGAGTCCTTTCCATCTTCTATCGTTAGAGTCATTTTCTAAATAAGAAAAACAACACAAAGACTTTTAGAGTTTTGTCCAACATGAATTAACCAATACAAAAATACTAACTTGCAAACGCATAAAGATGTGATCCCAAAAAATGATGAAAGATGTTTAAAATGGGAAGACAAACACAAAGGGGTAGGCGCCCCTCATGTCTCAGATAGAGACTATAGAAAGGCCGATTTTTACAAAAATAAATCACAAAGTCATTATTGACAAATATTAATATTTCATTATTTTCCAAAGGCAACTTAATGGTCTACATGGATTTTTGTTGTCTTCTTAATGTTATAAGACCTAACTCAAACTAAAGGTGTAAGTGCATAAGAACTCACAAAGTTAATTAGGGGGAGACTGTAGCTCCTTGGGAAGAATCGTTGCCTGAAACCTGAGAAGGGAAGAAAAATAGTAGGTCAGAGGACCCTGGCTGCAGTCAGCGTAAGGCTCTCCGATGCCTAAGTCAGTTGAAGAACTGGATAATAGGATGGAGATTTTTGGAGTAAGCTGGCGTACCAGCGTAAGGTGTTAATGACCCTCCTTTTTCTGGCATATCAGCTTGTCTTTATATAGAGGGAGAGAGGAGGTGGGGAGGTGGCTCTATCAGAGAGCTATCCCATAGTAGCCCACCTGCCTTTGAATGCAGTCCCATCGTAGCCCACTCTGTCCCATCGAGCCATACCCTGATGCATGGGCGATGGCGCTCTGTCAGGGATGTCAGGGATAAGGGCGGTGGAGTAAATAAATGCCTTTGTTATTTACACGTTCTATGACGTGGTTCACTGAGGCTGTCAGCGCTCAGATCTTTACCAAGGCCGAGACCAAGACCAAGGGTCATTTTACCGAAATGGAGAGTCTGACTGAAATGGGGCTCATGCTGTTATCGGGACCGAGACCAAGACCTTCCGAAATGGGGCACATGGTCGAGATGGAACATCTGGCTGAGGTGAAGAGTCTGACCAAGAACAAGCACTGGCCGAGACCAATGATGGAGGAGGCCGAGATCGGGACAAGCATGGCTAGTGATCTCTGTTGGCGCCCTGGCATTGTTGTCGAGGTACGCGTGGCTGAAGCTAGCTGGACGTGATTTAAATGGTACTATTACCGGAGCTAATGTAATCTTTTTATCTGAGGAAATATCCCCACACAAAGCCCCCAGCTTTTGACTTCTTAGAGTGCTTTTAACTCTTGGAAGTCGAAAGCTAAGTAGCGTGACGGTCGAAACATTGAGTTTGGATATTCTGAAAAATCAAAGCTGGTGCCATCACCGAGCTTGATATATTCGAGTATCGAGGCTGGTGGCAGCACTGATCCTTATGGTTTGGAATAATCGAAGCTGGTGCTATCACTAAGCTTGATGGTTGTTTTTTTATCAAGGCTGGTGGCATCACCGAGCCTGATATTTCGAAGCTGGTGCCATCACCGAGCTTGATGCCTTGGAACTTCAAGGTTGGTGGCATCACCGAGCCTGATTTTTTTTAAGCTGGTGCCATCACCGAGCTTGATATCTTTTAAGGCTCAAAGCTGGTGCCATCACCGAGCTTGATGCCTTGGAACATCGAGGCTGGTGGCATCACCCAGCCTGATTTTTCTGAATTTGACTGGTTAGTACTCTTACCGGAGTCAGTATACTTTTGTGGCTAGTGATCTGGTACTATTACCGAGATGCACATGTGGCCGAAATCGGTACATTACTGGCTGGTACTTTTACCGGAGCCAGTGTAATCATCTTGGCTTTTTAGCCAAAGTGGCGAATGGTACTGCTACCGAGCTGGAGAGGATCAAGTCATGCTCGCCCAGCTAGTACTGTTACCGGAGCTAGTGGCCTTGATGCACTGCTGCCGAGCTGGAGAGGTCATTGTTGTCGAGCTGGAGAGTGGCTTTGATGCTGTGCTAGAGAAGTCCTACAGTGGCAAAGGATAGTGCCATCGAAGCTGACAATAGAGGACCGTGCCGCCAATGGCGTTAGAGGACGTGCGATCGAAGCTGACGACTAAGGACCGCGCCGTTGAAGCCGAGGACGATGGAAGATATTTAGTAGCCCCCCCCCCCCGAGGTGGAAGAGATTAGTTGCCTGCCAAGCTGGAGGAGGTGCCTGCCAAGCTGGAGGGATCACTGCCGCAAGTGTGGCTGTGATTTGATCCTACCGAGGAGTTTGGAGACTTACTGCATATTTCTCGAGAGCAGGGAGATGGGTCGAGATTCCCCGAAATGTAGCCGTTTAGCCGACCTCGGGCGAAACCGACCTCGTCCAGATATTGTTGGATTGCTTGCTTGACCTGTTGATCAAGCCATTCTTTGAGCTTTGCGTTTTCCTTCAGTCTTCGCCTCAATTTCTTTGAGGGACTTGAGGATGGAGCTGAGTTTGCCCCTTCTTCTAGCTGTTGCTGAAGTTGACGAATCAACTCGTCCTACGCTCGGATGGCAAGGCCTTGGGCCCTGATCTTCGCGAGGAGCGGGTTGTCGTCGTAAGTCTGATGATGGAGTTCGTCTGGCTGAGGGTCTTTTTGCCGAGAAAGCTCGAATCGAAGGCTATCTCGTTGGGAAGGCGTTATTGCCCCCTTTGAGGATGAACCTGATTGAGTTTCAGGCTCTGGGACGCTTGCTGGACTAGACCTTGCCCCGGGCCTCCTCTGGCGGGGGACCGGTGGCAGCTGCGTTGGCTGTGGCGATGGTTTTTTTTCCTTTCCAGTTCTTCGAGGCATGGTGCTTATGAAGATGGTTTTTTTATCTTTTCCCACAGACGGCGCCAATTGTAAGTGCATAAAAACTCACAAAATTGATTAGGGGGAGACTGTAGCTCCTTGGGAAGAACCGCTGCCTGAAACTTGAGAGGGGAAGAAGAACAGTAGGTCAGAGGACCCTGGCTGCAGTCAGCGCAAGGCTCTCCGATGCCCAAGTCAGTTGAAGAACTGGATAGTAGGATGGAGATTTTTTGGAGTAAGATGGCGTACCAGCGTATGGTGTTAATGGCCCCCCCTTTTATGGCATATCAGCTTGTCTTTATATAGAGGGAGAGAGGAGGCAGGGAGGTGGCTCTGTCAGAGAGCTATCCCATCGTAGCACACCTGTCTTTGAATGCAGTCTCATCGTAGCCCACTCTGTCCCATCGAGCCATACCCTAATGCATGGGCGATGGCGCTCTGTCAGGGATGTCAGGGATAAGGGCGGTGGAGTAAATAAATGCCTTTGTCTTATTTACACGTTTTATGACGTGGTTCACTGAGGCTGTCAGCGCTCAGATCTTTACCGAGGCCGAGATCGAGAGCAAGGGTCATTTTACCGAAGTGGAGAGTTTGACCGAAATGGGGCTCATGCTGTTACCGGGACCGAGACCAAGACCTTTTGAAATGGGGCACATGGCCAAGATGGAACATCTGGTAGAGGTGAAGAGTCTGACCAAGAGCAAGCACTGGCCGAGACCAATGATGGAGGAGGCCGAGATCGGGACAAGCATGGCTAGTGATCTTGGTTGGCGCCCTGGCATTGCTGTTGAGGTACACGTGGCCGAAGCTGGACATGATTTAGTCGGTACTGTTACCGGAACTGATGTAATCTTTTTATCTGAGGAAATATCCCCACACAAAAGGCCAATCTCAGCTACTGCATTTCATAAAAGAGATTAAATCACCTAACAAAGTAGATATCTTTAAAGACACCATTAAAAAAAAGGACTTTAAGGGTGGAAAAATGCCACTAAAGGCGATTTTTTCCGCCGCTAAAAATATTTATTTATTTTTTAGGGAGAGGAAAAGGATAGGTAATAGTTTTAGCAAAATAGGTATGAATTTATGAAATTTATTAGTATCCTAACTTTTAGGAAATGGACAAGATACACCTTATCTTCTAACTTTTAGGCCATGTTTGGTATCTCTACTCTTTTTCTAACAGATCCAGTAAAAGTAGAGCTATAAAAAAAAAGAGTCATACAAAGAAGAGGCCAAAGCTCTATTTTTCAGCTACCCACTTTTTGAGCATTTGGATTTTAGAGGATTTGCCTCTAAATGTTTAAAACGGACAGAGGCCAGAATGTTGTGCCAAACGCTTTTATTTTCATAACCTCTGTCCGCTTTAAACATTTAGACAAGTAGAGGTGGAAATAGATGTACCAAACATGGGCTAAATCATTTATAAAAACTAGTGGAGCCATGCACTAGCACCAAAGATACAGTTTTACTATAAAAAAAATTTTAGAGGAATTTACTTGGTAGGGCCCATAGCATCCTATACCACTTCGGAGGTATCGTATTTACCATAGACACGAATAAGGCTCTACATGTGCCGTTTTTTTTTTTTTTTTTTTTGTCGTTTAGCGAATGGTCGATATCGACCACTTTTATGGTCGATATCGACCATTCTGCGGGAACCCAAATAAAAATTGGGTTTTTCAGGATGGAGAAGATGGGAGGAATCGCTCTATTCCACGCCATGGATACAAATCGAGCCACTGTCAGTTCCGGGAAAGTTTATCAATGTAAGTTTATCAATAGCCATCCAACACCATTATCATCTACATGGTTTTCTATACTTTCTTGATTACAATCTAATTGTCTGTGTGCATTGAACGCTGCAGGCTCTTAAACAAAGCTTGCATCATCAGAAACCATGAAAAGGACTTAAAATATGATGGGTCATATATCTTCAAATCCTTGGAGCTTATGCACTGTAGATCGAGTGGAGGATCGAGTGGTTAGTGCCACAAACTTGGCTGAATGGTTTAGCTCAGGGCTTTCATTTCAATATTGGTCAGAATGAGTTTTATTACTATGAACTCCCAAACAACATGCCAAGCATTGGAATGGCCTTTTTTTCACTTGGGAGTGGTTTTGGAAACTTGCTTAATTGGAAGCCTCATGGTGAAGGTGGTTGTTCCAATCAGTAGCACTGGTGGGAAGGAGAGTTGGTTAGCAACTAACTTAAACAAGGGATTATTGGGCAAGGCGATTATTGGGCTCATGAAGAAGTTGGAGAGAATTGATTTGGATGTGTTTGTGGATGCAGCTCTTGTTGAATTGTATGGGAAATGCGGGGAAATGGGTGATGCACGTAAAGTGTTTGATGAATTTCCTTAACCAGATGTTATTATGTGGACTTCGGTGGTTACTGCTGTCTCTTTCGCCGAATGCCCAAGAAAGATGTTGTCTCTTGGGCTACTTTGATAAGTGGTTGTGCTCATAATGGGTGGATTAGATCCTGATCTCGTGACACTTGTTAGTGCGGTTTCGGCCAGCGCGCAATGTGGGGATCTTGGGTCTGGAAGGTGTTGTCATGGGTTTGTGGTTAGGAGAGGATTTGAACATGACCTGTCTCTTGCTAATTCTCTCTTGAATTTTTATGCCAAAGTGTGTCACATGGATAACGCGAGGAATCTGTTTGATAGAATGTCGAAGAAATATGTGGTTTCTTGGAGCTCTTTGATTGCTGGATATTTGCAAAATGGGAATGAAGTTGAAGCTCTTGGTCTTTTTAGTGAGATGATTGAGAAAGGAATTTAAGCTGAATTTTTTGCAAGTAGAATTAAAATGGAAGTCTATTATTGGCCGTTGGGGCAGAGTGAGGGGATGGAGAGAGGTGCATTGGGTTGATTTGCCAATATGAGAAGAGAAATGATGATGCCAGTTATAGTTGCATATGAAAGTTGACTGCTTATTGTAAATTGTGTAATGGCTTCACATTAGACATACTCTTTACTTTTGATGAGTCAATACTCCTCTTTCTCAGTTACATGATGATGACAAAGGGAAGAAGACATTGACCGTTGCAACATTGGTAAATTGTTAAGTTGAAGTCAATACTCCTCTTTCTCAGTTACATGGCAGTTGAAGACCGAAATCATTTTCTACTTTCTTATGTTATTCTTGTTTTTTGTCGTAATTGTTAAGTTTGGATTAAGATGTAGCTGCGAATGAGCGATGATAAATATACAGATTGAAATATGTTTGAGCAGGTTAATTTCTGTTATTACGGAGCAGGTTAATTTACAGGTTTTGTATCTCCAAACGGAGCACTGCTATGGACAGTCATCATTTTTTTTCTTCTATTTTATTATGGTCGATATCGACAATAAAAGTGGTCGACACTGACAATGACTGTAAATTTATGTTTCAGTTATGTGGTCGATATCGACAATAAAAGTGGTCGACACTGACAATGACTGTAAATTTATGTTTCAGTTATGTGGTCGATATCAACAATAAAAGTGGTCGACACTGATAATGACTGTAAATTAATATTTCAGTTATGTGGTCGATATCGACAATAAAAGTGGTCGACACTGACAATGACTGTAAATTAATGTTTCAGTTATGTAGTCGATATCGACAATAAAAGTGGTCGACACTGACAATGACTGTAAATTAATGTTTCAGTTATGTTGCTTTTAATTTATCACATCATCCATATTTGCTTTTAATTTATCAATTTTTAAGGCAAATAAGAAGAGTAGAAAGAACATCCCAGGCAACATTTGAATCCCACCGGAAACTCAGTTGTCTCTTCACATGATATTCTGGGTGAATCTAAGAGACCAACCATTTTTAAAGATGAGTGCGGTATTTAGGAGGCGACATGATTGATGAAGTGCGCCCTCATTCAATCACCCGAGGACTTTGATATAGTACATGTAAAAGATAAAAGGATTTCATAAAGGTCAATTTTAAATGCCCCAACCATAGTGCTTTAAAATGATTTGATAAGGGTAAGACTTCATCCACCCATATCCATGTGGTCTCTTATATAACCCATTCACTTCCGAGGATTGTTACAAGTGTGTCCCAGTGCAATCATCCAGCACTGCACCAGATCACTAAATCATATTTTGTTATTTTAAGAACACCTTTTGCCTTTTGGGCATAGCAAAACTTACAATTTATTTATGTACGTCTTTAAGTGTATGAAATGTGATCTTGTGAAAATGTAATTAAGTCAATCTTTCTCAATTCATTCAACAACCCTATGTATGGGTCATTCCATGACCACATATATGGGTCGTTCCTGATCAAGGATGTTCGTCCTCTTGAGCCATGACCACATATATGGGTCGTTCCAACCGAAGTGACTGTACCACGAGTTCAACCATCCCATCTGGCAAATTTAAAAACAGAATGAGCATTCCAACATATCTTTCATGAATGTAAACACGAGAGAAACCCATTCTTTCGTTCCCGAAAGAAACAAAGCGAAACACAAGAGCCATGACCACATATATGGGTCATTCCTGATCAAGGATGTCAGCCATGACCACATATATGGGTCGTTCCAACCGAAGTGACTGTACCATGAGTTCAACCATCCCATCTGGCAAATTTAAAAACAGAATGAGCATTCCAATATATCTTTCATGAATGTAAACACGAGAGAAACCCATTCTTTCGTTCCCGAAAGAAACAAAGCGAAACACAAGAGTAGGAAAATGGGATGGTTTCTTAAAGTTTGATCTCTTTCAAGAATACAATGCAGAAAAGGAATACTTATTGTGTAGGAATACTTGTTGTGCATAATTATTTGAACCATTTCCTTCAATGACATCAATTAATTGGTCACAGCCACGTATAGTTCTTGTAGATCAAGTGACTAAGATGGCATTGTCCAACAGTAGTTCACAATCCTAATTGGTGTTTCCGGCTTTGTATTCAGAAGTGCAAAAGCAATGGCCAGCTTCTCACTGTGCCGATACAAGGCATCTTCCCTATCTTCTTCATCAATGTCCAGCAACACCTCTTATGTAGTGGGGACATAACCGGCACTCCTCAATTCCCGTCCCATCTATTCTACCATCTCAAATATCTCTTTATATTGTGGATGGGATTTATCCCCAACCACAAATTCATATATCTGGCTGTCAAGCTCAATCAAACTGCATCCAGGAATCAAGCTCGATCAATGCATTGCACAAACGGTTCCGTGTTTGCAATCCCTTCCCTCTCAACATAAACCCCAATCCACTTCCCAAGCTCAAACGCTTCTAAGTCAGCACACGCTGAAAGCACACTGACCACAGTAATCTCGTCTGGCCTAACCCCAGCACCCAGCATCATCCTAAAAGCCACCACAGCCTCATTACACCCCCCCCCCCCCCCACGAACATACCCACCAATCATCGCGCTCCAACTCACTGGTTTTGTCTTGGGCATTTCATCGAACACCTTGCGTGCAAACTCAAGACCATTCTGTGGGAACCCAAATAAAAATTGGGTTTTTCATGATGGAGAAGAGGGGAGGAGGAGGAGGAGGAGGGAGGAGAAAGGAAGGGTGGTGTTGCATAGGATGGACAGATCTGGGTCAGAAAGAGGTGAGGGTTTTCACTGATTTCATGGACGACAACCATAGAATTCTCTTCCTGATGAAATTGCCAACCATAGAATTTTCCAAATCACTTGTTGACCAGAGTAACATAAAAGGGAAGATAAGGTTGCAATGAAAAAAGATGTCCAATTCACAACTTCTTCCACTAGAGAATGCATCAATTTCCTCACGTTTCATGTGATGGGTTGTTTATTCCTCAAAGGTAGTGATGAGGCAAAGAGGAGAAACATGATATATAATCTGTAATCTCATTTGCATGTGTTCTTTTGCTGATTGATGGGCAACCCAACTGAAATTTATAGCCGACTCTTCCCTCCTCCCTCCTCCCTCCTCCTCCTCCTCTCCTCCCCTCTTCTCCCTCCTCCTCCTCTTCCTCCTCCTCCCCTCTTAAAAAGGATAGAGAGGCTCAAATGTTTTTGACCCATTTGTAGTGTATTGCTCTAGAACAGCACCAGCAATCAAGAGAGACAAATGCCCTCTCCTCCCTCCTCCTCCTCTTCCTCCTCCCCTCTTCTCCATCATGAAAAACCCTTTTTTTTTGTTCCCGCAGAATGGTCGATATCGACCATAAAGTGGTCGATATCGACAATATCACTAAACGACAAAAAAAAAATACGAAAACGCACCATATGCCCTTATCCGTGTCCATTATAAACGTGGCACCTGTAGAGATGTATAGTGTGCTATGGGGTTCTGGTGGGTAAATTCCTCAAAATTTTAAATTAAGTTCTTAAAAAATCTAGTAGAAGCTTAAATACATTTAAAAACTAAATTTCAATAGAAAATGAGTGATTGTAAATTACAAGGCCTGTGCAATATCCAAATACAGCTGACACTTCATTTTTCCTATACATTTGAAAACCAAAAAATGATGATATTAGTGAGAAAAATGAGATCTCAAAAGAAAATCGGTATGGAATTTATATAACTTTTTGAGGATCTAATTTAAATATTTATAGATATTTTATCATGAATGTATACAAAAAAATTTAAATTTACTCATGAGGTTTAAATTGAAAATTTTTGATCATTTTCTAACACATTTATTTCTTTCATCATTGCAAGCTTCTTCTTTTCATATATTTCAATGAAGCGTCATGTATTTCCTTAAAGGAACAACGAGAATCTCATAGAAATTGCTTGTTATGCTAGCGTTACTACTAACTTCAGAGTCAGTCAATGAAGTGATCGTTTTAGGTTTAAATAACTAAAATAAGTATTTGATACTGAGCTGCAACAAATTCAGTTTGTCTTTGTTCGTGCTTAATTTTTCTTACTTTGAACAGCACTCCCATCCTCGATACAGAACAGAGTAGAATAGTTGATCTATAATACTTAGGTTACATTCTTATTTATTTCTCTAGAGGAATGTTTAATTCTGTTACCAGATTCGTATTTGTAGTTTTTTGGTATTTTTTTCCCTATGAATATCTTTATTTGTGAGCTTCCATTTAACTGAACTTCTATGATTACTTTGTATTATCATTTTCTTACTGGGTATAAAATATAGCACTTTGTATCGAGCAAAAGAAACTGCTGACTCTTGGAGAGGTATTGCCTCTTTTTACCTGATAGTGATCCGCCTTATAAAATAAAATAAAGCACATGTTAAATACTAATATTGATCAACAGGTGCTCTGTAAATCTTACCCGTCAGAGTTCATATCATAGTTCCACCATTGCTGATCCCTGTCGCCTGAAGACGAGCCTAATTACTTTATTATTCTTGACGATCGGTGTGAGATGTTATTTTTCTTTGTAAGTTAGACTAAAACCACCATCTCAGCTTTTTTATTTTGATGTCCTTAGATAGGATATAGTTAATTTTTTTCCTTAATAGAATCAAGTTTTGTAGTGAACATATAATGTTCATGGTAATTGGTTAAAACAGTAAGCTCATCTGGTTCTTAGTTTTTATTTTTATTTTTATAGAACTGTAGGTAATTAATTAGACTATGCTTTCAATTGGACACCAACTTTAGCAGGTCAAGTCTACCAGGAAACTGATAAGTCAATCTGATATGTTAAATAAAGTAAATTTAAATATCTTTGTATACATTCATGATAAAATATATAGAAATATGTGATTTATATCTTCAAAAAGTTATATAAATTTCATATCGATTGTCTTTTGAGATCTCATTTTTCTCACTATATCATCGTTTTATTGTTTTCAAATGTATAAGAAAAAAAAAGTAGTGTCGCTTGTATTTGGACATTGCATGGGCCTTCCAATTTACATTCACTCATTTTCTGTTGAAATTTGATTTTTAATTGTATTTCAGCTTCTACTAAATTTTTTAAGAGCTTTATTTTTTAAAAACTTTCTTAGTAAAACTGTGTGTTAGGTGTACGTGCATTAATAATAATAATAATAATGTATAGATTATATTATTATTATATAAGTGGGGCCCATACAAGTTCTTCTCTTTTATAATCTTATTATTATTATATAAGTGGGGCCCAAGTTCTTTTCTTTTAGAAGGATAATAATAATATGTAGAGTATATTATTATTATCTAAGTGGGGCCCACACAAGTTATGTCATTTTGTTTTGAATAATAATAATAATAATGTATATATTATATTATTATTATATAGGTGGGGCCCACACAAGTTCTTCTCTTTTAGAAGGGTAATAATAATATATAGATTATATTATTATATTATTATTATCTTAAGTTGGGCCCACATCTTGTATTTGAGTAATAATATATAGATTATATTATTATTATCTTAAGTGGGGCCCACATCTTGCATGTGATTGGGTAAGTATAATGAAAAAAAGTTACATCTTGCTCACTTTTATAATAGTTAATTAATTAAATAACTAATAGTAGAGATATAGAGATAGAGATAGAGAAATAATAATAATAATAATGTATAGATTATATTATTATATAGGTGGAGCCCATACAAGTTCTTCTCTTTTATAATATTATTGTTATTATATAAGTGGGGCCCACATAATTTATATCATTTTGTTCTTAATAATAATAATAATAATGTATATATTATATTAATATTATTATATAGGTGGGGCGCATACAAGTTCTTCTCTTTTATAATCTTATTATTATTATATAAGTGGGGCCCAAGTTCTTCTCTCTTAGAAGGGTAATAATAATATATAGATTATATTATTATTATCTTAAGTGGAGCCCACATCTTGCATTTGATTGGGCAAGTGTGTAGTGAAAACAAAGTAAAAAGTTGTACATCTTACTCTCTTTTATAATAGTATAGATATAGATATAGATACAGATAGAAGATAGTGAAAAAGTTTATAATTTCTCATAATAAATATGTTATTATATTATATTATAATATTTATGAGTGGGCCCCACAATGGTGTAGTGAAAAAGTTTGCATTATAGTATATGGAGCCCTTTCTCATAATAATATATTATTATATTATATTATAATATTTGAGGGTGAGCCTCACAATGGTGTTGTTAAAAAGTTTGCATTATAATATTTGGAGATGGGCCCCAAAAAGGTGTAAAGAAAAAGTTTGTAAAATTTTATAATAATATATTATATTATATTATAATATATGGGGTGGGCCCCACAATGGTGTAGTGAAAATATTTACATTATAATATTTAGAGCCCTTTCTCATAATAATATATTATTATATTATATTATTATATTTGGGGGTGGTACCCACAATGGTGTAGTGAAAAAAAATTACATTATAATATTTAGAGGTGAGCCCCACAAAGGTGTAATGAAAAAGTTTACAATTTCTCATAACAATATATTATTATATTATATTATAATATTTGGGGGTGAGCTCCACAATGGTGTAGTAAAAAAGTTTGCATTATAATATTTGGGGGTGAGCCCCAAAATGTAATATATATATTTGCATTATAATATATATAATATAGAAATAATAGTAGATATATAATATATAAATGAAGGGGGCCCCACATGGTGTAGTCACAAAAAAGTTGAAAAAGATGCAACTTCTCCTCTTTTATAAGAGTAGAATATATGTAACGCCCCAATTCCGGATACCGAGAAAATCGTCGAAGTACCGAAATTGGCGCACTACTTCCCGGAAAATCTGAGAACTTCCAAGATCGTAGGTCCGCAGTGAGGTCCAATTTAAAACTTTTTGAACAATATTATAACAACAGTTAATATTGCGGAAGCTTAAAGAAATAAGCAGAAGCAATACAGATAAAGCGGAAGCACAAGGTATCATCAAAATCATATAATGTATATCGGGCTTATCCAGCCTAAAATGACAAGTGATAAAAACCAAAGTTTAATTACATATTTCCAACACTACCCAACTCACTACAAAAATCTCTCAAAATCCCAAACAAACAGACACTCAAGCCTCTGCCACTAGTGCCGGCTCTCCACCCTCCAGCTCGACCTCTTGGTCGGCCGGTCCCCATCCGTAGTCACCTACTACGGGCACCTCTACGAGTGCGTACGCATCGCCCTCGAACTCGGGGTCAGGACCTAAGCACCAAGAGTGGATCAGATCTAAAGATCTGGCAAGTCACAGTATGCTAATAATATAGAATGTATGCATCAAATGAGTAGAGACAGTAATAAAGTTAGGAGAATAGCAATGGTACAGATCCTAGGCAGTTGAGCAAGATAAACAAATAGAATCAAGATAAACATAATATAATAAACCTATACAAAATGGCAAAATGGCACACTCACACAAGCTGGATACCGCGGGATATTATGCCGCGGCCCTCCCATACTGAACACAGTCGCGGCGGGGAAAATCTCACAGTGCTGGGGATTATCTAGCCCCGCAAATAATCATCATCCAACAACACACACTGAGACCAGACTCGGTATCGCACCGTCCGTCTCCAACAATGCTTATCATGATAGCCACACAACACTCTCAATAGCTCCTACCAGTGATGATCAGTCCAACTGGCTGAGCTTAGATCAACTGAGTGAATGTCTATGCCGACTAAGGAAACAATAAAGGTCTGTGTCTGTCTAGGCTTTGCCTTCCGTGAACAAGGTCCTATCAAAATCCCTAAGAGGTCCAAGTATCCATAGATCATAATCCAGGTCCAAGTCCAGTCAATGGATCCATACCAAGGCCTACCAAATACATGGCCTGGTCTATAACAGTCCATATGAGATACAAGTCCATGTTCAATAACATATGATCCATTTACATCCATAACGGGTCACAAGCCCATACAATCTAACCTCTCCAGTCTAGGGTAATTCACATCCAAACTTAGGCCATAAAAGGGCCCGCCTAGCCACAAACACGGGTCAATGTTCACCTAATCATATTACCGGGTCACCTCTAAGTAGTCCTAGGTTCGGGTCCTCCATTTTTCATTTAATTAACAGGTATAAGCAATAATAAGGACAATAGAGTGATAGTAATAATATGAGGGAGATGAATCTCCAAGTACAAGGATCAATGGGAGATATTAACAGTCCAACCTAAGTAAATGATCCACTTCAGATTCAGGTCTATCTCAGGTAATTCGATCTTTAAGTGAAACCACAGATGCTAAAGAATACTGTGTTTAGTGCTCAGAAGTTATGTGCATCACTTGGTAACGTATAAAGGTCGAATCATCTTAGATTACATAACCTGGACCTTAATTAGTGGACCCCACGAGTCAAGGTTGAGCCACACCATCGACTCGTGGTTAGCACAGTGATGGAAGTCTATTTGGATGGTCGATGGGTCCCACATATGGTTACAACAATAGAAATTAGAATCTGGGAAGTGTCACTGTGCACAGTGTGCTCAGCCGACCTCCTGGCCTGGGCGGTCAGCTCGGCACACTGGGATTAGAGAAACAAACACCCTGCAGGCAAAGCCTGATTGTCCAGAACTTCCTGTAAGGGTTGGCTAACCCCCTGGCCTGGGTAGTTGGCCGTGCACACTAAGAATTCTGGCTACAGGGAATGTCCTAGGTTCTAGTCTCCCTTGTTGGAATCCAGCCTTTTCGGGATCCAGCTCGGAGTTCGGCTAAGCACTTGAGCTCAATTGAACACTCAGTTCGGTCACCCAGCTCAGCTCGGCAAATCGCCTAGCTCAGTTCGGTCACCCAGCTGAGTTCGGTAAAGCGTTGAGCTCGGTCAGGTATTGAGGTCGGTCAGGCTCTTAGCTCGGTCAAGTGCTGAGCTCGGTTAAGCACGGAGCTCGGTCTGGCACGAAGCTCGGTAAAACACTGAGCTCGGCCAAGACATTGAGCTTGGCCTAAACACTGAGCTCGGCCTAGACGCAGATCTCGACCTGAGCATTGTGCTCGGCAGAACACTGAGTTCGGTCAAACACTGAGCTCGGCCAGTGTTGGATCCAGCCATCGCTGAGCTCGGCCATCGCTGGGCTCTGCCAAATGCTGAGCTCGGCAATCGCTGTGCTCTGCTAATGCTGAGCTCGGCCATCGCTGAGCTCGATCAGTGCTGAGCTCGGCCATCGCTGAGCTCTGGGTTTGAAGAGAATTTCATGATCCTATATCTGGACCAGGTCTGAAATCAGGGATCTACCTAGGCCCCTCCATCAGATGTGGGGTCCTGATTTTCCAAAGGTGGTCCCACCTGGGTCCCGGTCTCGACGCAGCAAGATGGGTTTTCACAATTCCACCATCCGAGAATTTGGTACAGTGACCCCAATCCCCCTGGACTTCTCCTCAAACCAACACAGAAGCTTAATCAAGGAAGAAAATCACTTCTATATCATCCATCCATCAACCGGACCATTGATCATCCAAATGAGGTGACCTCATCCATCAATGGCCAAAGAAAAACCAACAGACAAGCTCAAAGATCGATCTAAACATATATAAACAGAATTAAAATTTACAGAATCAAGAGGAAGATAATTCATGCATTCTAAGTTAGCAGCATAGAGCACTTGCCTGATCAGTGTAGTTAGAAGGAAGAGGGAAGATACAGAACCAAGCTATAATAAGGGAAATCCAGCCGTGGGGTTCCTCTGTTGTAGATCAGTCTTGGGGTTGGCCTTCTATTGGAAATTCTGGGGAGAGAAAGAGAGAGGGAGAGAGATAGGAATTGGAGGGAAGATGAGGGCTCGTTGGAGAGAAGTGGGGAAGAAGAAAAGAGAAAGAGATAGGAATTGAGAGAGGAGGTGAATAGTGATTGCTTGGGCAGGGAGGGTTTAGTTTAAATAGGTTGGGTTTTTGGGCTAGGGACAAAAATGCCCTTGGGGTTAGAATAGGATTAGGGTTAGGGTAGAGGGTACTTAGGTCTTTAGGTGGGCTTCTAGAAGATTCTTTGGTGCAAACCCCCTATAGTAAACACAAATTTCTAGCTAGGGCCTCTAACAAACTAACTAACTCTAAAATTAACAAAAGACACCCTATTGACTCTACTAATTACACAACCAGACTAAACCTAGGAAAATACATAACTACCCTTATATAAACCCCATAATTAGTATAATTAAAATACTTAGGCTAATATATAGTATTCAAATTCAAATTGAGGGTCCACCAGGGGTGGGGCCTCACAATATACATGTGTCTTTTTTTTTTCATGCTATCGGAGGTTCCTAACCCTTTGGTCTGAATTAATCCCTTCGGGCTTAAAGGGAAGTAGGGCAAACTCTCTTGTAGCCCCAGTGTGGCGGTGCAGTTTCGAACCTATAACCTCCGGATGCAAACCGTGGTCCTAGGGCAACTGAGCTACCCCTTGAGGTTTAAAATACATGTGTCTAGGGTAAGTTACTTGTTGGATGGTTTGTATGCTTTTCATCATGGGTTATTCACCTTATGATTGCTCTTATATCTGACATTTTTCCCTGCAGCAGTCAAACTTTAAATATTTTCTGCATAAATGTTCTTACACTTATGGCGTGTTTGGATGTACGGTGAATTGAAGTATGGGGAGGTGAAGCATCAAATCAATAGAGAATAAAATATAAGGTATTATAATGGTGTTTTGTTTTTAGTCGTTTGGTATGTAATATTTTTGACTTTTTGTATAGAAAAGTGAAAGTTTTTTGTCTTTTAGTTGAGAGAGGAGGTTGTCTTTTTACCCTTTTTGAAAAATTCTGATGGAATTTTGAAATTGTGTACTTTTGATATGACTCATTGTCATTTCTTATTTGGATTCACTTTACTTTCACTTAACTAGTTAATTGCCAAACACGCCCAAAGCTGCAACATCGCACGACCATAGGACGTCGCATAAGGTAATATTTGCGACACATGACTCTAGGATATCGCGCAGTATGATGTGTGCGATATTGTACAGCTCTAGGATATTGCACGAGAAAAATACTTAAACTTTAACTTCTCATGGGAAAATATCAGGTCTAAAGGAACCGACAATTGGAGTAGATTCTAGCAATGTCTCATCATTAATCTGCCCAAAGCACTTGCAACTTTTATCTTCCCTTTACCAAAATAAAATAAATAAATAGATAAATATAAAGTTTTCCTCCCCTATGATTGGCATGTGTACACTCTTTATCTAGGCACCAATTGGGTGGGGTGCACATGATTAATTTAATGGTATATATTAGTTGGTTGAAAATTGAAATTAATGCTAACTACCCAGTGGAAGGTGTACAATTGTATCGATAAAAAAGACCGCCATGTGAAAACTCTCATGCATCAGTTTAGCAAAATAGTATCAATAAAAATTAAGACATGAAAATGCTCATGAATTTGTTCCCTTTCAGATTTATATATCAGTTTAAATTGAATAACAAATTATTCAGATTTTGTTAGTTTTTGTATGAAGATTTTCTATCCCACAACCTTTTCATATTTTAATGCATTTTAATCTAAAGTTTTCTTATTACCAATAAAAAAAATATGTCTAATTATATTAGATAGAAATTGCATTTATTGGAACCGACAACAAGAGTAGATTTGGGCAATATCTCATCATTATCTATTGATAATGGTTGTTATTGGTAATCATAATTGATGTTGGAAACATGTTGTAGGTGGCCTTTTTTTTTTTTTTTTAAGCTCATAAATTTAAATCATTGGTGGATGTGGAAAAGATATGAAAACTATGGAGTTATCCTGTACACTTAATTTATCTTCAGTAATCTTGTGCTATTAGAATTGTTGATTCTTGCATTATGGAAATCACTCGTTATTGCTTTTGCTTTTATGCTTTTGTAGGCATTAAATTTATGGCCATGGACAGGATGGTGAAGAAATTGACAGTAACCAAAGACATGAATATTTTGTTTTGTTTTAAAAATATTATTGTCTTTTATTACAATAGAAGTATAGAGATAAGAGTCTAAATCTCTTAGATCTTTTGAGTATACGTTGTAGGAATTGTCATATTTTATTACGAGCAACTAAAATTTATTTTTGTTAGATAATATTATTTTCCTCTTTCCTTTGTCAATTCAATCTCTTCATTATAGATAAGCTTTTATTATATTATAAATTAATTGCATGTGCTAAGCACGGGCCTTTTTTGCTAATTGAATATGAGGTGCCTTGATCAAATATTTGATAAAAAAATAAAAGAGTCTCGAATTGTTACAGCAAAAATCCGCCGTCGCCAAAGAGTTCAAAATCTTTTATTAGAAATATATCCGTGATGGGACCATCCCAATTCCACCTCAGTAAAGGACTTCTCCAAAGAAAAAACAAAAAAAAAAAAAATTTCGAAACCCATTTCTCTAAAAAGAGTTAATGAGACTGCAATCTAATCTAACCTTTGTCCTTTCACTAGTTATCTCATCTGTGGGCCCCACTCCTCTGATAAGTAAGGCATCTTTTATCGCTGCTTGAAATGTTACTTACTAGAGTAGTAGAGTGATGATAAGATCCACTTGCTCTCTGTGCAGTGTTTATTAAATTGTTGTCTTCATGCAAACAGGCCATTCCGAAAAGTACATGATTTTTGTTTTTTCATCTTTCTTCTTTGTCCACAGTGATATATAAATCTGTCTTTATCCTATTTAAGTTCAAATACAGATTATCCATGAAAGAGACGGTAGACATTTTACCTCTGTTTTTTCAATGGGAATTGGCCACTGGGTGATGTCAGTAGCGTAGAAGAGGATGAAAAGTTGACGTGACCGGTGAATTTTGAGTCATTCAACTTCAAATCGCGATACCTTTTCCATCCGGAGTCTGATTTATCATTCGTTTGTGTTTGCGCCTATTAGTTCCTTGCGACGAGGTCAATGCAGCGGCAACAAAAGGAAAGACAATCCAATGGTTCCGAAATGGGTGGTAATCCCCCAAACGGTTAGTGGTATTTGAACTCTCATTTTAATTCAGATCTTGGATATGTCTTCTAAAACTGCGTTGAATGACAGTGTAAGAGATGATATCTTCAACAAGAAGAACACGCCTGAATGAAGAACATCAATTGCATGGGTTCCTAATTAGAGAAGGATGTGTACAATTTTATATAATGATAAAACACAACAAAAGATTTCTTTTGATAGATCCTTGAAAACCAATGCAAAAGGCATATGGGTGGATGGTTCTTGTATGAATTATTACTAAGTATCACAAATTGGTGGGCTTGTGCAATTTAAGGGGGTCGTGTGTTTGGTCCATTTGGATGGATCAAGGATGGCCCCCAAAAACGTTAGCTTACGGAATCATATCATAAGCTTAAGCTTAGGAGAGCCTTGCTCATATATATATATATATATATAGGGTCACCTATGTTTACTAATTTAAGTCGCCAATTTCTTGCTATAGACACTCTTGAACTTGGACAAAGTTGAAAAAGATGTGGTAAATCACATATTGTCCTATTTTTTAACACAATGAAAATTTTCAGGCAATGGTTTTAGAAGCACCATTTCTTGGATTTCCATTCAAGAGTAAGTAATAGTTGGATGAATGTCAAGTTTAGGCTTATGGGAATTCGTGGGGGTGGGGGTGGGGGTGGGAGTTTTTTTATTTTAGTCACGTTGACCACTCTCACTTAAATATTTGTGTGTATATATTTATTTTGTAATGATGGGGAGATTGATGAAGATGTCGAATATAGGATAAAAATGGGATGGTTGAAGTGTAGACTTGTTTTTGGAGTTTTTTGTGACCGACGAATGCCAACAAGATAGAAGGAAAAATTTTATAAAACAGCGATTTGACCAGCTATGACCTATAGAGTAGAATGTTGGCCAATCAAAAAGCAGCATATGCACAAATTGGATGTAGCAAAGATAAGAATGTTGAGGTGGATGTATGGTAAAATTAGAAAGGATAAAATTAGAAATGAGCACTTTAATTAGAGAGCATTTAGGGGTAGCAATAATAGAAGATAAAATTAGATAAACTTATTTGGGATTGTTTGGGCATGTCCAATGTAGGCTGGTAATGGCGCCAATAAGGAAAAGTTTGGCCATGAAGGTTAATGGCACACCAACAAAAATGGGTAGAACAAAGAGGACGTAGATAGAGGTGGTAAAAATGGATATGGAAAAATGTAACTTATCTGAGAATTTAGCTCAAGATAGATTGGAATGAAGAAACAAAATTCATGTAGCCGACTCCAACATAGTTGGGACAATGCTTTGATGATGATGATGATGATATATATATTTTTTTTCTGCTTGAAAGTGATGTCTTTCACTGAAAATAATGGGGAATTCAAGAAGTTAATATAGAGCCAACTTACTCGATTTTAATAGCTCACAATCACCAAATTTCTTTGTATTGGTGTGAGACAAGATTTCATTTCAATCAAAGTTGGGACCACATTCCAATTGAGTACACCCATGCTTCAAGCATTAATGGCTCTCTTTTATTTTCTTTTTACCTCAAAGTTGTAGCTTACAAGATTTTTAAGCAAGTTTTAACGGATGACCACAACTAATTTTTAACAATTATTAACAACACCTACTTATTTTATTTTTACAACAAGCACTTCAACTAATATGACGATATCAGTCAAACAATTTAACTAGTGATCACAGACAGCTTTGCAGCTGATCGATCAAACCTGATGCATTTTTCCAAAATAATGTAAGCATTCTTGGATCAGACCTGATTTGGCCTAAACCTAGAGAATTAAACTTGGTTATTAACACACTTTCAATGATGTTTTGAATCCGCCCTTAGATTTAACCTGACCTAGACCAGTTTTTTGTTTTGGGTTTTTTTTTTTTTTTAACCTGACCAAGTTAGACCAAGTTATTTGTAATTGTCAAAAGATAATAGATAGTTCCTTGAAAAAAACGACTCCCTTTTATGAAGCATTTTTATGAGAAAAGTGGTTTTTATGTTAAATGCATTTGGGGGTGACATGAAAAACCATGTAGTTTGTCATTTCTCCGGTGATGGACAAATGATTCTAGCCACAAAAGAGAAACAAGAAAATAGAACAAGTGGATGACACACAAGCAACCATCCAATTGAGAACCATCTCTAGCTATTGGGATAGAAAAGTTTTGGCTTTATTCATTTGAGTTCTTGCTCTGCTTAGACTCCCTTTTTATAATGGGCTGATGTATTTATGCTTGTGCATCAATGTCATTTACAGACACTAATGGTGTGTTGTGGGTAAGGGTGTAAAATGGGCTGGGCCAGGAACCGGCCCGACACGGCTCAGTCCTTCCTAAGTATTGGCTGTGCTAGGCGAGGGTGCATGGGCCCATGGCACGGCCCGAGCACGGCATAGCCCATGGCCGATGAAGGCACGGCCCGTGGCCCAATAAAACATGAATCAAATCTTTGGAAATAGGGGAATTTGGTGGTTGGTGAGCAGGATTATGGATGTTGATGGGATAGTGGATGCATTTAAAATGCTTTTCTATGGCACGAGGATTTAAAAATTAATTAATACTAATTTCCACGAGTGGTATTTATTGATGGCTTATACAATTGTCAATGAGTAAATACTTATGGTCAGTTACAAGCTTTAATGTGATATTATGACTTTATACAAGTTTCAATGACAATTAAAAAATTAAGAAATTTTAGAAAAGAGAAGGCTCGTGGGCTGGCTTGCCAAGGCATGGTCGTGCCTGTGGGACGTGCTGGGCTGAGGCCCTGCCATTCTGTGCATGCATGGCACGGCTTGTCCCAAGAACGGCTGAACCTCCAGTTGTGGGCAACATCCATTTCAGTAGAAAAAAAAAAGAGAAATTCGGTTTTGGATTTTTAAGTCTACTCGTTTTTCTTCAAAGAAAGGTTAGAGTCCAAATTGAACAAAAGTAAAAAACAATATATGTTTTTTTTTTTTTTCCCTCTTTTAAAAGAAGTAAATCTTTATTATGAAGGTAAAATATCTTTTGATGTTGTAAGATTTTCGTGCAAGATAGGAGAGGCTAAAAATTGGAAAATAGCCCACTTTTGTATTGTTTTATAATACGATTTTAAGCCTATAACAAGTTAGGCAGGCTGTCATAAACTAACATGTAGAAGCGTGGCCCCAAACTACATCCATTTTCAATATTAAGCCTATAATTGAGTAAAATTGCAGACCACAGAAGGCCCAACACAAGATCGTCTCTTTCTATATATAAAAAAAAATATCACGCCCCTAAATTATTTAAATGGGTTATGTACAAGTGTTGGCCTTAAACCAACCCAATTAAATGGGTTAGGTGGGGTTGTACGGGTTGATCAAGTTGACCCTAATCTGACCCATTTTCATTGCGTGGCAAGTTCTTCTAAACCTGTACCCGATCTATAAATATTGCAGGTCAGGTCTACAGGTCAAATGCGGTTAGGTTTGTGTCTGTCGGTTCAGATTTGCCACCCCAAACGTACTTATTTGCAAAAGACAACGAGTGCTATTTGACATCCCATTATTGCTTACATCCTGACAAAGTTTGAAGAAATTTCATAAACAAAACAAGTTCTCTACCATTGATCAAATAAACAAGCTAACACAAAGTAACCAAACTGAATTTCCCTGTTTGGCAAGCGGTTAGGACATGAGTATGTGTGATGACATGTAATTTTGAGTCCCAATGTAACCCAAAATCATAATAATACACCAAAATTTACACGGTTCAATAAACGTGCTTAACTTCAAGGGGTTTACCCTCACAATGTATCTTCTAATTTTGTAATCCTAAATTATATATTTTTTTTTTAATTGCTTAGACCTTGTAAACACATGCGAAGACAGCCCGCACAAGCAGGAAGAATAGTCACAGAAGTGAAAAGCAAGCCCACACAAGTGGAAAAATGTGGCGTACCCAAGATTCAAATCTTGAACTGTCAGGTGAGAACTGCCGCCACTTACAAGTGAGGTAAGTAGATATTCTCAATTCTAAACTATACTTAATTCAATGTAAACTACCACTTAACTCCTTTATATCAGTACTAGCTATGCCCCTTTACCTCCAAAATAAGTCCAAACTTTGGTTACCCACAAGGAAACCAAACGCCTGGAATTGTGAAATGTAGTCAGTTTTGCTATAAAAAAAAAAAAAAAAAGTTTCATTGTGTGAGTTTTTGTGGGGAGAGAGAGAATCAAATATGACTTCAATGTTGCCAATTGAAATCAACTTGAGACCCACCATTGGTGAATCGCGTGCTTAATTGAATGACCTACGATGAATTGGTAAGCACCTACACACTACTTTGGCTACAGTAATATTTAATCGAATTGGACAAGTGAAAATTGGTACCGCCAAACCAAACCCATGATTTAGAAGGCAGCCTAATATGTTTGCTATCGGTAACAACTCACAGTCAAACTACAAATATCAAAACAAACTAATTCACATCATCAAGACTCGATTAGACATGCTCTCATGCGTTGTGATTTCACCGGAGCAAGTCAGTTTGACTCTCAATGGTGTTTTTTTCCTAATTTTATTCATTCAACAAATTTAATGAATGGTGAAAGAACTCATGTGAGTATGGCCGACCCAATCCTCTTCTTGGGATGCCTACTCTAAGATGAGGTTATTCTCAATATCATGGACTATTTGGAAAGCCAAAAATGGCCCAACCAATTGCCACCCGTCTCGTAAAACTGTAGAACCAAACTCAATTACCAATCAGGCCAAAAAAAAAAAAAAAAAACAGGGCACATACTCAATATTTGTGAATTAGATCCATCAGGTAGTCAAGAAAATGGGATCATTGCTATCTGTGGTTCATCTTTTTGGTCTAGACTACTAAGCTAAGCATCCCAGCATTTTAGTACCCAACAACTCCGTAACTGGGGACGTACTGCAATCCTCATTGTCAATCAAATCCAAAACAGAGGCTCATACCTAAATTTAGTAGATGAACTCTGATGTAATTCGATTTTGGCCAGTTGTAAAACCAGGGTGGGTACCATTGACATCCTTATCTATGGTGCAGATTTAAAATGAGCAATTTTTTATCAACCAGTCATCTTAAAGCTCTAAAGTTCTACCTTATTTTAAATATGTTCTTATTAGGTTACGTGTATGAGGAAAGGACTGTTTGGCAGTTTTGTCCTTTTTTTTGCAGATTTCTGAGTTGATGAATCACCCACCTTTAATTGTTCTTATCTTTTCCCATCTTTTTTATCATCTAAAGTGGTTGTGTGTCTAGAAACACTCTCTTAATCAGGAGCTAAGGACGTGGGAATGATGTGGCGAAAAAGTGGACTATAGTAGTGTACTGGCTAGGCAACCTCCCACTTGGGGATCTTGGTCATGGAATCTTGATGGCAGGCAAGCCCACAGGGGCCCAGTCTATATGAGTATGGCCCACATTTAAATCTGAATCGTTTAAAATCATGACGTACACATATTATACAGATTTAGATATAGTCTTGTTGTTTAATTGCACAATGCTACCAAATTATTGCTATCCAACTAGGAATGAGACTCTTTTAACGCGACGATTTTGTCGAGTTGAATCTATCTGAACTCTATCTTTATAAAGAAAGATCATGCATGTCCCCACACATGAAATGAAGGGCCATACATCTAACATAACCCATTTTGGCCGGTGGTCTGGTTTCATTCCATTTGAAGCTGGGGACATTGATTGCAAGTGATTTTTTTTCCATTAAAAAAAATCTAACCAATCTACACATTTTATGAAAGTATAATTTACAAAAAAGTTTTCAATTAGTTTTCTTTTCTTTTCTCTTCTTTGGAAATAATGGGATTGACTTGAAAGTAGCTCAATATGACTATTTTTGTTATTTTATTGAGACTTTAATATGGAGATGATCAGCACAATAATATTAAGAGCACGTTTGGTAAAAGTCCTCGCTGCGGATTTCTATCGTTTTTTAGCGATCCCGTGAAAAAACCCACATTTGGATCCGCGTGGAAAAGACCTTGGAGGATGCGAGGAATCCCTTTAAGATTTGATTTGGTTGTTAGTAAAAGGACATTTTGGTAATTCCTTAGTCATTTTCTCATATAAGTAGATTGAATTGAACAATTAGTTAAATATATTTAAATATGTAAAGCATTCCCTAAATATACAAGTAGTTTTAGCTGGAAAAATCTCAAATTAATTAGTTTATAGATCGATATTTACTCACATTGTTGAAATGAAATATATAGATTCTTTTTATAAATGATTTTGTGATAATATAAATTTATATTTTAATGATTAAACAAGGGTTTCTCATTCAATCAAATCATCTATTTTTTATTAAATAATACTTAGTTTTTATATTAATTCTAATTTATTATTCAATTCTCATGAGAACTTAAACTGTCCATCGCACGAGCTTTATGCTACCCTCTACCTTATATTGTCCGCCTCTCTCCTCTTTTTAATATTTCTTACTTGCAATGTATAATATTACGAAGAACTCCCAGGATTCAACTCTATGAAGAATGTTGGGCCTTTAATCTAATTCTACTAGCACAACAACCTGTGGTGAGCATGGACATGTCCATCCACTATATTTGATCAAATAACTATATTTACTATTATACAACTAATTATAAGATTGAGTCAAAATAACGTGATATATGTAAGAACTAACACAATCACCAGGAAAGATCTATATGCAATGTATTAAATATATCACTAACAACAATTGAATTAAAAACGTCTACTATAATATAGAGGAATTCTAAAAAAACTCCCCATTTAGAAAAGGGGAGTTTTTGCCCCATTTGATTTGTCCAATGAGATGGTGCCAACTCATTTAAAGATGGAGAAAAAGTAGGAAATAAATATGATTAGGATAACCATAAGTCCACCTTAGCAACCTATCTCTTCCCGAATTCGTTGGGAATCGGGGCATTTTTCTTACAAAAACACCTAGGGCTTTTTGTACCTTTCAATATATATATATATATATATATATATGTATATATGTGTGTGTGTGTGTGTGCGCGCGCGTGTGTGCGTGTGTGCATGTGTGTTGGGGGGGATGCTCCTACAAGAGTAACTCTATATTACTATGAGAGTAGGAGGACCCATTTCCAATGCCAACAGTAAAGTATCTCTCACATTATTATGAGAGTTGGGGGGGGGCAATATCCAATGCTAAAAGCCTAACTATGAGGGTTCTCCCTTACTCTCATAGTAGTGTAAGAGTTGATCTCATAGGAGCATTTCCATTTAGAAACTCAATTCCATACAAACAATTGGGCGCTTGGTTATATAAAATTCTACTATTGTCATGGCCAAACCCTTTTTATATGAGGTTTCGGCTGAGTTTTAAAATTATAAATTCATCACAATATGAAAGCCATATAAAAAAGTGTGTCTCTATCCCCTTCCAAGATTTGGCAAGACCTCTCTTTTCACCGTGACAAGCTGGCAGGGAAAGGAACTTCATCTATTTTTTCACTTCTTATGTCATTTGGATGTGCAGGAATGATATTAATTTCAAGAACTCTAGAGCCTCTCAGATGAAGATCATAACCTACCTGTCAGAGAGCTTCTTTCATCCTCTCTCAAGCGTATGGACAAACTTTTCTCTGGCCGGCCTCTTCAGGTGATCTGCAACTTCCAGTCGGTTCCTCTCAAGACAGAGGTCCAGTAACTAGTGGTGTATTTTTTCTTTCCTTTACTTTTTTCTATAGCTCATTTTGTCTGCTCTTGTTTTCTCCTTGTATAGTGGCCTTCTTGGCTCTCCTTTTTGGGGCTTTTAGCCTTTGTCTCTCTCTTTCTTTCTAATACAATTGCCTTTTAGCAAATATATATATATATATATAATAGTGTGAGGCAATTTAATGATGTGTAGATCTTAGGATGTCGTTGTGGATAGCACACTTGCTCCAACAACGCACGTTTGGCACTTTACTTTTAAAATAAAGTGGAGTGAAGTGAAATAAAAAGTATGAATAAAATATGTAGCGGGTTATGACGGTATTTTATTTTTAGTTATTTGGGATGAAATATTGTTGACTTTTGGTATACAGGAATTGGAGTTTTTTTTTCTTTTAGTTAATAAATGTAATTGCTTTTTAACTTTTTATTGAAAAAATTTGAGGGAATTTTAGTAAAAAGTGCTTTTGATTTGATGTGTAAGATGACTTAATTTTACTCGTAAAATTACCAAACGTGCCAGAGATCAATCCCGTGAGGAGTGCTTCCACTCCTTGACCACCAGGCCAACTCAGTAAAAGCATAAAAATAATGATCTACAGTGGAAACAGTTGGGACAAAACATGCACCATTCTTCACCTCATCTTCTGATAAAATAAGACAAGATGAAGGTGGTAATGAAAAAACACTTTAATCTTGCATGACAGTTGTGCAAGAAAACTGCCATTTCTATTGGATAGAGAAGGATGATTGATTGAGGGACCACGTACCAATGTAGGATGTAGTACTCCTGCATTGCTCTCATGGTATTTGGAGCCATTTGAAATAAGAATTGAATGAACTATATTGGCTACGGACCAAGAGGAGGGATAACATATAAGGTTTACAGTATCGACATGATCAAGTGGCTCAAGTTAAACCTATATGCATGTGAGGCCATCTTTTAAAGATTCAGACCCATAGCTTTAACCAAAATTTTTCCTTTCATCCGAGCAACATTCACCAGAGCATATGAGAAAAGTGAACACACTAAGAGTAATTAATAATTGTTTTCAATGAGCCAGAATTAGTAGTCCACATCTTTGAAGAAAAATAACTTTTAGATCTAAGAGTAGCCTTTTGTGCATAAAGAAACGGAAAACCTTTTATCCTTTACACTACAGTGCAGCACAAAATCCTATTTACCGACAATGCAAGGATGAGAAGGACTGAAGGAGGTAATAAACAATAATAATTAATGGAATGAAGAAACAAGTGACAAGTGAATAACACATCAAGATTTACCGAGTTGAGAGAGAGGAGAGGAGAGAGTTTATTAAGAGAAATGAGGAGATGAGAATTTAAATTTATTTTTTACTTATAAGTTATATAATCGTTCCTAATTTGTGTATAATTAGTTGTGGATTTTATTGAAATGTAATTTCTCTAATTTCGTGATCTTGCAATCAGGTGGGACACGGTCCCATCCTATGATCTAGTTGGTCATCGATACGCGATTGACTTTAAAAGACTGACTTTCTTCAGCTCGATTTTTCTTATATTTATTTTCTAATTAAAGGGAATATTATTTGATGGTTACTTTTGGATGTTTAGATTTGTTTTTATTTTTATTTTTTTGGTAAATGCAAAGAGGAAGGAGGCAGGTTCAAACCCAAGACCGTCAAATAAGAACTAAAACTTCTTACCACTAATGCAAGGAGAGATGTTTAGATTTGTTACTTCATTTTTTAACTACTTCTAAAAATACAAGTCTTAAAATTCATATATACTTAATTATATGAAATGGATATGCCCTAAGAAATCAGAGTTGTGATTTCTCTCTTTTAGTAACGTGCGAAGTTTTCTCCACGGAGGTTTGACGGACGGCCACATGAGAAAATCTCTCTAATGTGAGGGTCCATGAGTTTTTAGTGATAGAGGGGGCCACATGGTGGCCCACAGGAGACCCTGATTTGAACGATCTCGACCAGCATTTTGCACAAGTGGGGCCCAATGTCAACAACATGATGATCCATCTAGTGGGTCCCAACTTGGAAATGGACAATTGAAATGGAATGGCCAATCCTTGGAAGTTGACAACCGACACAAACATATAAGGCAAATTGTCCACGTTCAGCTGCAGCTGGAATCACCAGCTCGTGATTGAAATTATTCAACAGAGAAGTGGGCCCACCTCTAAGCGAATTCTGAGCGCAAACTCTCTCAAGTGACAAGTCTATCTCAAACTGTCCTCTTCATTTACAATAATGTTGTTTCGGTTCTGGCATCCAATGCCCCCAATATCAAAGAAAATCTTGAAAGGTACGAGCACAAAAATCTTTATAAATGATTTAAGTAGTATTTACCATGTCATTGGTTTTTTCTTTTATATATATATATATATATATATATATATATATATATATATATATATAACCGTGTCAAACCTCTTTGAGAACTTGTTTAAATCTTCTGGGCATGTAAAGTTTCTTGCCTCCCCCACGCACCAAGTAATTGGCTTTGTACCTAGGCAAGTGACTCCAAATAGAGAGTGCAAGTCGAAACCACAACCTTCGGCTTAGGAGCTGTAGTCCTATCTAACTGTGCTATCTATTATCTATAATTACTCCAAATAAATTATTTTTTGTGCCAACTTCTAAATAATATTTAGAGAAAACTTCTTCATAGTATTATATTTTTATTAGACGATAATTTCTCAGAAATAATACTTGTAGCAGGCTTTTATCCTGGTTTTGGAACATAGTTTCTAACACTATATTAGACAATAGTGTCAAACTATTAAAAACATCGGTCATATTATGAAAATAGGATCATTGATCATATTTTCATAATATTCACCAGAAGTTGTTAATATTGTTATAGTTTTAAATATTAAAACTAAAAAATGTTTCTTAGTACTTATTTTTTCTATTCGTTATTTTAATTTATTTAAAAAATAAATTATTTTTGTGACATTCTCTAATAATGTCCTGTGAGAATCCTTAGTTTTACATATTTCTACATTTTTCCAAGATGATGATTTATTAACAATGTATTTGCAGAGATGTTGTCATCATGATTTATAAACATGGTCTTCGACACTTTATTTAGCCATCTCTATCTATGCTTGACTTATCTTTTAATCAGAAGATGTAAATTTTTGTGAAATTTCATTTTAATGATCACTTTTAGAGTGTTCTAAATGTGGATAAAATAGCAAAGTATAAAATAAAGAAAAATAGCATATCAGTACAAGCTCTGTATGAATTTGATCATAATGGGCTCGAATTTATGATCATTAATTTAGATTTTGGCCGCCGGACTCATTTTATTTAGTTTCGGACTAATATAAATATTGTCTAATATTTTTTTAATGTTTAATATTGGTTTTAAATAAAAAGAAGTATAGGATAACTTGCACTAGACTAACCTTACTTGCCATGTGGTGTGTAACATATCCTAAGCCAGTAGTAGATTCAGGAAATTCTACTTGAGGGGGCCCTATGTAAAAGAAACTCATAGAGGGTACTAAAAGTAAAAAGCATAATATTTCAAGAACTTAACTTTAATAATACATTTCTTGCAACGAGAGGATTCCGCTCTTAAAAGATATATTTCAACAGGAGATAAGAATGCTTCTTTCCTACCTCGCTCCTATGAAACCACTTCCTTTTCTGTAAGGAAAATTTGTCGTACCAAACAATAGAATAGTGGGATGTACGGAATATTAGAATGATTTCCCTCCCTATCTTGAAATCTTCTGGTCACAAAAAAATGCACATTAATGAATTGTTTGTGCAGCGTACATAAAAGAGGGAATGCGAGAAGACTAGTCCGATTTGATAGATGTGATGCCAAATTTCCCTCATCACACATAAAACAAAATGCTTAAAAGTAAGGAAATCCTTGCCAATTATAAGTTGAACCAAACAAGATATTGAGTAAGGCTCCGGAAAATCAAGCGCCTTTTTGCTTCTTTTTGTATCAACGCTATCCATGGCTCCCTGGCCCCCTTTGGTATTGCCACTGGCAACATCCAATATGAGCCTGGGCATATGTTAGTTTGGGGATAGTATGATTTTTTCCCTGTACTTAACTAGCACTCATATCTCCATTCAATTTATATAAACAGCCTAACTATGAGGGTCCCTCTCCACTCATGGGCGAAACTAGGGAGGGGCTGGCAGGGGCAATGGACCATCCAACATTTGGAGCATATCTAGTATCTAGTAAATATGTCGGGACATTCGGTGACAGGTCCCTCAACATTTCACTTTCTAGCCTTAGATCCACAATCTTTTTTCATAGTGTGATAGGTCCTTTTTCCAAATTTGAAGACCTAAAACGTCCAAGTTATGCTTTCTTTAAATGTACTTATTTATTTAATGACAAATCATACCCCATGATTAGTGGGATATGTAATTAATAATTTTCAACCACCATTATATTGGCAACGATTAATGAAAATCCCATTAATGTGATTTTCAAATAAATTTAAAAAAAACACAAATAAATTTTAAAAAATGTAAATAAATTTGAAAAGACACAAATAAATTTCTAAAGAACGCCGATAGATTTAAATAGACACAAATAAATTTCAAAAGATTCAAATAAATTTTAAAAAAATGTAAATAAATCTCAAAAGATGCAAGTAAATTTCAAAAGATGTAAATAAAATTCAAAAATTCAAAAAAATTAAAAAAAAATAAATACATTTGCCTAAACTAAGATAAATTCCAGTTTTTAATTTTTTTTCCAAAACTCAATTAAATTTATTTCAAAAAATATAAATAAATTTGAAAAGACGCAAATAAACTTGAAAAGACACAAAGAAATCCAAAAACACAAATAGATTTCAAAAAACACAAATAAATTTTCCAAAATACTCAGGTAGGTTTTCCAAAAACTCAGATAAGTTTTTAAAAAGACTTAGATAAATTTTCCAAAACACAAAAAGATTTGTTCAAAAACTCAGTTAAATTTCCCAAAGTGGAGACAAATTTCTCAGAAACAAAGATAAATTTGCCAAAAACTCATATAATTTTTTTTAAAAACTCAGATAGATTTGCTAAAAACTCAGATAGATTTTCTAAAAACTCAGTTAAATTTATCAAAAACTTAGTTAAATTTATCAAAAACTCAAATAAATTTGACAAAACTCAGATAAGTTTCTTCGATGTGGGTTCTGCTTCAAAACCTTGAACGCAGCAGAGCGTTGCTGCTCTTCTCTGACGATGGCGCAACACCGTCAATTGTTGTTAGCGACGATCGAAAACTACAGTGGCGGTAACAATAAGACCGGCAGCCTTCTCCGGCGTCCTCTTTTCTGAAATAGGATTGTAAAATCAGTGCCTCTGCAGATCTTCTTCTTCACTGCGATGAGCTTGGCAGCTGTCACGGCGGTGACTGCAATACTACTGCTGCAAATCCTCTGATTTCTTTTGCAACTCTAGTGAGACTTTGCTTAACCTCTGTATTCAGATCACGCAAAATCGTGGCCCACTTCGAGACCAACCGAGATCGAGATCTATTCTCTGCAAATCAGGGATCGGTCCATGTTCATCAGCAATCAACAGATCCACAACAACTCGATTCTATTCCCTGCGAATACAGCCCGATTGCCCTCTCCAGCACCGGCATTGCTTCCTCAAGCCTCCCCAAGCTACAGTAGATCGCCGCCACCACGTGGAGGCTCATCGCCATCTCCAAGCTCGACTCTCCCTCCCACGCTCACCTCTCAAACGACTTCGACGCCCGGATAACTAAATCCAACGCCTTGTTTGCGTTCTCCCCTGACGCAATCGTGTCCCGCGCCATCTTCAGCAGGAAAGGCTCGAGATCTAGGTTTTCCAAGGCCGTCTCGTTGATCTTCTGTTGCTTTTCTGGTGTGGATTTCTTTTTCGCAGACGAGCTGTTGTTGCGATCGAGCGAGGGTTTGATGTGGGAAGAAAAAGAAGGAGAAGTGGTTCTTTTGGGTAGCGGAGATCGAGAGGACTTATGAGGGAGAATAGAAGATTTGAAATCTTAAAATTCACAAGTAAAAAAGGCAAATCAATAATGAAATGTCTGATGTGAAGTATCTTGGACCTCTCGCCAAAATATGTTCAGATGGACTAAGGCCTTAGAGAAAAAGTTGTTAGATTGGAGGCTTTACCAGACCAATCTGAGGAACTTTTGGCTAATTTACGGTTTGGCCCCTCCAACAATCCTCCTCCTCTCTCTATATATATATATATCCACGTTTTATGCTTAAACAATCACACCTCTACTTTTTCTCTACAATTCTCTCAATTAGTTTCTTGGTCAATGTAGTTATGTGCATTAGATATGCTCTCTCTCTCTCTCTCTCTCTCTCTCTCTCTCTCTCTCCACTTTCACGTTTTATCCTCATACAATTGTGTCTCTAGTTTTTCTCCCCAACTCTCTCCATTAATTTCTTTGTTAATGTAGAGTTAACTTCTTTTCATTGCACCATTATTTCTATTAATATGGTTGTGCTTCTCTTTCTCACACCATTTTGAGATCTTACCTTGTGAGAAAACTTTTTTTACTATATATTTAGCAACCTCAATTTTAGTGATATTTTCTAATTTCAACTATGACCCGCAATTGATTAAAATCAACTCATGGCATTTATTAATTATCTTGAGAACATTTTTTTTAATCAAGCTTCATATTCATTCATTTTCCTTTATGCCCTCAATTAATTTGGTGTCCTTTTCAATATTTTTCTTTCAGATTATCATTAATTATATGTTTAAACATGATGACTACATGCATGTATTAGCATCAATGAAAAGAGCATTCGAACTATGTTAATGTCAAATAGTTCATCAAAAAACTTCTCACTGTCCATATAATATATTAAAAATCACCTATTTTGGAATGTCTCTATCAATTCTTATGTTAAAAATGGCAAAATTTGTGAAAAGTCCCTAGAATGGATTGTATCCAGCCTCCAGTCCAAACAAAAACTTATTAAGGCCTCTGGTCCACTCAGTTAGATTATTTGCAGCCATAGGTCCCTACATCCACATGATCAAATTTTTCATGACTAATTTGCCCTTTCAACTGTTTTTGGCATAAAAATTTGAAATTTAAAATTTAAAATTTAAAATCTTTTGTTCCCCTTGTTCTAATATCGCCCAATTGGTTGATGAGAATACATATTCTCCATCAGAGAAGACGCCCCCACCCTCTCACTATTCCTCCTCCTCTACTTTTTACGTTTTTTCTTTTTTTTTTTTTTCATTTCATCAATGGTTCCGGCAGCGAACGATGGGGATTCCGTCGATGGCGACTTAAGTGGATTCTTCTCTGCGCAGGACCATTAGTACCAGCCGGAATCCAAGGCTGATTCACAATCCTCTCCCTTACCGGCATTTTCCTAACCGGAGAGAACTCTGATCTATTCGAAGGAGATATCCGACCGCATCTCTCCTGACGGCCGAAGCCGTCCGCCTCCGCTAGAAAATTGAGGAACTCTGATGTCTCCTCTGACGGCTCTGGATAGAAGCACCCCACTACATTCTGATCAAACAGAGCCACCGCCACGAAAACAAGTATAGACAGAAAGGAATGGATAAAATAACAGAAGGTCAATCTATAGCGCTGCTTCTTTAGGTGACAACAATTCAGAAGAATCTGCTGCTCGATGACCAACAACCCCTTTCTAGTAGCAATCCCATAATGGGCCTTCCCATTCCCATCCCTGAAGCTATCTGTAAATGAAGAGAAAAAATAGGACATGCTGCAGATGCGATGAGGCCCGCTGTCATGATCTGTCCGGCGGAGTTGTAGAGGCCTTGATTGGTGAAGATGGGAGATAGGAGCTGGAAAGCGAGCACAGTCCCCGTTGGGAGAACGTTGGCCGAATGGGATATGCTCTGGAATGTTTGGTTGATAAGCCTTTGTATTAGCCTCGGGCTCTGATTCTTTTGCAGTGGGAATGGAATTGAAGAAAACCCATTTCAGATTGAATGGTTTTGAGGGGATTGGAGAGGTGGAGAGGGGTTTTGGGAAGAACCATTTGAGAGATGGGGGCAGAGTCTAGAAAGGAAGTTCATTTGAGAGAAGTAGAGAGGTTTTTGGGCAGATGGGTTTAAGGAGAAGTCATTTTTTGCTTTAAAGTTTTGTATCAGAATAGAATTCATTGAGAACAGCTACATGCAGAGAGAGAAGATTCCAGTGGGAGATTTGCAGGCCGGAATTGCTGTTCTTCGATTGCTGGTCTGGGTTTTGGGTTGCAAACCGGTATTAAAGCATCAGACAAATCGAAGAAGAGAGGGCCCGGTTTTGATCCCCGAATTTCTTGTTGCAGCCGCTGGTTTTGATAGCATGGGAAGAAGGGCTTCGCTCAGTTTTTTTCAAATTTATCTGAGTTTTTATAAAATTTATCTGAGTTTCTGTCAAAATTATCTGTCTTCTGTAATATTTCTCTATGTTTTTGGCAACTTTATCTGAGTTTTTTTAAAAAAATTTATCTAAGTTTTATAGTAAATTTATTTATGTTTTTTGTAATCTATTTGCGTTTTTGGATTTTATTTGTATCTTTTGAAATTCATTTGCATCTTTTGAAATTTATTTGGATTTTTGAATTTTATTTGCATCTTTTGAAATTTATTTTCTTCATTTGAGATTCATTTGGGTCTTTTGAAATTTATTTACATGTTATGAAATTTATTTCTATCTTTTGGAACTTATTTGCATCTTTTAAGATTTATCTGCGTTCTTTTGAAATTTAATTTTTTTAAATTTATTGATTTTTTTGAAATTATTGCGTTTTTTTGAAATTTATTTGCGTTATTTTGAAATCCACTTGTATGTTTTTAGAATTTATTTAAAAATCTCATTAATAGGATTCCATTAATCGTGGGTAATTAAATGGTAGTTGGCCATTATTAATGGGATATCCCACCAATCATGGGATCCCACCAATCATGGGATATGATTTAAAGAAAGGGTAAATTAGACATTTTAGGTATGAAAAAAATGTGAGAGGGAACTTTGGCTGCATGACTTTTTTTTGTGGACTATTTGCAACAAACTCTTACTTTGAGGGACCTCCGGCCAAAGCCCCCAAAAGAAATCAAGGATCAAAACCTCTTTTTTTAAAAAAAAGCACAATGCATTGTGTGATTTTATGTCTGTTAACTTTTTTTTTTTTATCAATTTACTCTCATTGAGTTTTCTTGTATCTATATTTTATATTCTCCTTCGCACTGATAAGGTTTGATATTTTTATTTATTCATTAGAAATGCTTTCATCCATTTTTCTACTTTATAAAAGTCTATAGCTTTAGCAAAAAGCTTTTCTAGTTTCTTTTATGGTTCGATACTTCTAACGCCTTTTGTTAGTATATGTATTTTTTATGGCATTTCATATTTTTATATTTTATCTAAATATTGGGAGATGCTCCTATGAGAGCATCTCTCACCTTACTATGAGAGATAAGGTGGGGGACCTCACATTCATATCCAATGCCAACAACTTAAATGTAAAGGCCCCCACCTTATATCTATAGTAAGGTGAGAGATGCTCTCATAGGAGCATCTCCCTTAAATATTTATATTTTTTTATTAAATACTTTTTTTCTTAATAAGATATTATGCATGCTTCATATTGATTTCCACGTTTCCCTCCTAAGAAAAAAAAAAACTCATAGTTTTGTCCCTTTCACACTACTATGAGAGTAGGGGGAATCAGATTCATATCCAATGCCAACAGCCTAAATATGAGGGTCCCCCCTCTTTACTTTTATAGTATTAACTTTCGCAATGCTATGATAGTAATGGGTGGGGCCCTCACATTTAGGATGTTGGCATTGGATATGGATGTGAGGGCCTCCACCCTTACTCTCATAGTATCGTGAGAGTTAATCTCATAAGAGCATCTGCCTCTCTATATATATGTGGAAATTCTAAAAAAACGCCCCAGTTTAAAAATGCCAAATTTTTTGCTCGTTTTTTTTCTAATGGGGCCCTTGTTGAGTCAATATAACCTTTTCACACACACTACCCCCCATGAATAGTCATAAGTCCAAGTCTGACACTCATCCAACTTTTCGTCACCGTTGGATTGAAATCATAATAAAATGATTGTCTCTAAACCATTAAATTTTAGGGCCATTGATCAAAGGTTAGAATGATCTTATGGACTCAAGATTTTGCATATAGGTAGGCCTCATATAGATCATTTCCATCCAATGAACTTAAAATTATCATCATGCATCCCGGTAGGCCCAACTAGGAAGGGAGTTTTCTACTAAAAATGCTTCGGCGCTATGTAACGTGCCATATATATATATATATGTGGAAGCTTTGAGTCAACGGATGACTAGGGGTTTAGATGAAAAGTTTCTACACTTTTATCTGAGAAAACCCTATTATTGAAATTGAATTTGAAATTATCCTCCATGTCGGTGTCTCCTCTTTTGTACAAAACATGAAAAATAAAATTGAGTTTCCTTTTCGTAGAAATTAGGAGAACTTTTTATTGAGAATACCCATATGAAATTGAAATTGTCCTCCTTGTTGGTGTCTCCTCTTTTGTACAAAACATGAAAAAAAAAAAAAAAAAAAACCTAGGCCTATTCTTTCCTTAGAAATCAGGAAATGACCTCAGTCTAATCTTAGGTTAAAGGCCCACCAAACAAAAGAAAATGTGCTCTATAAGTTGTTTGATAAGTTTTTATTTTTTTTATTTTTTTTTGTTTTATACCTAAAGCCCGTTTTACTCAAAGGTGTTCCTTTTCTTTCAACACAATGCTACTGTTAGTTAGACACACAAAAAAAAAAAAAAAAAAAGAGAAGAAGAAGAAGCTACTGTTAGATCTACTGTTAAGTACTGAGTGTAGTTGATCGTGTGAGTCATGTGCAACAAAAACACACACAAAAATGGTGTATCGATTATTCATTACATCTAAATTTAGAGATCAAATTGGAAAAAAAGACCACTTATAAGTTATTGGAAAAAGACCACATTAAGTGTGGAAATTTAAAATTAAGGTCCACAAAAACGTGGCACAAGGCAGGCAGGCCCCATTCAGATGAACAAATATGGATGGCTAAGAAAACTGTCTCTCTTTGCGCAGACTATGATAATTTTGTCACTCATTTTATGAACAATGTGTCACCTGCATCACTGGTATACCAAACAGTCTTCCACATGCAAGTTAATCCAGCAGATCCTGACTATGTAGTGGCCGGTACACTGGGACAAATATGAGCCATATCGGTAATCCGTACTGTGTAGGACTAGGTTGGGTTACACATGTCACATTTGCAAGTGGGAAAGCATCAAATAAGGGACCTTTTCCTCTAAAGTGACAATTCAATTTACTTTACTGTACAAATGAATTAGCCTAAAATTGTCCGTGTTGGGCAATGAAATCCTCTGGAGATTTCTCATTTTCTATCAATAAAGTGTGAAAGGTTCACGTTTGGCGGTTGTAAATTTTTAAAGATTTGGGGCCAATGAAAATTTTTATATTTAGGATTTTAGGTTAGACCCCTTCTACAAAATTTGAAAAATCCTATATTTTTATGTATTTATGCACCAATATCAATTGTTCTTAACTATATCACTAATATCAATGTGAATTCCTCAATATATAAATCATTAATAAGGAATCCCTTTTCCAAGGCAATGAAGAAATCCTCAAATTTGCAGATTCCTTACCTATTGCCAAATATATGACTTAATTTGTATTCTACGGAATAATTAAAAGGAAAGAGCAAAGGTGAATGTCCAAAGATTATCATCAAATAATTTTTCTTTTTTTAATGAAAACTGAATCAGTGAGAGAGAAAATGAATACCTGACCAATCACCATAGTAATTCAATCCTAGTAATTCAAGATTCTATACTATATGTTACTTTACATCAGTCACCCCTAATCTTATATTTTTTTACTCCTCCACTTGTTTAATATTCCTTCCATGGCGCTCATTTAAACATAACATTCCTAGGTATTCTATGCAATCAAGCAAGCACAAATAAATTAAAAGGTGTGCTCTATAAATAGGGTGTCCATCTATTGTCCTTGACTCAATTAAGTAAATCAAGTGGAGTTTTATATCACATTGATACTCGTTTATTGTGAGAAAATTATTATGACCTAATTCCCAATTCTTACTTTCAAATACTTTTAAAGAAATTAGTGCATGGCTAAATCACCATATGTTTATTATGAAAGCCTCTTCAATTTATATAGAGAGAGAGTAACTCATAAGGAATAATTAAGACTCAAATACTCTAAATCAACCCTATCTCTTGCGAACTATCCTATTTTTTATATATCTCTTACCTTTTTAACATCCTTCTGCAATCGCATATCCTATAGGAAAAGGATTGAGATTGCTAGCAAAAATTATAACCTTGGTAAACATGTTCATCATGCCTCCGGGCGGCCATTGTTTATCTGTAAATCCATTGCTATCGCAACCCGCTCCTTTGAGTCTGCCAGTGCCATTGGCTCACTAGATCAGATCAATCGCGATTTCTTCTATAAGCGTTTTGATCTTTCATTTGAAGAAGATAACGAGATGATAAGGCTTGGACAATTGAATGCATAAGAGAGAATACTCTTTTTTTTTTTTTTATTGAAACGTGAAAGATGGCAGCCCACTATCTACATGATTGTCTGTTTTGACTGAAGTTTCATGGCTTTAAAAATCCATAATGTGGGGTTATGGTCAGGTTGATATATATATATACACACACACACACCTAGGGTCAAGACTTAGATGTTTTCGATGTTGGACTTATACACCATTGCAAACCCAACTCTTAATAGTTTTTCCGCCCCTCTCTCTAGGTGGATGCTCGCTGGACACAATGCCCTTCGATAGGAGGGCGATAGACTTGACATCTCCCCCATTGGCAACTCCCCGTCTCTGATACCATTCTATAACGACCGGGATTGCTATCAACATAATATTGTCTGCTTTGACTGAAGTCTCACATCCCCTATCGAAGTAGAAAGGGACAAAACAACCATTTTAAATGATGAGTTTTTTTTTTTTTATAGGATCTCTCATATATATAAGGGTAATTAAGGTGGGAATTGTTCTCACATATATATGAGAACTTTTTTGTGGGGCCCAATTGTGGGACCCATTTGGGGATGGGACTAGGGGGGATGGAAAATTCTATGTGAGACTACCCCAAGTATCAAGTTTGATCCCAAACCCATGCCCTAATCCCTTCATCCGTAGCCCACAAGTTTAATGGCTTCATATTAAAAAAAAATATTCAACTTTCATCAACGGTTCATCCATTCAGATGTGTGCCAATCCTTGGGATAGTGACTATCGGGGGGTTCCCTGTGGTGCTAGATTTTGATGGGTTACTAGTTGGACCCCGCAAAAAAATTCTCATATTCTCACTTAAATATTTTCCTATATATAATAGAAATGGGAGGAAATGTCAGTAAACTAACTTCTAGTTCTCACTTAAATATTTTCCTATATAATAGAAATGGGCGGAAATGTCAAGTAAACTAACTTAAATTTAATCATTGATGAGTAACCCCACACACTCTTATAGTTATAAGTTGTTTTTAACCTTGTGATATTCCTCCTATTAATTCCATAACCAGGATGTCACACATAATTCAATTGTGATTTGGAGTTGGTAGCATGAGATATGCTGCAAAAGACAAGAGTACGACCTCAATTGGTGGTCCCCCAAATAATCGTCCTTTTTCCCCATCAACAAAGATAACATCCAAAGAGAAGATATTTAACAAATGAGAATATAACCAGTGGCAGCAACTCTTAGGGTGTGCATCGGTCGGTCGGTTCGGTTATTGACATATTTTAACCTAATCAAAATTTTTCGGTTAATTTCAACCATTTAACCAAACCAAAATTTTTTAGCGGATTAACATCGGTTCGGTTAACTAAAATATCGGTTTGGATTTCGGTCGGTTCGGTTAAATCCAATATTTTGGGCCAAAGTAAAAGCCCAAAAGCTAAGTTCACAAAAGCCTTTATTTTTATTATTGGGAAAGCCCAAAGGCCACTCTATATACATGCAACCTGCAGCAACCATGCAACCATTAATTGTAAAGGAATTTAAAACATTAGTTCTACAATGGTACAACTATTAGTTTTGCAATCTTGATAAATAAATATATAATATATGAAGGTGCTACATTACATGGTAACTTGGTAAGTTACTAAGTTGGTTTGGTAACATTAATACTTATTAATTGATGTATGTTATATATTTTAAATTTTTTTATAAGTTAATAGATTTTCATATTATATACATGCACACATTTATTATTATATTATAATTTATATAGGATGCTATAATTTCGGTTGGTTTGGTTAATTTGTTAATTTTTTCTGTTAAACGAACCGTTAATCGAAAACCGAAATATTCAAACATCTTTAACCGAACCGCCCGATCGGTTAAGAATAACCGGTAAATTCGGTTAATGGTCGGTCGGTCCGATTCGGTTAATCGGTTTTAACCAAACTATGCACACCCCTAGCAGCTGTCACCACAGTCCCATATCAAATCCCATACAATGTTTGTGAATCACAGTTTCAATCGGTGATCACACGGAGCACTGCATGGCCTTTCCATTTAAAGTGGGCCCCCATGCCAAAAACCAGCAAATACCGACCATGTCCCTCTCTTCTTTAAAACCCCCCTTCTCTCATTGAAAAGAGAAAATCCTCAGCCGTCGTTGCATTATGCAAAACCAAGCAACAACGAGAAAAACCGCCCATTCCCATAAAAACCGCTTTTCAAATCCGTACATAAAACCACCTACGGGTTTCGATCGAATTCAAAGCTTTCTTTTGGAAACCGCCATCTGGGGCTTCAAAACAGGGATTTTGGTGCCGGGTGTCTTCCCTTTTCGGTTTCATGGACTCTGCAGCTCGCTGTTGCAAAGTGGCTTTGTACGAATGGCGGTTTTTCGACCCACCTGACTCCAGAGATTGAGTATACAGATAACGGGGTGGGGTTTTGTGATCTGGGGTTTTGTGTGGGATTGGTGGGAGATGAGTCGAGAGGGTCGGAATTTCAGGAATCGTGTGGGGAAGTACGAGTTCGGGAGGGTTCTTGGAGAGGGGACTTTTGGGAGGGTTCATTTGGCGAGGGATGTGGAGACTGGAGAGAAGAGGGCAATCAAGGTGATTAGCAAGGACCGGGTGGTGAAGGATAAGATGACGGAGCAGGTTAGCTTGCTGCCTCCTTGGGTTTGCTAACGTGCGCCTTTGGGCGGGGTTGGGAATTGGGTGGATTTGGTTTTTTAGATAAAAGAGAATCTTTCTTGATTAGTTCATTTTATATATTTATTTATTTATTTATTTATTTTGTGTCTTTTTTAATTGATTTTTTCAGATTAAGAGGGAGATTTCCACGATGAAATTGGTTAAGCATCCAAATGTTGTTCATCTTTTTGAGGTGGGTTTCTGATTAAAAATCTTATATATATGTATATATATATATTTTGATTTTAGGTTATTTAATTTTTTTATTTTTATTTGGATTAAATATTATTGACTTTTTTTTCTAAAGGTGATGGCAAGCAAGAGCAAGATATATTTTGTGTTGGAGTATGTGACAGGAGGAGAGCTCTTCAGCAAAATTGTGTCTCTTTCTCTCTATATATATATCTGTGACACAATGAAAAGAGATTTTAAGAGCTATTATTTAGATAATTGTATTAACTAATATTTGATTTTTTAAAAAATTACTTAATTATTAGTTTATTTTTTGTGATTCTGTTTGTTTATTAATTGAGGATAGGAATTTTATTTAAGGAGGATCTAGGTAGCCTTTGATTGTTCACAAAGTTACTAAAACAGCCTTTGCTTTTTTATGCACATGCCCTCTGTGGCATATGCTATTAAGATGCATGTACTTTTGGGGTGAATTTGTGGGGTTTCTCAAGTGGCTATTTTAGATGTTTTTAGCTTTTATCTTGAGCAGTTGTTTTAGCTAATTTATATTAATTATATTAGCTGCTTGGGCTTTCTGATTGGGTTGAATTTTATTATTATTATTGATTGGTAACATGACTTGAACCACACCTAACCTCAAGGTTGCAACAGTGACCACATTCCACTGTGCCATAGGCTCTTCCACTCCTTAAGATTGATATCTCCAACTCCTGGAAGGGAATGGCTCCTATGGAGATTGATGCTAACAATTTTAGGAGTGGAAACATTTATCCCTTCTCTTTAATTTTTAATTGATTTAATTTTTACATGCAACTGAGAATCAAAATGTTGAATTTTATCATTATAGAAATTTTAATAATTATCTGGGGTTACTGGTTTAGGATCAACTTTAAAGCACTGATGATTTCATTATAAAATATAAATAGTTGCCAAAAAAAGGGGTCTCTGCATCGAAGAGTTTAGATAAATTTTTTAAATTTTATGATATGTGTAATTTATGGGGAGTTGCAGGCAAAGGGGAGGCTGAGAGAAGAAGAGGCAAGGAGGTACTTTCAACAGCTAAAAATGCAGTTGATTATTGCCACAATAAAGGGGTTTACCATAGGGATTTGAAGGTATCCTTTTATTATATTTGAATTTCATTACCCAGTAAGATTGTTCAGAAAAGTCACTCATCCAGATTTAATTCAATTCATGCAGTTAGAGAATCTTCTACTGGATGAAGATGGCAATCTCAAGATCTCTGATTTTGGTCTCAGTGCTTTGTCACAGCAAGTGAGGGTATGCAATCTTCACATTGTTAGTGATGTTCATTGATTTTTTCTTTATTCTTGGTGGAAAATGATGTCTCGTTTGATTTGATTATAATGTTTGATGCTTGTACATGTGAGGGTGACCTGGGTCTGCTATTTCTCTCCTGTCATTAGGTAGTAGGGGATGGAAAAAACACATGATGAGTAGTAGGGCTGGACCAAATTTCATTGCATCTAATCATCCTTGCCTTTCACTTTAGAGCAGCAAAGTTTGACAATTTTAGACCCTTGGATGAGTGTCAAAATTGGTGTATCAGTGTGAGACAATTTCATAGCCCGAGTCAGTCTGGGCCAAAGCTTGTCCATGCCCGACTCGTTTCGTTATTGGGCCTAATATTCAGGCTGTGATCCAGCCCATGATCCATAAAGTCAGGCCTAATCTTTTCTTAAATATATAAACCTCTGTGTTCACTTGTGGATTGCGCGGCTGTGCCTGTTTAACTATGGGCCAAAATAGTTCCGAGTCCGGCCTACGAGCTAAGAAAGACGGCCTAAAAGCCCTCCAATATGGTCTGGGCTCAGGTTGTACTCAGGCTGGCCCAGGCTATTAGGGACATGGGGTTGGTAGGATTGATTGATCATAAGTGGGTCCAGTCTTTTTAAACATTTAAATGGAAATGATCTACATATTTGCTTCTCATAAACTCATCCAGGAGACCTTTTTATGTTTGGCATGCTCAAAAAATATACCAGCCATGCAACCCTAACGATTTGATAAAAAAGACTTTTGATCAAAGGATGGGGCTGTTAAAGCTCTACACCTATTTGCACAGGAACTGTCCATTTTTCTCAAAACATTCTTTTGCGGCGGGATTAGGGTTGTTTGATGATTGTGACATTTGGGCTTTACCATGTCCATGGTGGGTCCTTGGAATGACTGGTTGGTATTTGGTGCATTTGGTCATGTGTACCATGATAGTGTTATCAACAACAACCTAATAAATGACAGGCTGTCCCTTGGCCTTATATCATTTAGACAATTTTTTTAATGCCAATCATGTGATATTTACTGTTCCTGATAGACAGATATCATTATTTTATGATTGAAAATGGATCTCTCAGAAGTTTCTTGATGTGGATTAACATTACAGGAAGATGGGCTATTGCATACGACATGTGGGACACCAAACTATGTGGCTCCAGAGGTATCTTTGAATTCTGATTTGTATGATTTGTGCATTATTATCTCTTCTTCTTCTTGGTCTTTTCTATTTTCTTTTTTCAAC